>NC_069452.1:6244728-6249728 GCF_026875155.1 Cherax quadricarinatus
AGGAGAACTTGTAGGAGGCAAGGAGAACTTGTAGGAGGCAAGGAGAACTTGTAGAAGGCAAGGAGAATTTTTAGGAGGCAATGAGAACTTGTAGGAGGCAATGAGAACTTGTAGGAGGCAATGAGAACTTGTAGGAGGCAAGACTTTTAGGATGCAAGGAGAACTTGTAGGAGGCAACGAGAACATGTAGGAGACAAGTAAGATTTGTAGGAGGCAAGGAGAACTTGAAGACAAGGAAGTCTTGTAGGATGCAAGGAGAACTTGTAGCAGGCAACGAGAACATCTAGGAGACAAGGAAGACTTGTAGGAGGCAAGGAGAACTTGTAGGAGGCAAGGAAGACTCGTAGGAGGCAATGAGAACTTGTAGGAGGCAAGGAGAACATGTAGGAGACAAGGAAGACTTTTAGGAGGCAAGAAGAACTTGTAGGAGGCAAGAACTTGTAGGAGGCAAGGAGAACTTGTAGGAGACAAGGAAGACTTGTAGGAGGCAAGGAAGACTTGTAGGAGGCAAGGAAGACTTGTAGGAGGCAAGGAGAACTTGTAGGAGGCAAGGAAGACTTGTAGGAGGCAAGGAGAACTTGTAGGAGGCAAGGAAGACTTGTAGGAGGAAATGAGAACTTGTAGGAGGCAAGGAAGACTTGTAGGAGGCAAAAAACTTGTATGAGGCAAGGAAGACTTGTAGGAGGCAAGGAAGACTTGTAGGAGGCAAGGAGAACTTGTAGGAGGCAAGGAGAACTTGTAGGAGGCAATGAGAACTTGTAGGAGGCAAGGAAGACTTGTAGGAGGCAAGAACTTGTATGAGGCAAGGAAGACTTGTAGGAGGCAAGGAAGACTTGTAGGAGGCAAGGAAGACTTGTAGGAGGCAAGGAAGACTTGTAGGAGGCAAGGAAGACTTGTAGGAGGCAAGGAGAACTTGTAGGAGGCAAGGAAGACTTGGAAGAGGCAAGGAGAACTTGTAGGAGGCAAGGAAGACTTGTAGGAGGCAATGAGAACTTGTAGGAAGCAAGGAAGACTTGTAGGAGGCAAGAACTTTTATGAGGCAAGATTGTAGGAGGCAAGGAAGACTTGTAGGAGGCAAGGAGAACTTGTAGGAGGCAAGGAGAACTTGTAGGAGGCAAGGAGAACTTGTAGGAGGCAAGGAGAACATGCAGGAGGCAAGGAGAACATGCAGGAGGCAAGGAGAACATGCAGGAGGCAAGGAGAACATGCAGGAGGCAAGGAGAACATGTAGGAGGCAAGGAGAACATGTAGGAGGCAAGGAGAACATGTAGGAGGCAAGGAGAACTTGTAGGAGGCAAGGAGAACTTGTAGGAGGCAAGGAGAACTTGTAGGAGGCAAGGAGAACTTGTAGGAGGCAAGGAGAACTTGTAGGAGGCAAGGAGAACATGTAGGAGACAAGGAGAAGTTGTAGGAGACAAGGAGAACTTGTAGGAGGCAAGGAGAACTTGTAGGAGGCAAGGAGAACATGTAGGAGACAAGGAGAACTTGTAGGAGAAAAGGGAGAAACTTGTAGGAGACAAGGGAACTTGTAGGAGGCAAGAACATGTAGGAGACGAGGAGAACTTGTAGGAGACAAGGAGAACTTGTAGGAGGCAAGAACATGTAGGAGACAAGGAGAACTTGTAGGAGACAAGGAGAACTTGTAGGAGGCAAGAACTTGTAGGAGACAAGGAGAACTTGTAGGAGGCAAGAACTTGTAGGAGACAAGGAGAACTTGTAGGAGGCAAGAACATGTAGGAGACAAGGAGAACTTGTAGGAGACAAGGAGAACTTGTAGGAGGCAAGGAGAACTTGTAGGAGGCAAGGAGAACTTGTAGGAGGCAAGGAGAACTTGTAGGAGGCAAGAACTTGTAGGAGACAAGGAGAACTTGTAGGAGGCAAGAACATGTAGGAGACGAGAACTTGTAGGAGGCAAGAACATGTAGGAGACAAGGAGAACTTGTAGGAGGCAAGAACATGTAGGAGACAAGGACAACTTGTAGGAGGCAAGAACATGTAGGAGACAAGGAGAACTTGTAGGAGGCAAGAACATGTAGGAGACAAGGAGAACTTGTAGGAGAGAAGAGTTGTAGGCCTCTTGTGTGATGCTTTATAGGTTTGTGCCAGGCACAAACATGATGGCACTCTGGTGCCAGGCACAAACATGATGGCACTCTGGTGCCAGGCACAAACATGATGGCACTCTGGTGCCAGGCACAAACATGATGGCACTCTGGTGCCAGGCACAAACATGATGGCACTCTGGTGCCAGGCACAAACATGATGGCACTCTGGTGCCAGGCACAAACAGGGATGGCACTCTGGTGCCAGGCACAAACATGATGGCACTTGGTGCCAGGCACAACATGATGGCACTCTGGTGCCAGGCACAAACATGTGGCACTCTGGTGCCGGCACAAACATGATGGACTTGGTGCCAGGCCAAACATGATGGCACTCTGGTGCCAGGCACAAACATGATGGCACTCTGGTGCCAGGCACAAACATGATGGCACTCTGGTGCCAGGCACAAACATGATGGCACTCTGGTGCCAGGCACAAACATGATGGCACTCTGGTGCCAGGCACAAACATGATGGCACTCTGGTGCCAGGCACAAACATGATGGCACTCTGGTGCCAGGCACAAACATGATGGCACTCTGGTGCCAGGCACAAACATGATGGCACTCTGGTGCCAGGCACAAACATGATGCACTCTCTGGTGCCAGGCACAAACATGATGCACTCTGGTGCCAGGCACAAACATGATGGACACTCTGGTGCCAGGCACAAACATGATGCACTCTGGTGCCAGGCACAAACATGATGGCACTCTGGTGCCAGGCACAAACATGATGGCACTCTGGTGCCAGGCACAAACATGATGGCACTCTGGTGCCAGGCACAAACATGATGACACTCACTCTGGTGCCAGGCACAAACATGATGACACTCTGGTGCCAGGCACAAACATGATGACACTCTGGTGCCAGGCACAAACATGATGACACTCACTCTGGTGCCAGGCACAAACATGATGACACTCTGGTGCCAGGCACAAACATGATGACACTCTGGTGCCAGGCACAAACATGATGACACTCACTCTGGTGCCAGGCACAAACATGATGACACTCACTCTGGTGCCAGGCACAAACATGATGACACTCACTCTGGTGCCAGGCACAAACATGATGACACTCACTCTGGTGCCAGGCACAAACATGATGACACTCTGGTGCCAGGCACAAACATGATGACACTCACTCTGGTGCCAGGCACAAACATGATGACACTCACTCTGGTGCCAGGCACAAACATGATGACACTCACTCTGGTGCCAGGCACAAACATGATGACACTCTGGTGCCAGGCACAAACATGATGACACTCACTCTGGTGCCAGGCACAAACATGATGACACTCACTCTGGTGCCAGGCACAAACATGATGACACTCACTCTGGTGCCAGGCACAAACATGATGACACTCACTCTGGTGCCAGGCACAAACATGATGACACTCACTCTGGTGCCAGGCACAGAGTTGGTAACAGAGTTCAACAGTTGTATGTGGACTGATACCTGAGAGGGAGATGGGGAGAGAGAGTTGACAACGAGTGATGGAATGATGGGAGAGAAATGGAATGGAGATACATAAACACACACACACAGGTACAATAAAGCTCTTGGAACAGGGGGAGTGTGGACCTAGTAGCGACCAGCGTAGAGGCGGGGCCAGGAGCTGTGATTCGACCCCTGCAACCACATATAGGCGAGTACACATACATTCTCTACTCAAATCTCGTCAGAGAAGACAGTCAAGAGTAGGCTGGTTGGTAGGCCTACCCACGCAGGCTGCTACACTGTGTGGCATCCTGTGTGGCAGCCTGCGTGGCACACTGTGGCAGCTCAGTGGTAACACCCTGTGTGGCACCGTGTGTGGCAGCCTGCGTGGGACCGTGTGGTACCCTATGCGGCAACCTGTGTGGCACCCTGTGGCACTGTGTGGCAGCCTACGTGGCACACTGTGGCACCCTGTGTGGCAGATCAGTGAGGGCACCCTGTGTGGCAGCTCAGTGGCACCCTGAGTGGCAGCTCAGTGGTGGCACACTGAAGGATGTTTGGCACCTGGAGAGTGCCAGTATGGCTTCTATTTGCTGAATCTGACTCTCCGTACGTTGACCTGTCTCATGCTGACAGCGGGGGCTGACACTGATAGTCCAAGGTGACAGTTCGTGCTGACACAGTCCAGGGCTACAGCTGGGGCTGACACATACTCCAGGGTGACAGCTGGGGCTGACACATACTCCAGGGTGACAGCTGGGGCTGACACATACTCCAGGGTGACAGCTGGGGCTGACACATACTCCAGGGTGACAGCTGGGGCTGACACATATTCCAGGGTGACAGCTGGGGCTGACAATGATACTCCAGGGTGAAAGCTGCTGACAAATAGTCCAGGGTGACAGCTGGGGCTGGCACATACTCCAGGGCGACAGTTGGTGCTGAACCATAGTCCAGGGAAACAGCTGGGGCTGACACTGACAGTCCAGGGTGACAGCTGGTGCTGACAGTCCAGGGTGACAGCTGGTGCTGACAGTCCAGGGTGACAGCTGGTGCTGAGACATACTCCAGGGTGACAGCTGGTGCTGAGACACAGTCCAGGGTGAGAGCTGGTGCTGACACAGTCCAGGGTGACAGCTGGTGCTGACACACAGTCCAGGGTGACAGCTGGTGTTGACACACAGTCCAGGGTGACAGCTGGTGCTGACACACAGTCCAGGGTGACAGCTGGTGCTGACACACAGTCCAGGGTGACAGCTGGTGCTGACACAGTCCAGGGTGACAGCTGGTGCTGACACACAGTCCAGGGTGACAGCTGGTGCTGACACACAGTCCAGGGTGACAGCAGGTGCTGACACACAGTCCAGGTGAACAGCAGGTGCTGACACACAGTCCAGGGTGACAGCTGGTGCTGACACACAGTCCAGGGTGACAGCTGGTGCTGACACACAGT
>NC_069452.1:6252228-6257388 GCF_026875155.1 Cherax quadricarinatus
CAACCTCCCTCCGTCGTCCTCCTCCTCGTATCAAACCCACAACCTCCCTCCGTCGTCCTCCTCCTAGTATCAAACCCACAACCTCCCTCCGTCGTCGTCCTCCTGTATCAAACCCACAACCTCCCTCCGTCGTCGTCCTCCTCGTATCAAACCCACAACCTCCCTCCGTCGTCCTCCTCCTAGTATCAAACCCACAACCTCCCTCCGTCGTCCTCCTCCTAGTATCAAACCCACAACCTCCCTCCGTCGTCTCTCCGTTCCCCCTCCCTCCCGTCCCCCATAAACCCACAACCTCCCTCCGTCGTCCTCCTCCTAGTATCAAACCCACAACCTCCCTCCGTCGTCGTCCTCCTCGTATCAAACCCACAACCTCCCTCCGTCGTCGTCCTCCTCGTATCAAACCCACAACCTCCCGCTGCAAGTAATGCATCTCAGAATAAGTCTTAATTAAAACTGAATTTAATTTTTCCTAAAGACATATCTGTCACCTGCCTTCGTGATCACCTCACCGTACACAGTGCACCTCACCGTACACCTCACCGTACACAGTGCACCTCACCGTACACCTCACCGTGCACAGTGCACCTCACCGTACACCTCTTCCCCCCTCTCTCTCCCCCTCCTCCTCTCTCTCGTACGCTTACTTCATCCATCGGATAAATGGGATTTGACGGTAGTTATCGAGCGTCTATAAGCTCACCCAGAGAGAGAGAGAGAGAGAGAGAGAGAGAGAGAAACGAAACCGAGGCTACTCAAGCGTACTTCTAACAGGTACCCATTAACGCCATAGCTCCTCTGAGGTTTCCACTCTGTTAACGGGTTTACAGATGCGTTATCCCGTTAAACAGTGCAGCATCCAGAATGCGTCACTCTACAGTGATGAACAGTGACGTTCATTTTCCAGGTCTCCGACCACAGTGCCAACCAGCTGTCCAGGTCATGGCCACAGATCAAGTCTGTGGCCATGTCTATATGTCAGATCATTTGCACATGTTGGAGATTACACCTATTTACAAAGGAGAGAGAGAGAGAGAGAGAGAGAGAGAGAGAGAGAGAGAGAGAGAGAGAGAGAGAGGGGAGGGAGGCAGGTGGTGATTCTCTCAACACAATGCCTGAGGTCTGTGAGAGGATGCTAGCAACTCAATTACCACAGAATATTAATGAAACCACACACTAGCGGAAGTGCTGTGTGGGGTGGAGGAGGAGAGAAAGCGAGAGAAAGTGGGCCATCTCTAAATGGTAGACTGACACGAAAAGAAAGCTGACATCAGGTGTAGGCTCCAAAACCTGGTGGTCCTTGATCAAGGACAGACAAGGTTATTTGCCTCATGAACTTATTCCACCTCTAAATCGACAGGATGGGACCACCTCTAAATCGACAGGATGGGACCACCTCTAAATCGACAGGATGGGACCACCTCTACTAGCAATCAGGATAAAGCTGACTGACCTCTTTGCTGAACACTTTGCTGCCTGGATGCAAGTTCCTGATCCAGCAAGGGACCCTCCTTGGCTAACTGCAAGAACTGTGTCAAAACTGTCACTGGTGACAATAACGCAGGAGGAGTTGTATCATCTTAAATCGCTGGACCATGAAAGGGTTTTGGGCCCAGACATGTTGAGACCAAGATTGTAAAGATGTACAGACCAGCTAGCAGTATCTCTCAGCACTGCCTGGTACAGTGTAAATGACCTCCTCTGTGGAAAGAGGCAAATGTTCACAAAAAGAAGAGCAGAGCGGAAATCAGCAATTACAGACCAGTGTCACTGCTGTCAAACACTAGCGAGATTCTGGATCATAATCTCACGGCTGATGACAGTTTTTTCACTACCACTCACTACTTTGTGACCGTCAATATGGCTTCAGAAAAGGTTACTCTGCTACTGAACTGTTGTTAAACCTCTCCACTAAGTGACACCAGCCACTAAATGAATCCAAAGTCAGCTGTGTGGTAGCACTGGACATAGCTGGTGCCTCCGACCGTGTATGTCACCAGGAATTCTTGGCAAAACTGCAAGCACTGGGAACAGCAGTCTCTACACTATGTCTCTCAGTGATTACCTTCAAGGTAGATCTCCAATCGTAGTTCTCAATGGGACAGAGCCAGTAAGACATCCTATTGGTGAAAGTGTTCCACAGGGAAGTGGGCTTGGGCCATTGTTATGGAATATCTACTTCAATGACCTTTGTATCATCCCAGAATCCCAAGCATATGCAGACGACTGTACTCTGACATTTACTTATCCAAGAGAGGAAATGCCAGCTGCTCTACGTTACATCAATCACCAGCTTACAGCTATATCAGCCTGAGGCAAACGGTGGCAGGTAACATCTGCTCCCGAGAAAACGCAGATGGTCTCTAGGTATCATGATGGTAATGCTGAAGCAGTGGAAAGAATGGGAGTGTGTTGGTACCTGGGGACGAAGTTGATATTCTTGGGGTGAAAGTCGACTCCAAACTGACCATGAAGAATCACGTTGCAAATCTTGCAAAACAAGGCGGACAGAAACCTTAATGTACCTCTACCTATATTGCATCTGCTCGACAGTAGATATTGCAATATTCTGTACGAGGCACAGGTACACTTACACCCTGAGTATGCTCCACTTTCTTGTACTGCCTGCCTGCCTCCCCCCTCTGTATTTCATCTGCGATTTTCTGACAGTAGACAACAGAGCAAGACGACTCATCTCTCGCCTGGACCCAACCTGGATAAATTTGTCATTTCACCAGAGCCTTCAACACCAGAGATCATTTATTCCTAGAATGACTCGAGTCTAGAACATGTTCGTACAGCGCAATATCAGCATAACAACGAAATAAAGTTAGGTGAACAAATGAAACTGCTGGCCCACAGATGGCTCCAATTTCATCTTGTCCCATATCACTATCTTTTATAACTATAAAAAGCCTTCCAAACGAGCTGATTAGTTAACAGCTCTTAGCTTGTAACTGAAGTTAGGAATCCTTAATTAAACCTTGTAAAACCTAGTGTAGAGAGAAAGAGAGTCGCTACTCGAGTGCCTCGCATCTTTTCCAAATAGAGGCTACCCCCCCCCCCTCTCTAGAGGCTACTCCCCTTCCTCTTTCTCTCTCCCTCTCTCTCTTAAAAGGATGTGTTGTGGGTAGGTACCATGGCTTTAAGTCTTACGTAGGATTAACCTGATAAGAAGTCTGTAACACAGACAAACCACTGTAATATGTAAGGTTCCATTAAGAGGTTCTTACCAGAGTTGACCACTACAGTTCTAGAGAGTTGCCTAATTTCTTTTACCACAGAAGATATTTCACAGGTACGTGATACAACTTTTCGCATATTCCTAACAGTGACAAGCTATAATAATACTCCATTTCTACAAGTACATAACACTCAGCCTGGAGTCTATGTAATCAATCCATCAACGGTAAAGATACCCAAGTGTGTTGACTGTGTAATTCATAGAAATCCCTCGTGCCAGGTGAGCACTGACTGCAGAGGTTATGGGGTTGATTTAAGCCTCTGGTGATATACTTGGCACTGTGCTCACCCTAGGTCTTTCTCTTAGAGTGAAGTCTGCAGCATGTGTCATCCGAGACTAAAGAACATGTCCGGTCTTCTGTCCCCCAATCTTCACGAGCTTGGATTTGCTGGGGTCGATCTCCAACAACCACTTACCTGACCAACCCTGCAGTTTCTGCTGATCATTTGTAGCCTTTCCCCGTCCTTGTCTTTTATTGTAATTACTTCTAAATATGTCGTAAGTTTTGTCTAAGAACAGTCTCTCTGTACTTACCATGTAATCTATACTCTTTTTTTTCAGTGTGTGTGTGTGTGTGTGTGTCCAGTTCTACCTGTCTGCACCTTATTTCAGGCAATGTTTTCCTGTACTTGAGGTAGTCTCAGTCTATACTCCATTTCCGGTCTTCTCTCTCTCTCTTTCTCTGGCACACTTCTCTCACACTTGCATCTGTAGGGACTGAACTCCAGTCCCTACAGATGCATTTCTCTCAACATTTTGTTCTCCCTGGAAAATGACCCCCCCCATACGCCTACATACATCACCACGCCCACACACACACGCCCACACACACCACCACGCCTACATCCACGCCGTCAGTGTCCATATAATCGCATGGGATACACAACTCAGTACAAGTAGCAGGGATGGATGTAATCCTCAGTAATGCTGAAAGTAATCCTCAGAGGCGAAAGTAATCTCCGGTGTTGGAGTAATCCCTGACAATTACCCTTATATTGACACACACCACACACACACACACAACACACACACACACACACACACACACACACAACACAGACACACACACACACCACAACACAGACACACACACAGACACACACACACACACACACAAGACACACACAACACAACAACACACACACACACACAAACACACACAACACAGACACACACACACAACACAGACCACACAACACAGACACACAAACAGACACACACACAGACAAACACACAACACAGACCACCACAACACAGACACAACACACAACACAGACACACAGACACAGACACACACACACAAAACACAGACCAACACAACACAACACAGACCACACACACCAGACACAACACAACACAACAACACAAGACACACAACACAGACACACAACACACACACAGACACAACACAACACACAACACAGACACACACACAACACAGACACAACACACACAACACAGACACAACACAACACAACACAGACACACACACAACACAGACACACACACAACACAGACACACAACACAGACAACACACACAACACACACACAACACAGACACAACACAACACAGACACACACAACACAGACACACACACAACACAGACACACACACAACACAGACACACACACAACACAGACAACACACAACGACACACATGCTAAGCACAACACACGACACAAACACCAGACACACACACAACACAGACATATGAGCATAACTGCAATATTTACTACACAGATATATCTGCCCATGATCAACAGCTAGCAGCCGCCTATGACGTACCTGGTGTCACGTATCTTGATAATACACAAGAATTGGTGTCGTTACTAATTGGGTTGAAGGAAGAATGATATTCCAGAAATAATTTTCTTTTTCCTGATGTGAAAGTGAAGGAAGAAGTTGAAAGCTGAGCTG
>NC_069452.1:6257888-6276983 GCF_026875155.1 Cherax quadricarinatus
TCTGCCCCTCTGTCTCTTCTTCTTTGTCTCTCTGTCTCTCTCTTCTCTCTCTCTTTTCTCTGTTTCTCTCTCTTATCTCTTCTCTTTTCTTTTTCTCTCTCTCTCTGTCTCTCTCTCTCTCTTCTCGTCTCTTTCCTTTCTGTCTTCTTTTCTGTTCTCTCTGCCTCTCTTTTCCTCTGTCTCCTCTGTCCCCGTCTCTCTCTGTCTCTCTCTCTCTCTATCTCTCTCTCTCTCTCTTCTTCTCTCTCTATCTTCTCTCTCTGTCTCTCTCTCTCTGTCTCTCCTCTTCTTTTCCTCCTTCTCTCTGTCTCTTTCTCTGTCTCTCTCTCTCTCTCTGTCTCTGTTTCTCTCTCTTCTCTCTGTCTTCCCCTCTCTCTGTCTCTCTCTGTCTGTCTCCTCTCTCTCTCTCCCCCTGTTCTCTTTCTTCTCTCTCTTTCTCTCTCTTCTCTCTTTCTTCTCTCTCTCTCCTCCCCTTTTCCCTATCTCCTCTTTTCTCTCTCTCTGTCTCTCTTTTTCCTCTTTTCTCTCTTGTCTCTCTCTGTCTCCTTTCTTCTTGTCTCTTGTCTCTCTCTGTCTCTCTCTCTCTCCCCTCTCTCCCTCTCTCCCTGTCTCTCTGTTCTCTGTCTGCCCGTCTCTGTTCTCTGTTCTTCTGTCTGTCTCTGTCTCTGTCTGTCTCTTGTCTCTCTGTCTCTCCTCTGTCTTTGTTCGTCTCTGTCTCTCTGTCTTGTTTGTTTTGTCTCCTTTTCTGTCTCTCTGTCTCTGTCTCTCTGTCTATTGTCTCTCTGTCTGTCTTGTCTCTGTCTTTGTCTCTTGTCTCTCTCTGTGTCTCTCTGTCCTCTGTCTCTGTCTCTCTGTCTGCCTCTGTCTCTGTTCTGTCTCCCTGTTCCTGCTCTTCTTGCTCTCTGCCCCTTCTTCTGTCCTGTCTCTCTGTCTCTGTCTCTTTTGTCTTCTGTCTCTCTGTCTCTGTCTCTCTGCTCTCGTCTCTCTGTCTGTCTCTCTGTCTCTGTTCTCTGTCTCTTGTCTCTCTCTTTTTGTCTCTCTGTCTCTTGTCTCTGTTCTCTGTCTCTCGTCTCTGTCTCTGTCCTTGTCTCTCGTCTCTGTCACTGTCTGTCTCTCTGTCTCTCTGTTCTGTCTCTTTCTCTGTCTCTCTGTCTCTCTGTCTGCTCTGTCTCTGTCTCTCGTCTCTCGTCTCTTCTCTCTGTCTCTCTGCCCTCTGCCCCCCCTCTCTGTCTCTCTTCTCTCTGTCTCTCTGTCTCTCTGTCGGTCTCTGTCTCTCTGTCTCTGCTCTTGCCCTTTTGTCTCTTGCTCTGTCTTTTGTCTGTCTCTGTCTCTCTGTTCCTGTCTCTCTGTCTCCTGTCTGTCTCTGTCTCTGTCTCCTGTCCTCTGTCTCTGCTCTCTGTCTGCTTGTCTCTGTTCTCGTCTCCTGTCTTTTTCTCTCTATTCTCTCTCTCTCTCTCTTCTTCTCTCTCCCCTCTCTCCTCTCTTCTCTTTTTTTCTCTCTCTCTCTCTCTCTCTCTTCTCTTCTCTCTCTCTCTCCCCTTTTATTGGTAATTAAGGATAATAGTGTGACGTCATGGATAATAGTTACCCGGTTATCTGTTATGGGGGTTTGCGTGTTATCATGCCACCCCCTTCCCCCCTCCATCCCCCCCTCCCCTTTTCACACACCCCCTTATCATCTACCATTTTTTTGGGTTATCACCAACAAATTCAGTTGTCTACCATCTACCGGGGTTTTCATTTAACACTTTTATGGTCCATACAGTGGTAGGAGGGGGAGGAAAATGCAGGGTTAAAACTTGACCCGCTTGACCTGGTTACCCCCTTTACCTGGCACGCCTGTCACCTTCCTCACTCACCGCACGGTACCTCACCTGGGCCCCACGTCACTTCCCACTCTCACTGACACGGTTACATCACCTGGCCACTCCTGTCCCCTTCCCCACTCTCACCTGACACGGTTACCATCACCTGGTCACTCATGTCACCTTCCTCACTCACCTGACACGGTCACCATCACCTGGCCACTCATGTCACCTTCCTCACTCTCACCTGACACGGTCACCTTTCACCTGGCCACGCCTGTCACCTTCCTCACTCTCACCTGACACGGTCACCTTCACCTTCCTCACTCGCCTGACACGGTCAGCTTCACCTGGCCACGCCTGTCACCTTCCTCACTCTCACCTGACACGGTCACCTTCACCTGGCCACGCCTGTCACCTCCTCACTCTCACCTGACACGGTCACCATCACCTGGCCACGCTGTCACCTTCCTCACTCTCACCTGACACGGTCACCATCACCTGGCCACGCCTGTCACCTTCCTCACTCTCACCTGACACGGTTACCTTCACCTGGCCCACGCCTGTCACCTTCCTCACTCTCACCTGACACGGTCACCATCACCTGGCCACGCCTGTCACCTTCCTCACTCTCACCTGACACGGTCACCATTCACCTGGCCACGCCTGTCACCTTCCTCACTCTCACCTGACACGGTCACCATCACCTGGCCACGCCTGTCACCTTCCTCACTCTCACCTGACACGGTCACCTTCACCTGGCCACGCCTGTCACCTTCCTCACTCACCTGACACGGTCACCATCACCTGGCCACACCTGTCACCTTCCTCACTCTCACCTGACACGGTCACCATCACCTGGCCACGCCTGTCACCTTCTCACTCTCACCTGACACGGTCACCTTCACCTGGCCACGCCTGTCACCTTCCTCACTCTCACCTGACACGGTCACCATCACCTGGCCACGCCTGTCACCTTCCTCACTCTCACCTGACACGGTCACCATCACCTGGCCACACCTGTCACCTTCCCCACACTCGCCTGACACGGTCACCATCACCTGGCCACGCCTGTCACCTTCCTCACTCTCACCTGACACGGTCACCTTCACCTGGCCACGCCTGTCACCTTCCTCACTCTCACCTGACACGGTCACCATCACCTGGCCACACCTGTCACCTTCCTCACTCTCACCTGACACGGTCACCATCACCTGGCCACGCCTATCACCTTCCTCACTCTCACCTGACACGGTCACCATCACCTGGCCACGCCTGTCACCTTCCTAACTCTCACCTGACACGGTCACCATCACCTGGCCACGCCTGTCACCTTCCTCACTCTCACCTGACACGGTCACCTTCACCTGGCCACGCCTGTCACCTTCCTCACTCTCACCTGACACGGTCACCATCACCTGGCCACACTGTCACCTTCCTCACTCTCACCTGACACGGTCACCATCACCTGGCCACGCCTGTCACCTTCCTCACTCTCACCTGACACGGTCACCATCACCTGGCCACACTTGTCACCTTCCTCACTCTCACCTGACACGGTCACCATCACCTGGCCACACCTGTCACCTTCCTCACTCACCTGACACGGTCACCATCACCTGGCCACACCTGTCACCTTCCTCACTCACCTGACACGGTCACCATCACCTGGCCACACCTGTCACCTTCTCACTCACCTGACACGGTCACCATCACCTGGCCACACCTGTCACCTTCCTCACTCACCTGACACGGTCACCATCACCTGGCCACACCTGTCACCTTCCTCACTCACCTGACACGGTCACCATCACCTGGCCACACCTGTCACCTTCCTCACTCACCTGACACGGTCACCATCACCTGGCCACACCTGTCACCTTCCTCACTCACCTGACACGGTCACCATCACCTGGCCACACCTGTCACCTTCCTCACTCACCTGACACGGTCACCATCACCTGGCCACACCTGTCACCTTCCTCACTCACCTGACACGGTCACCATCACCTGGCCACACCTGTCACCTTCCTCACTCTCACCTGACACAATCACCTTCACCTTAACCTACTGATACACAAGCAAATCCTTATCTCTTACCACTGAGAAGGGATTAGCTGTTAAATCCTTGCCAGCAAAGGATTTACATTACTAAAGTCTGGAAATCCCAGATTTCTTACCAATAAGAAATTACTCGAGATTTACAGATTTTACAACTTTTAAGTGGATTTTTATCAGTCGTGATGGTACCCTCGTGATGGTACCCTCGTGATGGTACCCTCGTGATGGTACCCTCGTGATGGTACCCTCGTGATGGTACCCTCGTGATGGTACCCTCGTGATGGTAACCCTCGTGATGGTACCCTCGTGATGGTTCCCTCGTGATGGTACCCTCGTGATGGTACCCTCGTGTTGGTACCCTCGTGATGGTACCCTCGTGATGGTACCCTCGTGATGGTTACCCTCGTGATGGTACCCTCGTGATGGTACCCTCGTGATGGTACCCTCGTGATGGTACCCTCGTGATGGTACCCTCGTGATGGTACCCTCGTGATGGTACCCTCGTGATGGTACCCTCGTGATGGTACCTCGTGATGGTACCCTCGTGATGGTACCCTCGTGATGGTACCCTCGTGATGGTACCTCGTGATGGTACCCTCGTGATGGTACCCTCGTGATGGTACCCTCGTGATGGTACCCTCGTGATGGTACCCTCGTGATGGTACCCTCGTGATGGTACCCTCGTGATGGTACCCTCGTGATGGTACCCTCGTGGATGGTACCCTCGTGATGGTACCCTCGTGATGGTACCCTCGTGATGGTACCCTCGTGATGGTACCCTCGTGATGGTACCCTCGTGATGGTACCCTCGTGATGGTACCCTCGTGATGGCACCCTCGTGATGGTACCCTCGTGATGGTACCCTCGTGATGGTACCCTCGTGATGGTGCCCTCGTGATGGTGCCCTCGTGATGGTGCCCTCGTGATGGTGCCCTCGTGATGGTACCCTCGTGATGGTACCCTCGTGATGGTACCCTCGTGATGGTGCCCTCGTGATGGTGCCCTCGTGATGGTGCCCTCGTGATGGTACCCTCGTGATGGTGCCCTCGTGATGGTGCCCTCGTGATGGTACCCTCGTGATGTTGGGCCCTCGTGATGGTACCCTCGTGATGGTGCCCTCGTGATGGTACCCTCGTGATGGTACCCTCGTGATGGTACCCTTGTGATGGTACCCTCGTGATGGTACCCTCGTGATGGTGCCCTCGGGGATGGTACCCTTGTGATGGTGCCCTCGTGATGGTACCCTCGTGATGGTACCCTCGTGATGGTCCCTTGTGATGGTACCCTTGTGATGGTACCCTCGTGATGGTGCCCTCGTGATGGTACCCTCGTGATGGTACCCTCGTGATGGTACCCTCGTGATGGTACCCTCGTGATGGCACCCTCGTGATGGCACCCTCGTGATGGCACCCTCGTGATGGCACCCTCGTGATGGCACCCTCGTGTTGGTACCCTCGTGTTGGTACCCTCGTGATGGTACCCTCGTGATGGTACCCTCGTGATGGTACCCTCGTGATGGCACCCTCGTGATGGCACCCTCGTGATGGCACCCTCGTGATGGTACCCTCGTGATGGTACCCTCGTGATGGTACCCTCTTGTCTTGACGGTACGTTCGTGACTGTCTTGATAGTACCCTCGTTGTTTACGTTGTATTGCGTGGTGTTGTATTGCGTGGTGTTGTATTGCGTGTTGTGGTGGTGTTGTATTGCGTGTTGTGGTGTTGTATTGCGTGGTGTTGTATTGCGTGTTGTGGTGGTGTTGTATTGCGTGGTGTTGTATTGCGTGTTTGTGGTGGTGTTGTATTGCGTGGTGTTGTATTGCGTGGTGTGTGGTGGTGTTGTATTGCGTGTTGTGGTGTTGTATTGCGTGGTGTTGTATTGCGTGTTGTGGTGTTGTATTGCGTGGTGTTTGTATTGCGTGTTGTGGTGGTGGTGTTGTATTGCGTGGTGTTGTATTGCGTGGTGTTGTATTGCGTGGTGTATTGCGTGTTGTATTGCGTGGTGTTGTGGTGGTGTTGTATTGCGTGGTGTTGTATTGCGTGGTGTGGTGTTGTATTGCGGGTGTTGTATTGCGTGTTGTGGTGGTGTTGTATTGCGTGGTGTTGTATTGCGTGTTGTGGTGGTGTTGTATGCGCGGTGTTGTATTGCGCGGTGTTGTATTGCGCGGTGTTGTATTGCGCGGTGTTGTATTGCGCGGTGTTGTATTGCGCGGTGTTGTATTGCGCGGTGTTGTATTGCGCGGTGTTGTATTGCGCGGTGTTGTATTGCGCGGTGTGTATTGCGCGGTGTTGTATTGCGCGGTGTTGTATTGCGCGGTGTTGTATTGCGCGGTGTTGTATTGCGCGGTGTTGTATTGCGTGGTGTTGTATTGCGTGGTGTTGTATTGCGTGGTGTTGTATTGCGTGGTGTTGTATTGCGTGGTGTTGTATTGCGCGGTGTTGTATTGCGCGGTGTTGTATTGCGTGGTGTTGTATTGCGTGGTGTTGTATTGCGTGGTGTTGTATTGCGTGGTGTTGTATTGCGTGGTGTTGTATTGCGTGGTGTTGTATTGCGTGGTGTGGTGTTGTATTGCGTGGTGTTGTATTGCGCGGTGTTGTATTGCGTGGTGTTGTATTGCGTGGTGTTGTATTGCGTGGTGTTGTATTGCGTGGTGTTGTATTGCGTGGTGTTGTATTGCGTGGTGTTGTATTGCGTGGTGTTGTATTGCGCGGTGTTGTATTGCGTGGTGTTGTATTGCGTGGTGTTGTATTGCGTGGTGTTGTATTGCGTGGTGTTGTATTGCGTGGTGTTGTATTGCGTGGTGTTGTATTGCGTGGTGTTGTATTGCGTGGTGTTGTATTGCGTGTTGTATTGCGTGGTGTTGTATTGCGTGGTGTTGTATTGCGTGGTGTTGTATTGCGTGGTGTTGTATTGCGTGGTGTTGTATTGCGTGGTGTTGTATTGCGTGGTGTTGTATTGCGTGGTGTTGTTATTGCGTGGTGTTGTATTGCGTGGTGTTGTATTGCGCGGTGTTGTATTGGCGTGTTGTTGTATTGCGTGGTGGTTGTATTGCGTGGTGTTGTATTGCGTGGTGTTGTATTGCGTGGTGTTGTATTGCGTGGTGTTGTATTGCGTGGTGTTGTATTGCGTTGCTGGTGTTGTATTGCGTGGTGTTGTATTGCGTGGTGTTGGTATTGCGTGGTGTTGTATTGCGGTGGTGTATTGCGTGGTGGTGTATTGCGTGGTGTTGTATTGCGTGGTGTAGTGTCTTGTGTACCACCTTGATGCTGACTGACACCTGTAAACAGGACAACAGGGTGTTCGACACCACACATGTTTGTCAGCCTGTCTTCCTCAAGGCCACACGTATTTTGTAATGCTTTAATTCTTAAACCTTTTAAAAACATATACCACAATCGCAGGTATTTAAAACTGCCTCCATCACCTAACACTTGTAGCAACACTGGCACAGGGGGTTTTGCAAGTGGTTCTTCCAAGGTCGCTTGTTTCAGTTTGGGGGTTCTTAGCAAAGGGAGCTGTATGGGGGGAATAAACACAACGCACAAGTTTAAAGACTAGGTATGATAAAGCACAAGAGGCCAGGAACCAGCGATTTCTGGCAATTTTTAGGTTAAAATATTGCGTCAGGAGCAGAGATTCGACCCCTGGAACCACTTACAGGCGAGTACGAACAGGGGTTAAAGACGTTGAGATTTGGTTTAAAGGAATTGAACCTAACCTTGAAGGAGAGGAGTACCAGGGGAGACATGTTATTAATGTAAAAGATAGTCTGAGGATTTGACCAGAGGCACTGTTTAAATTGAAAAGACAGAGATGGAAAGAGCAAGAGGTTTCTCCTCCTGTGCAGTAGTACCCAGGGGGACATTGTGTCAGGTCCCATTGCTTTCTCAGGTCCAGGTGTGTGGGTGGGTCCTCGGACGTAGATACAAGGTGTGCAGGGGGACATTGTGTCAGGTCCCATTGCTTTCTCAGGTCCAGGTGTGTGGGTGGGTCCTCGGACGTAGATACAAGGTGTGCAGGGGACATTGTGTCAGGTCCCATTGCTTTCTCAGGTCCAGGTGTGTGGGTGGGTCCTCGGACGTAGATACAAGGTGTGCAGGGGGACATTGTGTCAGGTCCCATTGCTTTCTCAGGTCCAGTGTGGGGGTGGGTCCTCGACGTTGATACAAGGTGGCAGGGGACATTGTGTCAGGTCCCATTGCTTTCTCAGGTCCAGGTGTTGGGGGGGTCCTCGGACGTAGTTTACAAGGTGTGCAGGGGGACATTGTGTCAGGTCCCATTGCTTTCCAGGTCCAGGTGTGTGGGGGTCCTCGGACGTAGATACAAGGTGTGCAGGGGACATTGTGTCAGGTCCCATTGCTTCTCCAGGTCCAGGTGTGTGGGTGGGTCCTCGGACGTTGATACAAGGGGGTGCAGGGGGAAAATGTTGTCGGTCCCATTGCTTTCTCAGGTCCAGGTGTGTGGGGGGGTCCTCGGACGTAGATGCAAGGTGTGCAGGGGACTTTTGTGTCAGGTCCCATTGCTTTCTCGGGTCCAGGTGTGTGGGTGGGTCCTCGGACGTAGATACAAGGGTGCAGGGGACATTGTGTCAGGTCCCATTGCTTTTCCCCCAGGTCCAGGTGTGTGGGTGGGTCCTGGGACGTAGATACAAGGTGTGCGGGGGGATATCGTGTCAGGTCCCATTGCTTTCTCAGGTCCAGGTGTGGGGTGGTCCTCGGACGTAGATACAAGGTGCGGGGGGACATTGTGCCCGGTCCCATTGCTTTCTCGGGTCCAGGTGTGGGGTGGGTCCTCGGACGTAGATACAAGGTGGCAGGGGGACATTGTGTCAGGTCCCATTGCTTTCTCAGGTCCAGGTGTGTGGGTGGTCCTGGGACGGTAGATACAAGGTTTTGCAGGGGGCCCATTGTGTCAGGTCCCATTGCTTTCCCAGGTCCAGGTGTGTGGGTGGGTCCTCGGACGTAGATACAAGGTGTGCAGGGGGACATTGTGTCAGGTCCCATTGCTTTCTCAGGTCCAGGTGTGTGGGTGGGTCCCGGACGTAGATACAAGGTGGGGCAGGGGACATAGTGTCAGGTCCCATTGCTTTCTCAGGTCCAGGTGTGTGGGTGGGTCCTCGGACGTAGATACAAGGTGTGCAGGGGGACATTGTGTTAGGTCCCATTGCTTTCTTAGGTCCAGGTGTGTGGGTGGGTCCTCGGACGTAGATAAAAAGGTGTGCAGGGGGACATTGTGTTAGGCCCCATTGCTTTTCCTCAGATCCAGGTGTGGGTGGGCCCCGGGACGTAGATACAAGGTGTGCAGGGGGACATTTTTGTTAGGTCCCTTTGCTTTCTCAAGTCCAGGTGTGTGGGTGGGTCCTCGGACGTAGATACAAGGTGTGGCAGGGGGACATTGTGTTAGGTCCCATTGCTTTCTCCAGGTCCAGGTGTGTGGGTGGGTCCTCGGACGTTGATACAAGGTGTGCAGGGGGACATTGTGTCAGGTCCCATTGCTTTCTCAGGTCCAGGTGTGTGGGTGGGTCCTCGGACGAAAGATACAAGGTGTGCGGGGGGACATTGTGTCAGGTCCCATTGCTTTCTCAGGTCCAGGTGTGTGGGTGGGTCCTCGGACGTAATACAAGGTGTGCAGGGGACATTGTGTCAGGCCCCCATTGCTTTCCAGGTCCAGGTGTGTGGGGGGGCCCCTCGGACGTAGATACAAGGTGTGCAGGGGGACATTGTGTCAGGTCCCATTGCTTTCTCAGGTCCAGGTGTGTGGGTGGGTCCTCGGACGTAGATACAAGGTGTGCAGGGGGACATTGTGCCCGGTCCCATTGCTTTCTCAGGTCCAGGTGTGTGGGTGGGTCCTCGGACGTAGATACAAGGTGTGCAGGGGGACATTGTGTCAGGTCCCATTGCTTTCTCAGGTCCAGGTGTGTGGGTGGGTCCTCGGACGTAGATACAAGGTGTGCAGGGGGACATTGGTCGGGTCCCATTGCTTTCTCAGGTCCAGGTGTGGGTTTGGTCCTGGGACGTAGATACAAGGTGTGCAGGGGGACATTGTGTCGGGTCCCATTGCTTTCTCAGGTCCAGGTGTGTGGGTGGGTCCTCGGACGTAGATACAAGGTGTGCAGGGGGACATTGTGTCAGGTCCCATTGCTTTCTCAGGTCCAGGTGTGTGGGTGGGTCCTCGGACGTAGATACAAGGTGGCAGGGGGACATCGTGTGGGGTCCCATTGCTTTTCAGGTCAGCCGGTGTGTGGGTGGGTCCTCGGACGTAGATACAAGGTGTGCAGGGGGACATTGTGTCAGGTCCCATTGCTTTCTCAGGTCCAGGTGTGTGGTGGGTCCTGGGACGTTGATACAAGGTGTGCAGGGGGACATTGTGTCAGGTCCCATTGCTTTCTCATGGCCAGGGTGTGGGTGGGTCCTCGGACGTTGATACAAGGTGTGCAGGGGGACATTGTGTCAGGTCCCATTGCTTTCTCAGGTCCAGGTGTGTGGGTGGGTCCTCGGACGTTGATACAAGGTGTGCAGGGGGACATTGTGTCAGGTCCCATTGCTTTCTCAGGTCCAGGTGTGTGGGTGGGTCCTCGGACGTAGATACAAGGTGTGCAGGGGGACATTGTGTCAGGTCCCATTGCTTTCTCAGGTCCAGGTGTGTGGGTGGGTCCTCGGACGTAGATACAAGGTGTGCAGGGGGACATTGTGTCAGGTCCCAATTGCTTTCTCAGGTCCAGGTGTGTGGGTGGGTCCTCGGACGTAGATACAAGGTGTGCAGGGGGACATTGTGTCAGGTCCCTTTGCTTTCTCAGGTCCAGGTTGTGGGTGGGTCCTCGGACTTTTGATACAAGGTGTGCAGGGGGACATTGTGTCAGGTCCCATTGCTTTCTCAGGTCCAGGTTGTGTGGGTGGGTCCTCGGACGTAGATAAATGTGGGGCAGGGGACATTGTGTCAGGTCCCATTGCTTTCTCAGGTCCAGGTGTGTGGGTGGGTCCTCGGACGTAGATACAAGGTGTGCAGGGGGACATTGTGTCAGGTCCCATTGCTTTCTCAGGTCCAGGTGGTGTGGGTGGGTCCTCGGACGTAGATACAAGGTGTCAGGGGACATTGTGTCAGGTCCCATTGCTTTCTCAGGTCCAGGTGTGTGGGGGTCCTCGGACGTAGATACAAGGTGTGCAGGGGACATTGTGTCAGGTCCCATTGCTTTCTCAGGTCCGGGGTTGTGGGGGTCCTCGGACGTAGATACAAGGTGTGCAGGGGGACATTGTGTTAGGTCCCATTGCTTTCTCAGGTCCAGGTGTGTGGGTGGGTCCTCGGACGTAGATACAAGGTGTGCAGGGGGACATTGTGTTAGGTCCCATTGCTTTCTCAGGTCCAGGTGTGTGGGTGGGTCCTCGGACGTAGATACAAGGTGTGCAGGGGGACATTGTGTTAGGTCCCATTGCTTTCTCAGGCCCCAGGGTGTGGGGGGTCCTCGACGTAGATACAAGGTGTGCGGGGGGACAGGGTTTTTAGTCCCATTGCTTTCTCAGGTCCAGTGTGTGGGTGGGTCCCCGGACGTAGATACAAGGTGTGCAGGGGGACATTGTGTTAGGTCCCATTGCTTTCTCAGGTCCAGGTGTGTGGGTGGGTCCTCGGACGTAGATACAAGGTGTGGACACAAGAATTGTTGCTGTAGATAAGACAGCATCACGACTTGATGAGATGAGAGAGGCAGGATGCTGCTTAGTCAACAGGTATGTTGGATCAGGTGTTATACTGTTACCAGGTGTATTGGATCGTGTGTGGTGCTGTCACAGGTGTGTTAGATCAGGTGTGATGCTGTCACAGGTGTGTTGAATCAGGTGTGGTGCTCACTTGTATCTTATCCCGCCGTACACCTTCACTGAAGCTCGGTATAGATGCTTGACTTTTGTTGACTACAGTATTGCTGCTGCTGCTACTACGGCTGCTACTGCTACTACTACGGCTGCTGCTGTTGCTGCTATTACGGCTGCTGCTGTTGCTGCTGCTGCTATTACGGTTGTTGCTGCTGCTGCTACTACGGCTGTTGCTGCTGCTGCTATTACGGTTGCTGCTGTTGCTGCTGCTGCTATTACGGTTGTTGCTGCTGCTGCTACTACGGCTGTTGCTGCTGCTGCTATTACGGTTGCTGCTGCTGCTATTACGGTTGCTGCTGCTGCTATTACGGTTGCTGCTGCTGCTGCTATTACGGTTGCTGCTGTTGCTGCTGCTGCTATACGGTTGCTGCTGCTGCAATTAAACGGTTGCTGCGCTGCTATTACGGTTGCTGCTGCTGCTTTTACGGTTGCTGCGCTGCTTTTAGGGTTGCGCTGCTGCTTTTACGGTTGCTGCTGCTGCTATTACGGTTGCTGCTGCTGCTTTTTACGGTTGCTGCTGCTGCTGCATTACGGTTGCTGCTGTTGCTGCTGCTGCTATTACGGTTGCTGCTGCTGTTATTACGGTTGCTGCTGCTGTTATTACGGTTGCTGCTGCTGCTATTACGGTTGCTGCTGCTGCTGCTATTACGGTTGCTGCTGCTGCTGCTATTACGGTTGCTGCTGCTGCTATTACGGTTGCTGCTGCTGCTATTACGGTTGCTGCTGCTGCTGCTATTACGGTTGCTGCTGTTGCTGCTGCTGCTACTACTACGGCTGCTGCTGTTGCTGCTGCTGTTGCTGCTGCTATTACGGCTGCTGCTGTTGCTGCTGCTGCTGTTGCTGCTGCTGCTATTACGGCTGCTGCTGTTGCTGCTGCTGCTATTACGGTTGCTGCTGCTGCTATTACGGCTGCTGTTGCTGCTGCTGCTATTACGGTTGCTGCTGTTGCTGCTGCTGCTATTACGGTTGCTGCTGTTGCTGCTGCTTCTATTACGGTTGCTGCTGTTGCTATTACGGTTGCTGCTGCTGCTGCTATTACGGCTGCTGCTGCTGTTGCTGCTGCTGTTTATTACGGTTGCTTGCTGCTGCAATTACGGCGGGCCTGTTGCTGCTGCTATTACGGTTGCTGCTGCTGCTATTACGGCTGCTGCTGTTGCTGCTGCTGCTATTACGGTTGCTGCTGCTGCTATTACGGCTGCTGTTGCTGCTGCTGCTATTACGGTTGCTGCTGTTGCTGCTGTTGCTGCTGCTGCTATTACGGTTGCTGCTGTTGCTGCTGCTGCTATTAAACGGTTGCTGCGTTGTTTGCTATTACGGTTGCTGCTGCTGCTGCTATTACGGCTGCTGCTGTTGCTGCTGCTGCTATTACGGCTGCTGCTGTTGCTGCTGCTGCTATTACGGTTGCTGCTGCTGCTATTACGGCTGCTGTTGCTGCTGCTGCTATTACGGTTGCTGCTGTTGCTGCTGCTTCTATTACGGTTGCTGTTGCTGCTGCTGCTATTACGGTTGCTGCTGTTGCTGCTATTACGGTTGCTGCTGTTGCTGCTGCTTCTATTACGGTTGCTGCTGTTGCTGCTGCTGCTATTACGGTTGCTGCTGTTGCTGCTGCTGCTATTACGGTTGCTGCTGTTGCTGCTGCTTCTATTACGGTTGCTGCTGTTGCTGCTATTACGGTTGCTGCTGTTGCTGCTATTACGGTTGCTGCTGCTGCTATTACGGCTGCTGCTGCTGTTGCTGCTGCTGCTATTACGGTTGCTGCTGTTGCTGCTGCTGCTGCTATTACGGTTGCTGCTGCTGCTATTACGGCTGCTGTTGCTGCTGCTGTTATTACGGTTGCTGCTGTTGCTGCTGCTGCTATTACGGCTGCTGCTGTTGCTGCTGCTGCTATTACGGTTGCTGCTGTTGCTGCTGCTATTACGGTTGCTGCTGCTGCTATTACGGCTGCTGTTGCTGCTGCTGTTATTACGGTTGCTGCTGTTGCTGCTGCTGCTTTTAAACGGTTGCTGCTGTTGCTGCTGCTGCTATTACGGTTGCTGCTGTTGCTGCTGCTATTACGGTTGCTGCTGTTGCTGCTATTACGGTTGCTGCTGCTGTTGCTGCTATTACGGTTGCTGCTGCTGCTGCTGCTATTACGGTTGCTGCTGTTGCTGCTGCTACTACTACGGCTGCTGTTGTTGCTGCTGCTGCTATTACGGTTGCTGCTGCTATTACGGTTGCTGCTGTTGCTGCTGCTACTACTACGGCTGCTGCTGTTGCTGCGCTGCTATTACGGCGCTGCTGCTATTACGGTTGCTGCTGTTGCTGCTGCTACTACTACGGCTGCTGCTGTTGCTGCTGCTGCTATTACGGTTGCTGCTGTTGCTATTACGGCTGCTTCTGTTGCTGCTGCTGCTATTACGGTTGCTGCTGTTGCTGCTGCTGCTATTAGGGTTTTGCTGCTGTTGCTGCTGCTGCTATTACGGTTGCTGCTGCTGCTACTACGGCTGCTGCTGCTACTACTACGGCTGCTGCGTTGCTGCTGCTGCTATTAGGCTGCTGCGTTGCTGCTGCTGCTATACGGCGCTGCTTTTTGCTGCTGCTGCAAATTACGGCTGCTGCTGTTGCTGCTGCGCTATTATACGGTTGCTGCTGCGGCTTTTAAACCGGCTGCTGCTGTTGCGGGCTGCTGCTAATTACGGTTGCTGCTGTGCTGCGCTGCTATTACGGTTGCTGCGTTGCTGCTGCTGCTATTACGGTTGCTGCTGTTGCTGCTGCTGCTATTACGGTTGCTGCTGTTGCTGCTGCTGCTATTACGGTTGCTGCTGTTGCTGCTGCTATTACGGTTGCTGCTGCTGCTGCTATTACGGCTGCTGCTGTTGCTGCTGCTGCTGCTACAAACGGCTCTGCTGTTGCTGCTGCTGCTATTACGGTTGCTGCTGCTGCTATTACGGCTGCTGCTGTTGCTGCTGCTGCTATTACGGTTGCTGCTGCTGCTATTACGGTTGCTGCTGCTGCTACTACGGCTGCTGCTGCTGCTATTACGGTTGCTGCTGCTGCTATTAGGGCTGCTGCTGTTGCTGCTGCTATTACGGTTGCTGCTGCTGCTACTACGGCTGTTGCTGCTGCTGCTATTACGGCTGCTGCTGTTGCTGCTGCTGCTATTACGGTTGCTGCTGCTGCTACTACGGCTGCTGCTGCTGCTATTACGGTTGCTGCTGCTGCTATTACGGCTGCTGCTGTTGCTGCTGCTGCTATTACGGTTGCTGCTGCTGCTACTACGGCTGTTGCTGCTGCTGCTATTACGGCTGCTGCCGTTGCTGCTATTACGGTTGCTGCTGCTGCTACTACGGCTGCTGCTGTTGCTGCTGCTGCTTTTACGGTTGCTGCTGCTGCTATTACGGTTGCTGCTGCTATTACGGCTGCTGTTGTTGCTGATGCTGCTATTACGGCTGCTGCTGCTGCTATTACGGTTGCTGCTGCTATTACGGCTGCTGTTGTTGCTAATGCTGCTATTACGGTTGCTGCTGCTGCTATTACGGTTGCTGCTGCTGCTATTACGACTGCTGCTGTTGCTGCTGCTGCTATTACGGCTGCTGCTGTTGCTGCTGCTGCTATTACGGCTGTTGCTGCTGCTGCTATTACGGCTGCTGCTGTTGCTGCTGCTGCTATTACGGCTGCTGCTGTTGCTGCTGCTGCTATTACGGTTGCTGCTGTTGCTGCTGCTGCTATTACGGCTGCTGCTGTTGCTGCTGCTGCTATTACGGCTGCTGCTGTTGCTGCTGCTGCTATTACGGTTGCTGCTGCTGCTGCAATTACTAGCATTTCTACTGCTCCTGTATACTTTGTCTTGTAGGCTTCCTTGTGTACTGTTTGTAGATTTTCTATCTTGTAGCATTTATACCTGAAGCAGTTTTTTTATATTCGTTATGACTACCTGACGCTGGAGAGGGTCCGGTGGGTCCTGGAGACGAGCAGCGTGTTGTATAGTGAGGGTTTGCTCCTACCCCTTGAACAGCAATCATCTTAGAGAGAGAGAGAGAGAGAGAGAGAGAAAGAGAGAGACAGACACAGGGAGAAACAAACATACAAACACACAACACACAAACACACACACATACAAACACACACACATAAAAAACACACACACATACAAACACACCACATACAAACACACACACATACAAACACAAAACACATACAAACACACACACATACAAACACACACACATACAAACACACACACATACAAACACACACACATACAAACACACACACATACAAACACACACACATACAAACACACACACATACAAACACACACACATACAAACACACACACACCCCTACAAACACACACATACAAACACACACACATACAAACACACACACATACAAACACACACACATACAAACACACACACATACAAACACACACACATACAAACACACCCCACATACAAACACACACATACAAACACACACACATACACATATACAAACACACACAAACACACACACATACACACATACAAAAAACCACACAAAACACACACACCACACACATACTAAAAGAGTTGACAAAAAAAAACCCGTAGGAAGTGACCAGCCAAAATATTTACGTACCAGTCATGCAAAGCTTTCCCTCCTAGCTGACAGTCCTAGCTCTCAGCCCTAAAAAGTCCTAGCTCACTCTCTCCTTCATTATATTCTTCAGTGGGGTCATCCACGTTGTGTGTGTGGGGTTTTGTGTGTGTGTGTGGTGTGTGTGTGTGTTGTGTTGAGTACGTGCGTACTCACCTAATTGTGGTTGCAGGGTCGACTCATAGCTCCTGCGTACGCGGGGGGGAGGTTAACTATTTGTACTCGCCTATTTTGGTTGCAGGGGTCGATTCACAGCTACTGTCTCGCCTCTTCGCGTGTGTGTCGTGAGTTAAGATGGAGAGAAGAAGAAGAGGTAGTGGAGATGGTTAACGGGGAATAACACTGGAGGAAGCTGCCTGCAACACTGCAGGAAACAGGATATATCGATAAATGAGACACTTCTGCAACACTTGGCTGTCTTAGTGTGGAAAGTCTCCCCCTGCCAGTGGCTTCATCAGTCCAATACTGAAAAAATGAAGGGGTTTGAGGTAATCCCGTCCCCCAGCCTTAAGATGTATTCGGTCCAATTAGTCTTGATAACAGCGCAACATATGAGCAAGATTAGGGACTTTATACTAAGAGAGAGGTGAGTGTAGCATGGTAGACGGCGTCCCCAAGTGGGGAAATCCACTATGAAAGTGGATGGTGTATGGTGATGGTTTTTTGGTGTTTATAGGTTTGGTAAGTGGTCAATTTCCCATCTCAGGTGTCTGAACCTTTTATAACAGGTGTATCTGACACACACAAAACACACACACACACACACACACGTTAAAGCTCATGGTGAACGGAGAGTGTCCCAGTAGCGGCCAGTGAAGAGCGGGGCCAGGAGCTATGAATCTAAACCCCCGCAACCAAACTAGGTGAACACACACACACACACACACACACACACACCACACACACACACAAAACACACACACGGGGGTTGCTGTCTACCTCACCCTGCTGGCTTCCCCGTGTAACAACCTTCACTGATCTCTTGTTTTTTTTAATGGGGAAATGGAGAGTGAGTTAGTGACTGAGTGAAAAATACCCATGAATGTATCTCTCTCTCTCTCTCTCTCTCTCTCTCTCTCTCTTTTCTTTTCTCTCTCTCCCTCCTCTCTCCTCTCTCTCCTTTTCTCACTCTCCCCTGATAATTTGCTCGCCAGATATAGAAAGAGGTATTTAGGTTAGAGAGAGGAAAGGGTCCTGGTATGTGTATGGTTTTTGCCCCGGGAAAGTTAGTGGGTAGCGTTTCTTGCTAGGTCTTGCTAGGAGCTAGCCAGACCAGTCATTGACAGATGGGATAGTTTGTGACTAACATGTGGGATGGTGCCCCCCTCTCCTGGGACAGCGGTGGTAGTTGTGCAGAAGTTTTGTGCTAGTATGTGAGGGGGAGGGGAAAAGGGGCTAAAATTTAGTTTGAAAAAAAAGAAAGGTTTGGCCTGGGCGATACTTTAGGAGACGTTTCACCCGGAACACGTTTTCTCCAGTCTGGAGGCGAGACCTGCCCTAGGTCTACTAGACTTAACTAAAGTGATGAATGGTTTAGAAAACCGACCCGCTGAAGAATTGAGACACTTGTGCAACATTTTGGAATCCCTATTGAAGAAAGGTTTCGCCACACAGTGGCTTCATCAGTCTAATACAAAGGGGAAGGCGTAAGGAGAGGGGGAGTATGAGGTAACAGCCCCCCAACCTGGAGTCGATGTGTTCAGTCCATCAATCTTGTAGAATGTACAGCATAGGGCCGTAGACGTGGCTTATATACTGTAGTGAGGTGAGGTGAAGCAGGCGGAGGCGGGGTCATAGTGGTACCATCCACTAGTCGAAGTAGATCTTCGTCCACCATCCACTAGTCGAAGTAGATCTTCGTCCAAAGGTTGAACAAGTGTTGAAGAATTCTTTGTATCAAGACCTACTTAGATTAGTGGATGGTACCACTATGACCCCGCCTCCTCCTGTTTCGCCTCACCTCACTACAGTATATAAGCCACGTCTACGGCCCTATGCTGTACTTTCTACAAGATTGATGGACTGAACACATCGACTCCAGGCTGAGGGACTGATTACCTCAAACTCCTCCTCTCCTTACACCTTCCTGCTTTGTATAAGACTGATGAAACCACTGTGTGGCGAAACGTTTCCTCAATAAACATTCCCATTTGTTGCATAAGTATCTCAATTCTTAGACTTAACTAGTAGTAATTGACTATCACTAGCACCGGTAGTGATTGTAGTGAGACTTATCAACTAGTATCACCAGTAGTGTGTTGAGATGTTCTCTGTCCGGCCACAAGATGGAATCTTGTCAGTGTAGTTTACACACTTAAACCTAGCTAGTTATCTCAGTAACTTTGAGACGAGGTAAGTAAGGAAGAATGTGGGAATATAAATGGGATACTGTGGCTCTAATGGGAGATGATCTCAACTTCACCCAGATTGATGCAAGGAGTTTGGTGGGTTATGTGACGTACACGCTGACCATTTTAGTGATAGTTAAAGACTGCTGTTGGAAACCCTCAGTGAGGGGACACAACTAGAGGAATAAGCTGCTGTTACTGCTTCTTCTGAGCCATGTACACCCGGGGATTACGAGGCTGGTCTCAGACCGGGGTCCGGGGGCGTTACCCCCAAACAACTCCAGGAAGCAAGTAGTTTGGCCTTGGCTAGGACGCAAAAGTGGGTGCAAGAGTGGTACAGGCGGGGAGGAGGACAGGGTTTACCAGGTGAAGGTTGGGTAGGGCGAAGTGGCAGAT
>NC_069452.1:6277483-6386910 GCF_026875155.1 Cherax quadricarinatus
AAAGGCCCTAACTTGAAACATAACTGGCTTTCCCCAAACTTCCCCAAACATAAATGCTCCGAACTTGAAAAATAACTGGCTCCTTCGAACTTGAACATAACTGGCTCCTCGAACTTGAAAAAAAACTGGGTCCTCGAACTTTGAAACATAACTGGCTCCTCGAACTGAAACATAAAATGGGTACTCGAACCTTGAAACAAATGGCCTCCTCGAACTTTGAAACATAACTGGCTCCCCGAACTTGAAACATAACTAGCTCCTCGAACTTGAAACATAATTTGGGTCCTCGAACTTGAAACAAAAACTGGCTCCTCTAACTTGAAACATAACTGGCTCCTCGAATTGAAACATAAATGGCTCCCGAACTTGAAACAAAAAACTAGCTCCTCGAAAATTGAAACATAACTGGCTCCCCAAAATTGAAACATAATGGCTCCTCGAACTTGAAACATAACTGGTCCTCGAACTTGAAAATAACTGGGTCCTCGAACTTGAAACATAATGGTCCTCGAACTTGAAACAATAACTGGCTCCTCAAAATTGAACATACTGGCTCCTCAAACTTAAACATAACTGGGTTCAAACTTGAAACATAACTGGTCCTCAAACTTGAAACATAACGGCTCCCAAACTTGAAACATAAACTGGCTTCTCCAAACTTGAAACATAACTGGGTCCTCAAACTTGAAAAATAACTGGCTCCTCAAACTTGAAACATAACTGCTCCTCAAAATTGAAAAAATAACTAGCTCCTCAAAAACTTGAAACATAACTGGGTCCTCAAACTTGAAACATAACTAGCTCCTCAAACTTGAAACAAAAACTAGGCTCCTCAAACCCTTTAAACATAACTGGCCCTCAAACTTTAAACATAACTAGCTCCTCAAACTTGAAACTAACTAGCTCCTCCCAAACTGAAACATAACTAGCTCCCAAACTTGGGAAAAATAACTGGCTCCTCAAAATTGAAACAAACTGCTCCTCAAAATTGAAACATAAATGCTCCTCAACTTGAACTAATGCTCCTCAATTGAACATACTGCTCTCAATTTAAAATAATGGCTCCCAAACTGAAATAACGGCTCCTCAACTGAAACTAACTCTCCTCAAATGAAAACATAGGGCCCTCAACTGAACAACTGGCTCTAACTGAAAACTTTTAATAGTTCAATTGAACATAACTGCTCTCAACTTGAAACATATGTCCCAACTTGAAACATAACTGGCTCCGAACTTAAACATAACTGGCTCCCAAACTTGAAAAAACTGGCTCTCAACTTGAAACTAACTGCTCTCAAACTTGAACATAACTGGCTCTCAACTTGAAACATACGCCTCGAACTTGAAACTAACAAACCCCGAACTGAACATACTAGCTCCTCAAACTTAACTAGCGGCCTCGAACAAACATAACGGTCCAAACTGAAACATAACTGGCTCTCAACTTGAAACATAACTGGCTCCTCAAACTTGAAACATAATGGCTCCTCAAACTTGAAACATAATGGCTCCAAACTTGAAACATAACTGGCTCCTCAAACTTGAAAACATAACTGGCTCCTCAAACTTGAAACATAACTGGCTCCTCAAACTTGAAACATAACTGGCTCCTCAAACTTGAAACATAACTGGCTCCTCAAACTTGAAACATAACTGGCTCCTCAAATTGAAACATAACTGGCTCCTCAACTTGAAACATAACTGGCTCTCAACTTGAACATAACTGGCTCCTCAAAACTTGAAACATAACTGGCTCCTCAACTTGAAACATAACTGGCTCTCAAACTTGAAACATAATGGCTCCTCAAACTTGAAACATAACTGGCTCCTCAAACTTGAAACATAACTGTCCTCAAACTTGAAACATAACTGGCTCCTCAAACTTGAAACATAACTGGCTCCTCAAAACTTGAAACATAAACTGGCTCCTCAAACTTGAAACATAACTGGCTCCTCAACTTGAAACTAACTGGCTCCTCAACTTGAAACATAACTGGCTCCTCAAACTTGAAACATAACTGCTCCTCAACTTGAAACATAACTGCTCCTCAAACTTGAAACATAACTGGCTCCTCAAACTTGAAACATAACTGGCTCCTCAAACTTGAAACATAACTAGCTCCTCAAACTTGAAACATAACTGGCTCCTCAAACTTGAAACATAACTGGCTCCTCGAACTTGAAACATAACTAGGGTCCTCAAACTTGAAACATAACTGGCTCCTCGAACTTGAAACATAACTAGCTCCTCGAACTTGAAACATAACTAGGCTCCTCGAACTTGAAACATAACTGGCTCCTCGAACTTGAAACATAACTGGCTCCTCGAACTTGAAACATAACTGGCTCCTCGAACTTGAAACATAACTGGCTCCTCGAACTTGAAACATAACTGGCTCCTCAAACTTGAAACATAGCTGGCTCCTCAAACTTGAAACATAACTGGCTCCTCAAACTTGAAACATAACTGGCTCCTCAAACTTGAAACATAACTGGCTCCTCAAACTTGAAACATAACTAGCTCCTCAAACTTGAAACATAACTAGGCTCCTCAAACTTGAAACATAACTAGGCTCCTCAAACTTGAAACATAACTAGCTCCTCAAACTTGAAACATAACTAGGCTCCTCAAACTTGAAACATAACTGCTCCTCAAACTTGAAACATAACTAGCTCCTCAAACTTGAAACATAACTAGCTCCTCAAACTTGAAACATAACTAGCTCCTCAAACTTGAAACATAACTAGCTCCTCAAATTGAATACATAACTAGCTCCTCAAACTTGAAACATAACTAGCTCCTCAAACTTGAAACATAACTGGCTCCTCAAACTTGAAACATAACTAGCTCCTCAAACTTGAAACATAAATAGCTCCTCGAACTTGAAACATAACTGGCTCCTCGAACTTGAACATAACTAGCTTTCCCCAACTTGAAACATAACTGGCTCCTCAAACTTGAAACATAACTGGCTCCTCAAACTTGAAACATAACTAGCTCCTCGAAACTTGAAACATAACTGCTCCTCAAACTTGAAACATAACTGGCTCCTCAAACTTGAAACATAACTAGCTCCTCGAACTTGAAACATAACTGGCTCCTCGAACTTGAAAACATAACTGCTCCTCGAACTTGAAACATAACTGGCTCCTCGAAACTTGAAACATAACTGGCTCCTCAAACTTGAAACATAAATGCTCCTCGAACTTGAAAACATAACTGGCTCCTCAAACTTGAACAAAAACTGGCTCCTCGAACTTGAAACATAACTAGCTCCTCGAACTTGAAACATAACTAGCTCCTCGAACTTGAACATAATCTAGCTCCTCAAACTTGAAACATAAACTGGCTCCTCGAACTTGAAACATAACTGGCTCCTTCAAATCTTGAACATAACTGGCTCCTCAACTTGAAACATAACTGGCTCCTCAAACTTGAAACATAACTGGCTCCTCAAACTTGAAACATAACTGGCTCCTCAACTTGAAACATAACTGGCTCCTCAAAACTTGAAACATAACTGGCTCCTCAAAACTTGAAACATAACTGGCTCCTCAAACTTGAAACATAACTGGCTCCTCAAACTTGAAACATTAACTAGCTCCTCAAACTTGAAACATAACTGGCTCCTCAAACTTGAAACATAACTGGCTCCTCAAACTTGAAACATAACTGGCTCCTCAAACTTGAAACATAACTAGCTCCTCAAACTTGAAACATAACTAGGCTCCTCAAACTTGAAACATAATGGCTCCTCAAACTTGAAACATAACTGGCTCTCAAACTTGAAACATAACTGGCTCCTCAAAACTTGAAACATAACTGGCTCCTCAAACTTGAAACGTAACTGGCTCCTCAAACTTGAAACATAACTGGCTCCTCAAACTTGAAACATAACTGGCTCCTCAAACTTGAAATATAACTGGCTCCTCAAACTTGAAACATAACTGGCTCCTCAAACTTGAAACATAACTAGCTCCTCAAACTTGAAACATAACTGGCTCCTCAAACTTGAAACATAACTAGCTCCTCAAACTTGAAACATAACTAGCTCCTCAAACTTGAAACATAACTAGCTCCTCAAACTTGAAACATAACTGGCTCCTCAAACTTGAAACATAACTGGCTCCTCAAACTTGAAACATAACTGGCTCCTCAAACTTGAAACATAACTGGCTCCTCAAACTTGAAACATAACTAGCTCCTCAAACTTGAAACATAACTGGCTCCTCGAACTTGAAACATAACTAGCTCCTCGAACTTGAAACATAACTAGCTCCTCAAACTTGAAACATATAGCTGGCTCCTCGAACTTGAAACATAACTGCTCCTCAAACTTGAAACATAACTGGCTAACAACTTGAAACATAACTGGCTCCTCAAACTTGAAACATAACTGGCTCCTCAATACTTGAAAACATACTGGCTCCTCAAACTTGAAACATAACTGGCTCTCAAAATTGAAAACATAACGGCTTCCTCAAACTTGAAACAAAATGGCTGCCTCAAACTTGAAACATATATGGCTCCTCAAATTGAAACATATAACTGGCTCCATCAACTTGAAAACTTTAACTGGCTTTCCTCAAACTTGAAACATACTGGCTACCCTCAAACTTGAACATAAATGGTTCCTCAAATTGAAACATAACTGGCTCCTCAAACTTGAAAAAATAATGGTCCTAACATTGTAAACAAACTGGTCCTCAAACTTGAACTAACTGCTCCTAAACTTGAAACATAACTGGCTTCCTCAAAAGCTTGAAACATAAATGGCTCCTAAACTTGAATTCATTAAATGTGCTTCTCAACTTGAAACATAAGTGGACTCCTCAAACTTGAAACTAACTATGCTCCTCAAACTTGTATAACGTAACTCGGTCCTCAAACTTGGAAAAGTAACTGGCTCACAACTTGGAAACATAACTAGCTCCTCAAACTTGAAACATAACTGCTCCTGAAACTTGAATCATAACTAGCTCCTCAAATTGAAACATAACTAAGCTCTCAAACTGTGAAACATTAACTAGCCTCCTCAACTTGAAAAACATAACTAGCTTACCTCACTTGAAACAATAACTAGCTCTCAAACTTGAAAATAACTAGCTCCTCAAACTTGAAACATAACTAGCTCCTCAAATTGAAACATAACTGGCTCCTCAAACTTGAAACATAACTAGCTCCTCAAACTTGAAACATAAATAGCTCCTCGAACTTGAAACATAACTGGCTCCTCGAACTTGAAACATAACTAGCTCCTCGAACTTGAAACATAACTGGCTCCTCGAACTTGAAACATAACTGGCTCCTCGAACTTGAAACATAACTGGCTCCTCGAACTTGAAAAAATAACTAGCTCCTCGAACTTGGAAAATAATTGGCTCCTCGAACTTGAAACATAACTGGCTCCTCGAACTTGAAACATAACTAGCTCCTCGAACTTGAAACATAATGGCTCTCGAACTTGAAACTAACTGGCTCCTCGAACTTGAAACATAACTGGCTCCTCGAACTTGAAACATAACTGGCTCCTCGACTTGAAACATAACTGGCTCCTCAAACTTGAACATAACTGGCTCCTCGAACTTGAAACATAACTAGTCCTCGAACTTGAAACATAACTAGCTCCTCAAACTTGAAACTTGCTGGTCCTCGAACTTGAAACATAACTGGCTCTCAAACTTGAAACATAATGGCTCCTCAAACTTGAAACATAACTGGCTCCCCAAATTGAAAAATAACTGGCTCCTCAACTTGAAACGTAACTGGCTCCTTTAAACTTGAAAATAACTGGGGTCCTCAAACTTGAAATATAATGGCTCCTCAAACTTGAAACATAACTGGCCCCCTCAAACTTGAAAAATAACTAGCTCCTCAAACTTGAAACATAACTGGCTCCTCAAAACTTGAAAATAACTAGCTCCTCAAACTTGAAACATAACTAGCTCCTCAAACTTGAAAATAACTAGCTCCTCAAACTTGAAAATAAACTGGCTCCTCAAACTTGAAAAATAACTGGCTCCTCAAACTTGAACATAATGGCTCCTCAAACTTGAAACATAATGGCTCCTCAAAATTGAAACATAACTAGCTCCTAAAACTTGAAACATAACTAGCTCCTCAAACTTGAAACTAACTAGCTCCCAAATTGAACATAACTGGCTCCTCAAACTTCAAACATAACTGGCTCCTCAAACTTCAAACATAACTGGCTCCTCAAACTTCAAACATAACTGGCTCCTCAAACTTCAAACATAACTAGGCTCCAACTTGAAACATAACTGGCTCCTCAAACTTGAAACATAACTAGCTCCTCAAACTTGAAACATAACTAGCTCCTCAAACTTGAAACATAACTAGCTCCAACTTGAAACATAACTAGCTCCTCAAACTTGAAACATAACTGGCTCCTCAAACTTGAAACATAGCTGGCTCCTCAAACTTGAAACAAGTTCAATAATATTTTAAAATCAAAAACCCAGTTCCACCAGTAACTGACTATACTGTCAGAACATTGGTTTACGTTTGACATTTCTACTAATTACATATTATTTCTCGATAAATTAGACACATGTGCAACTCTTGGCTATCTTTATTGAGGAAACGTTTCGCCACACAGTGACTTCATCAGTCCATACAAAGGAGAATCCATACAAAGGAGGACTGATGAAGCCACTGTGTGGCGAAACGTTTCCACAAAGATACCCAAGAGTTGCACATGTGTCTAATTTATCAACATGTCGGTTCTCTGAACCATTCAACTACAAATATTATTTCTCAGTGTAAACACACTCCTGTTTGTTCGTAAGTGTCACAGTCTTCTACTGTTCTGAATTATATCATCATGATTACAAAAAGGATTGAAATAAATCTTATTCATTTAAAATTTAATTCGTTTTTATATATTTATATTTTTTTTTTCTTTGGCAGCGAAAACGACAAGTTGGGGACCCTCGAGTTGAGGGTTATTTACTAAATGGTGTTTACGCTCCGGTGTTTTTATGAAGCATGATAGGAAGTTAACTAGGAGGAATTGGGGACACACACACACACACACACACACACACACACACACACTGTGATGGAAGGTTGGATTTTCCAGTCGAACTGATGGTGCCTCAAATACAAGGTAAGGCATCAAAGCGAAGCTGGGTACAGTCAACACACCTAGTGAACCATGCTTGTATTACATACACACACATACACACACACACAACTAAGTACGGACGGATGGTCGAGCCTTCACGTGCAATGAATGACCCAGAGGGGTTTATCGCTCTGCACATGGAACAATAACAAGATGCTCTCTCTCTCTCTCTCTCTGTCTCTCTCTCTTTGATACCTACGTACGTAGGCAGACTAAAGTAATAGGTAAACTAACACACAAACTAAATGTAAGAAAGGGGGGACCATATTTATGGGTGCGTGTGTGTGTGTTCACGTATATGTGCTTGTAGGAGTCAAGTCACAGCTCCTGGTCCCGCTTCTTTCTTGGTCGCAACTAGGTCCACTCTCCCTACTCCCAGAACATTATCGTACGTGTGTGTGTGTGTGTGTGTGTGTGTGTGTGTGTGTGTGTGTGTGTGTGTGTGTGAGAGAGAGAGAGAGAGAGAGAGAGAGAGATGAGAGGAGAGAGAGAGAGGGGAGAGAAGAGAGAGAGGAGAGAGAGAGAGAGAGAGAGAGAGAGAGAGCAGAGAGAGAGACAGAGAGAGAGACAGAGAGAGAGACAGAGAGAGAGACAGGGGAGAGAGACAGAGAGAGAGACAGAGAGAGAGACAGAGAGAGAGACAGAGAGAGAGAAGAAGCAGAGAGAGAGACAGAGAGACGAGAGGAGGAGAAGACAGAGAGAGAAGAGAGAGAGACAGAGAGAGAGACAGAGAGAGAGAGAGAGAGAGAGAGAGAGACAGAGAGAGAGACAGAGAGAGAGACAAGAGAGAGAGGGCAGAGAGACAGGACAGAGAGACAGAGACAGAGAGACAGAGACAGAGAGACAGAGACAGAGAGACAGAGACAAGAGACAGAGACAGAGACAGAGACAGACACAGAGACAGACACAGAGACAGACACAGAGACAGACACAGAGACAGACACAGAGACAGACACAGAGACAGACACAGAGACAGACCAGGACAGACACAGAGACAGACACAGAGACAGACACAGAGACGACACAGAGACAGAAACAAAACCCAGACACAGAGCGGGGAACAGAGACAAACAGAGACGGGCACAGAGACAGACACAGACGGGCACAGAGACAGACAAAAGGAAGAGGAGAAAAAGACGACAGTTTACAAAAGACAGTGAGAGACGGGATCAGCACAGGACGGGAGGAGAGACAGCACAGGGGGACGGACACAGGACGACACAGGAGAGAGAGCAGGGCGTGTCATCAATTACTACCTCATCTAAAAGAAAATTAAACATTAATGTTTGTTAAGGGGGGTAAGTCTTGACCCCGGGAATAATATGTTCACGTCTTGATGGAACCCCGTACCCTCTCTTTTTCCCCTTTCCCCCAAAAAATTTATCTAGTTCTCCATACCCCTTCTTTTTTTTGGGCCCCCGCGGGGTCCCCACCCCCAAACCGCACCCCGGGCAGAAAAACCAATACCAGCTTTCAGGGGGATTTGGGCAGTAGTTAGTAGGTAACAAAAGGCAGGTAAAAACCATTTTACAGCTTTCTTTAGCAAAACCTGATTTCCCCTTTTTCCCCTTCCCCCAGCAAAGGGTATGTAACCACTACGTTCATTTTCCTAACACTGAACACCACTGGAACGTTCACCCCCAAAACTTTAAAACACCCTTTTACTTTCTTTACCCAAAATATCGAACACCACTAACCCTTTAATCCCCTTAACATTTAAACCATTTATGATAAGTGAACGCCCTTTGCTTCACACTGGCAAGAAAAGAGTTGAAAAATTGCCAGTATTTGTCACTGTTCCTAAAATAAGCCGTCCAAGACCTTTTTCAGAAAAAATTTCCCCAAAAAAACATCTTGGGGGGGTTGTTGGGGTTTCTTGAATGCCCAATTTCCAAAGAGGTTTCGCCTTTGTCCATTGGACTATACCCCCCATGTACTTAAAGGATGCGCCACCCTAAAATACAACTTTTCTCCTTCATCTGTCGTCCATTGTTTCACCCAGGGGCCCACCCGCACCCTTTGCTTTTTCCCACATAAAACACCCCCCCCGTAATTATTTTTTTTAAACCGGCTTTCGGGGAACAGTTTGCCAATTAAAGGGAAAGTTTTTCATTAAACAGCTAAAGAATCAAATTTTTGCCTGTTGAAGGAAAACCTCTTTTGTGAGAATGGTTCAGGAACCGACATGTTGAAAAATTGGACAAGGGTGCAATCTTGGGAAATCTTTATCGGGGAAAAATTTTTTCGCCACACAGTGGTTTCACCCTTACGTAGGAAAAAACTTGAAAAACAGGGGGGGAAAATGAGGTAACCCAGTCCCTAAACCTTTGGGTTTTCGATGTGTTCAGTCCAAAAAATTTCTTGAATAGAATACAAGTTTTCAAGTTTGAGGGATGAACACTTTCCGACTCAAGGTTAAAGGGACGGGATTCCCTCTTTTTCAAATTTTTCTTCAATTTTTTCCCTTAGTATGGAGGTTGAAGCCACTGTGGGGCAAAAACTTTTCCCTCGATAAAGATCCCAAAAAGATTTGGGCACATGTGTTTTTAATTTATAAAACCCTAATATAATCTTTGTGATTACCCTTAAAGGTTCCAAAATTAACACTGTTTTCTTTTTTTGGTACCCTTTTTCATCGTTTTGGGGTTGTTGTTTGCGTTTTTTTCCCCACTCTTCCTCGACCCGGGCCCCCCCCACCCCCACTATTTGTCGTAAACTTTTTTAAAGAATCCCCCCCTACGTTGACTTTGTAGGCAAAAATTTTTCGGGGGATCTGCCCGATACTCAATAAATTTAAAGTTTTGTAAGAGGTAAAATACTTGCACATTTCTAGGTGTAAAAACCAATAGGGAATTTCAGCGGTAATCTTAAATTGGGAAGGGGAAAAAAGTTGGCCCAAAAACCACAGTCACTCTTGGAAGCCGTTGCGGGTTTAGCCTTCAGAAAAAACGCTGTTGTAGCAAGTCACAGGGTAAACCAAAACTGTATAGTTCCCAAAAAGTCTGGAAGAAAAATCTTTGAAAAAAAAGGAAACCCCAAAACAAAATTTAAAACCGGGCCCGGAAGCATGAGAAAAATCACAAAAATTCTCCTCCCCCAAATTTAATTTTGAAAAACTACTGTAAAAACCAAATCTTATTTAAAAAGCCCAGTGAATTTATTTTTAAAAAAAACTCCCCTTCCAGCCTCGTTCTCTCTCGCTCCTTTTACACGGGGGTTTTAAAAGGGTTTTGGTTTTAAAGGTTTAAAAACTTTATTTACTCTCTCTCTCTCTCTTCTCTTTTCTCCCCTCTTCTGCGGGTTTGAATATTTAAAGTTTTGTAGAGGCAGCAGTAGTCCCTTTTTGGGGTGGCTCATACTTTTTGGGAGTGAACTTTGCACCCACTCAACTTTGGGCATGCTTGGGGGGACCTCCTAAACTCCCCCTCCCCCTGCAAAAATTTGGGTTTTTTGTTGTTGCAAAGGTCGTTATTGGGTACTTTTTTACCCCCCCCCCCCTTCCCTTGAAAAACACCCCGAAAGAAAACAGCGCGTAAAAGCGGGCCCCCCTCCCACGCACACCAACACGCCATCACCACCGGGGTTTGCCACCCGGTTTGGACAAGTGCCCGAAAATTAAACTTTCACGGTTTCCTTGTAAAATTTCATGGGGATACCTTAGGGTTTTTCCTTTTTTTCCCCCCCCCCCCCCCTTCCTTCCGCCCCCCCCCCCTTTCCCCCCCCCCCCTCCCCCCTTTCCCCACCCTCCCCCCCCCCCCCCCTCCCTTCCCCCCTTCCCTTCCCCTTCCTCCCTTTTCCTTCCCTTTTTTCCCTACCTCCCTTCCTTCCTCCCCCCCTTTCCCTTTTTCCTCCCCCCCTTTCCTTTCCCCCTTCCCTTTCCCTTCCCCTTCCCTTTCCCTCCCTCCCCCCCTTCCTTCCTTCCCCCTTCCCCTTTCCCTTTCCCTCCCCCCTTTTCCCTTTTTCCTCCCCCCCTTCCCTTTCCTCCCCCCCTTTTCCTTCCTTCCCCCTTTCCCTTTCCCTTTCCTTCCCCCCTTCCCCCCCTTTCCTTTCCCTCCCCCCTTTTCCCTTTCCCTTTTCCTCCCCCCTTTCCCCTTTTCCTTTCCCTTTCCCCCCTTTCCCCTTCCTTCCCCCTTTCCCCTTTCCCCTTTCCTCCCCCCCTTCCCTTCCCCTCCCCCCCTTTCCCTTTTCCTCCTTTCCCCTTTCCTTCCCCCCCCCCTTTCCCGCCCTTTTCCCTTTCCCCTCCTTCCTTCCCCCTTCCCCCTTCCTTCCCCCTTTTCCATTTCCTTCCTCCCTCCCTTCCTTCCCCCTTTCCCCTTCCCTTCCCCTTTCCCCTTCCCTTTCCCCCCTTTCCCCTTTTTTCCCCCTTTTTCCCCTTCTTTCCCCCTCCCTCCCCCCCTTCCTTCCTCCCTTCCTTCCCCCCTTCCCTTTCCCTCCTTTCCCTTCCTTCCCCCTTTCCCCCTTCCTTCCCCCCCCCCCTTTCCTTCCCCTCCCTTCCTCCCTCCCTTCCTTCCCCCCTTTCCTTCCCCCCTTTCCTTCCTTCCTCCCCCCCTTTCCCTTTCCCTCCCTCCCTTCCTTCCCCCTTTTCCCTTTCCCTTTCCTTTCCCCTTCCCTTCCCTCCCTCCCTTCCTTCCCCCTTTCCCCTTTCCTTCCCCCTTCCCCTTCCTTTCCCTTCCTTCCCTTCTTTTCCTCTTCCCTTTTTCCCTCCCTCCCTCCCCCCCTTTCCCCTTCCTCCCTTTTTCCCCCCCCTCCCCCCCTTTTCCTCCCTCCCTTCCTTCCCTTCCCCCCCCTTCCATCACTTAGTCATTGTCGCAACAAATGGACGACCGAAATTTTCACTTAAAACATAAAAAATTTTTTTAAAAACTTTCTCTTGAGAAAGGGACAAAAAAGCCTCGTAAAAATACAGACGTAAAACGATAAAAAATTTGCAAAAAAAAACGACTAATTCCCAAACCCAAAAAAAACCCAAAATTGGAAAAAAAACAGGGAAGGAGGGGTACCTCAAGAATCGTTTTTACCCCCCTTTCATTTTTTAAAAAATCTTCAAAATACTAAAAGATGATGATATACGATTACTTATGACGACATGCAACTAACTTACCTGTGGTGAAAGGTAAAGGGCAGACTGTTGGTGCCAGCGGTCGCCACCACCCCCACCACCCCCCAAGTGAAAAAAGAAAAATCATTATTCACTGGGGTGTGTGTGTGTGTGTGTGTTTTGTGTGTGTGTTTTGTGTGAAATTCCCCAAATTTGTATCTCCCTATTTGTGGTTTGCGGGGGTCGGTCACAGCTCCTGGCCCCGCCTCTTCGCTGATTGTTCAGGTCCTTTTCTCCCCCTTTGCCCCAGGGTTCTATCAAAACCTCCCTTAAAAAAGGTAGGGTTCCTGCCTCCTGTGTGTGTAAATTTTATATATATATATAAAATATTTTATATTTATATATATTATATATATATATATTTAATTGTATTTTGTTTTGTGTTTTGTGTGTGTGGTGTGTGTGGTTGTGTGAAATTGTGTGGTGTGGTGTGTTTTGGTGTGTGTGTGATCCCCCTTACATGCTTCCCAAGGGTTTGCGTCTTTGGGCCCCTGACTCCACTTCTTCGTGGTCATTACTAGACCCACTGCCTCCCAAATCCAAAAAGCATTGTCTCCCTCTTTTTAAAAGCTATCCCCCCAAGTTTTGTGTTGCACAAACGGGGTGTTCAAGCGAGTGAAAACTTTTCCCCCCCGGAAAGAGTTAAAAACGGGATAAAAAGTTTAGTATAAAAAATGACCTAAAAGGGAAATTTTAAAAATTTTTAATATGCGGAAAAAAAGGGAATCTGATGGGTGGGCTATAATACGTTTTCGCGAAAAATGAGGGCCTTTTTAAAATTTTACGCACTCGGGGCAGTACCCTTGTAGCGTCCCACTGTTAAGGGCGGGGAGGGGGGAAAGGGCTGGCGTCGGCCACGTAAAATTTAATTAGGTAAGAGAAACAAGGGGGGTGGGGGGGGCGGGTTTTTTGGGGGAAGGGGGAGGGGGGCGGGATAGGGGTTTTGGGGGTAAGGGGTTTTGACAGGGTGTGTGAGGTGTGGCAGTGGGTTTATGTAACGCTATGGGTTGGGTATCGATCGTAGGAGGGAGGGGTGCGGGGTTGTGGGTGCTACCCAGCCAGCCGCCAGGCCCGTCCCCTACCTGTGCCCCTACCCACCTTTAAACCCGCCTTTTTTCTTTCATGCCCTTAAAACCCAACCCCCCCCAGTGTGGGGTTACTGAAGCAAAACCTTGGGAAACTTCAAATTGAGGTTGGATAAATGCGCGAATGGAGGGGTTTTTATCTGAGTGGGACTTTCAAATGAGTGAAAAGGGGGGTTTTATCTGATTGGGGACTTTAAAATGAGTGGAGGGGTTGTATCTGAGTGGGACTTTTCCATGAGTGGGGGGTTGTATTGAGTGGGACTTACAAAATTTTTGGGGAGAGGGGGGTTTTATTTGAGTGGGGCTTACAATGAGGGGGGAGAGGGAAATTTATCTGAGTGGGACTTTCACTGAGTGAGAGGGGGTTTTATCTGAGTGGGGCTTACACATGGGGTGAGAGGGGTTGAATTAAATGGGACTTACCATGAGGGTTTTGGGGGGAATGTATCAGAGTGGGGCTTTTTTAAAAATGGTTGGGGAGGGGGTTTTATCTGAGTGGGCTTACACATGAGTAGAGGGGGTTTTTTTTATCAGAGTTTGGGGTTTCACATGAGTGAGAGGGGTTGGGATCTGAGTGGGGTTACACATGAGTGAGAAGGGGGTTTTAAAAAGAGGTTGGGGCTTAAACATGAGTGAGGGGGTTGTATCTGAGTGGGACTTACCCCCATGATTTTGGGGGAAATGTTCTGAGTGGGAATTTAAAACATGAGTGGAGGGGTTTTATCTGAGGGGAAATTTTTCATGAGTGAGAGGGGTTGTTCTGAGTGGGCTTACCATGAGGGGGAGGGAAATGTATCAGAGTGGGGGTTACACATGAAATGAGAGGGGGTTTTATCTGAGTGGGACTTAAAAAATGGTGAGAGGGAAAGTTAAACAGGTGGGACTTACACATGAGGAGAGGAACTGTATTGAGGGGGACTTACAATGAGTGAGAGGGTTTTTATCTGAGTGGGCTTTAAAATGAGTGGGGAGGGGTTGTATCTGAGTTTTGGGGCTTACACAAAGGGGTGGAGGGAATGTTCAGGTGGGACTTTAAAACCCTGAGTGAGGGGGAAATGTTTTTTGAGTGGGGTTCAAAATGAGTGAGAGGGGTTGTATTGATTGGGAATTACACATGGTGAGAGGGAATGTATTGGGGTGGGCTTAAAAATGAGTGAGGGGGGGTTTTAAATTTTTGGGACTTACCCATGGTGAGAGGGGTTTTTTATTTGGAGTGGGAACCCTTTTTACATGAGAAAGGGGGGTGTACTGAGTGGGGGCTTTCCAGAGTGAGAGGGAAAAGTATCTTTAGTGGGACTTACTCCCTGATGGGGAGGGGTTGTTTTGAGTGGGGATTAAACATGGGGTGAGGGGTTGTATCTGAGTGGGACTTAAAATGAAATGAGAGGGAATGTATTCTGAGTGGGACTTACACATGAGTGAAAAGGGGGGGGTATCTGAGTGGGACTTTAAAAATGGTGAGGGGTTGTATTTGAGGGACTTACCCCATGAGTGAGAGGGGTTTTTCTGAGTGGGCCTTAAAACATGAGTGAGAGGGAATGTAAACTGAGTGGGGCCTACACATGAGGTGAGGGAATGTTTTTGAATGGGGACTTACCCCCCTTGAGTGGGAGGGGGTTTTTTTTTCTGAGTGGGGGCTTAAAACAAAGAGTGGAGGGAAAGTATCTGAGGGGACTTACACATGAGTGAGAGGGGTTGTATCTGAGTGGGATTAACTGAAAATCGAATGTATTGGGGTGGGGTTTCACATGGTGAGGGGGGATTGTATTGAGTGGGACTTACCATGGGGAGAGGGGTGTATATGGTGGGACTTAACCCCCTGGGGTGGGAGAGGGGGGGTATCTGAGTGGGACTTACACATGAGTGAGAGGGGGTTTTTTCGAGTGGGGCTTTCACATGAGTGAGAGGGGGTTTTATTTTTGAGTGGGGGCTTACACATGAGTGAGTTTGGGGGTTTTATCTGAGTGGGACCCTTTCACATGAGTGAGGGGGGGTTTTTATCAGAGGGGACTTACACTTTAGTGAGAGGGGTTGTTTCAGAGTGGGGCTTACCCCAAAGAGTGGAGGGGTTTTTATCAGAGTGGGAAATTACCTTTAGTGAGGGGGATGTATCTGGTGGGATTTCAATGAGTGAGAGGGGTTGTATCTGAGTGGGACTTACCATGAGTGGAGGGGGGGTGTATCTGAGTGGGACCTTTTAAAATGGTGAGGGGAATGTATCTGAGTGGGAACCCTTTCACAAGAAATGAGAGGGGATGTATCGGGGTGGGATTACACATGAGGTTTAGAGGGGTTGTATCTGAGTGGGATTACACTTTAGTGAGAGGGGTGTACTGAGTGGGACTTACCCCATGAGTGAGGGGATGTATCTGAGTGGGGGCTTACCCATGGGTGAGAGGGGAGTATCTAGTGGGATTACACATGAGTGGAGGGGATGTATCTGGGGGGGACTTACACATGGGGTGAGAGGGGGTGTTCTGAGTGGGGCTTACACATGAGTGAGAGGGGTTGTTTTGAGTGGGGCTTAACATTTAATTAAAAAGGATTTTTTAAATTCATTCCCTTGGGGTAACACTGGGGGAATGGGTTGTGCAAAAATTTTTGCTTTTTTAGGATGGGGTTTGGGAAGGAGCTGCCGTAGGCCCGCTGCAGTGTTTTTTTTGTTTGGATCTGTTGGTTTCAAGCTGAGAAACCTGTTAAGTTGATGAGGTGTTTAAAAGTTACCCAAATTTTTACGTAGTTGCCAGAGTCCAGGTGGGGAATTTATTTTTCCTCGAAAAAACCCTCATTCTCCGCATTGGATGAAGAAGGGCCCAAAGGCTGACGAAAAGGGTTTCCCTTTTTTTAATAATCCTGAATCAAAGATGCTGACAGTATTCTCTTACTGTGTCCACGACCCCCCTCCCCCAAGAAAGAGAATTCGACAGCTCACACATGGAATGTCCGTGGTTCGATCCCAGGTACGGGTGGAAACACTGGGTGTGTTTCGTTACACCTGCTGTCACTGTTCACCTAGCAATAAGTAGGTACCTGGGTGTTAGTGGACTGGTGTGGGTGGCATCCTGGGGACAAAATTAACCTAAGTCGTGGGAAATGCTCACCATAACCAGAGACTTTCTGTATAGTATGTCACTGATGTCAGCTATGGTCTGTGCAAGTTGTATCATGTACTGGTAGTGTGTGGAGAGCATAGCAAACCGTTCTTCACGTTAGTGTCAGCAGAAGGAACTGTTGTTAGATCAAATCAACAGCAGTGTTACCAGATAACACATGCCCAGGTGTGTTGACAGCAGCAGCAGCAGTGTTACCAGATAACACATGCCCAGGTGTGTTGACAGCAGCAGCAGTAGTGTTACCAGATAACACATGCCCAGGTGTGTTGACAGCAGCAGCAGCAGCAGCAGCAGCAGTGTTACCAGGTAACACATGCCGAGGTGTGTTGACAGCAGCAGCAGCAGCATGGGTTACCAATAAACATGCCAGGTGTGTTGACAGCAGCAGCAGCAGCAGTGTTACCAGATAACACATGCCCAGGTGTGTTGACAGCAGCAGCAGCAGCAGTGTTACCAGATAACACATGCCCAGGTGTGTTGACAGCAGCAGCAGCAGTGTTACCAGGTAACACATGCCCAGGTGTGTTGACAGCAGCAGCAGCAGTGTTACCAGATAACACATGCCCAGGTGTGTTGACAGCAGCAGCAGCAGTGTTACCAGGTAACACATGCCCAGGTGTGTTGACAGCACAGCAGCAGCAGTGAAACCAGGTAACACATGCCCAGGTGTGTTTGACAGCAGCAGCAGCAGGTTACCAGGTAACACATGCCCAGGTGTGTTGACAGCAGCACAGCAGTGTTACCAGGTAACACATTCCCCAGGGTGTTGACAGCAGCACAGCATGTTACCAGATAAACATGCCCAGGTGTTTTGACAGCAGCAGCAAAGTGTTTACCAGGTAACACTGCCCGGGTTGTGTTGACAGCAGCAGCAGCAGTGTTACCAGTAACACATGCCCAGTGTGTTTGACACACAGCAGCAGTGTTCCCAAAGATAAACATGCCCAGGTGTGTTGACAGACAGCAGCAGTTTTTACCAGGTAACACATGCCCAGGTGTGTTGACAGCAGCAGCAGCAGTGTTCCCCAGGTAACACATGCCCAGGTGTGTTGACAGCAGCAGCACAGTGTTCCCCAGGTAACACATGCCAGGTGTGTTGACAGCAGAGCAAGCAGTGTTACCAGATAATACATGCCCAGGTGTGTTGACACAGCAGCAGTGTTACCAGTAACACATGCCCAGGTGTGTTGACAGCAGCACAGCAGTGTTACAGGTAACACATGCCCAGGTGTGTTGACAGCAGCAGCAGCAGTGTTACCAGGTAACACATGCCCAGGTGTGTTGACAGCAGCAGCAGTCTTACCAGGTAACACATGCCCAGGTGTGTTGACAGCAGCAGCAGCAGTGTTACCAGATAATACATGCCCAGGTGTGTTGACAGCAGCAGCAGTGTTACCAGGTAACACATGCCCAGGTGTGTTGACAGCAGCAGCAGCAGTGTTACCAGGTAACACATGCCCAGGTGTGTTGCCCAGCACAGCAGCAGTGTTACCAAAGATAATACATGCCCAGGTTGGTTGACAGCAGCAGCAGTGTTACCAGGTAACACATGCCCAGGTGTGTTGACAGCAGCAGCAGCAGTGTTACCAGGTAACACATGCCCAGGTGTGTTGACAGCAGCAGCAGCAGTGTTACCAGTAATACATGCCCAGGTGTTTTTGACAGCAGCAGCAGTGTTACCAGATAACACATGCCCAGGTGTGTTGACAGCAGCAGCAGCAGTGTTACCAGGTAACACATGCCCAGGTGTGTTGACAGCAGCAGCAGCAGTGTTACCAGATAATACATGCCCAGGTGTGTTGACAGCAGCAGCAGTGTTACCAGGTAACACATGCCCAGGTGTGTTGACAGCAGCAGCAGCAGCAGTGTTACCAGGTAACACATGCCCAGGTGTGTTGACAGCAGCAGCAGCAGTGTTACCAGATAATACATGCCCAGGTGTGTTGACAGCAGCAGCAGCAGCAGTGTTACCAGATAACACATGCCCAGGTGTGTTGACAGCAGCAGCAGAAGTGTTACCAGTAAAAACATGCCCAGGTGTGTTGACGCAGCAGCAGCAGTGTTACCAGATAAAAACATGCCCAGGTGTGTTGACAGCAGCAGCAGCGCAGTGTTACCAGGTAAAAACATGCCCATTTGTTGACAGCAGCAGCAGTGTTACCAGAAACACATGCCCAAAGGTGTGTTGACAGCAGCAGCAGCAGTGTTACCGGGTAACACATGCCCAGGTGTGTTGACAGCAGCGACAGTGTTACCAGGAACACATGCCCGGGTGGGGTTGACAGCAGCAGCAAGTGTTACCAGATAAACACATGCCCAGGTGTGTTGACAAGCAGCAGCAGCAGTGTTACCAGGTAACACATGCCCAGGTATGTTGAACGGGCAGCAGCGTGTTACCAGATAACACATGCCCAGGTGTTTTTGACAGCAGCAGCAGCAGTGTTACCGGGGTAACACGCCCAGGTGTGTTACAGCCAGCAGAAATGTTACCGGGAAAACACATGCCCAGGTGTGTTGACAGCAGCAGCAGCAGTGTTACCAGGTAACACATGCCCAGGTGTGTTGAAAAGCAGCAGCAGCAGTGTTACCAAGATAATACATGCCCAGGTGTGTTGACAGCAGCAGCAGTGTTACCATAACACATGCCCAGGTGTGTTGACAGCACACAGCAGTGTTACCAGGTAACACAATGCCCGGGTTTGTGTTGACAGCACAGCATGTACAGATAACAATGCCAGGTGGTTGACAGCAGCAGCACAGCAGTGTTCCCAGTAACACATCCAGTAAGTTGACACACAGCAGTTACAGATAACACATGCCCAGGTTGTTGAACAAGCAGCACAGTGTTACAGTAACAATCCCAGGTGTGTTGACAGCAGCAGCACAGTGTTACCAGTCACACATGCCAGGTGGTTGAAAGCAGCAGCAAAAAGTGTTACAAGATAAACTCCCAGGTTTTACAGCACAGCAGCATGTTCCAGGTAACATGCCCAGGGTGTTGACAGCACAGCAGAAACAGCATGTTATCAGAAACACATGCCAGTGTGTTGACGCACAGCAGTGTTAAGATAACAATCCCAGTTGTTGACAGCAGCAGCATTTTATCAGATAACACATGCCAGGTGTGTTGACAGCAGCAGCATGTTACCAAAACACATGCCCAGTGTTGACAGCAGCAGCAGCAGCAGCGGGTTTATCAGTAACACATGCCCAGGTTGTTGACAGCACAAGCATGTTACAATAACACATGCCAGTGTGTTGACAGCAAAAAGTGTTACCAATAAACATGCCCAGGTGTGTGACAGCACAGCAGTGTATCAGATAAAAACATCCAGGTGGTTGACAGCAGCAGCAGTGTTACCAGATAACAATGCCAGTGGTTGACAGCAGCGCATGTTACAATAACATGCCCATGTGTTGACAGCAGCAGCAGCAGCACAGTTTATCAATAACACATCCCGGGTGTGTGACAGCAGCAGCAGTGTTATCAGAAAAAACATGCCCAGTGTGTTGACAGCACACAGAAAGCATGTTATCAGAATAACACATGCCCAGGTGTGTGACAGCAGCAGCAGTGTTACAGATACACATGCCCAGGTGTGTTGACAAGCAGCAGCAGGTTACCAGATAAACATGCCAGTTGTTGACAGAAGCAGCAGTGTTATCAATAACACATGCCAGGTGTTTGACAGCAGCAGCAGAAAGCAGTGTTATCAGAAAAACATGCCAGATGTGACAGCAGCAGCAGTGTTATCAATAACAATCCCAGGTGTTGACAGAAGACAGAAATGTTACCAAAATAACACTCCCCAGGTGTTTGACAGCACAGCAGTTTTACCAGATAACACATGCCCAGTGTGTGTTGCAGCAGCATGTTACCAGGTAACACATGCCCAGGTTGTTGACAGCAGCAGCACAGTGTTACCAATAACACATGCCCAGGTGTGTTGACAGCAGCAGCAGCAGTGTTACCAGATAACACATGCCCAGGTGTGTTGAGAGCAGCAGCAGCAGTGTTACCAGGTAACACATGCCCAGGTGTGTTGACAGCAGCAGCAGTGTTACCAGGTAACACATGCCCAGGTGTGTTGACAGCAGCAGCAGCAGTGTTACCAGATAACACATGCCCATGTGTATTGACAGCAGCAGCAGTGTTACCAGGTAACACATGCCCAGGTGTGTTGACAGCAGCAGCAGCAGTGTTACCAGATAACACATGCCCAGGTGTGTTGACAGCAGCAGCAGCAGCAATGTTACCAGATAACACATGCCCATGTGTGTTGACAGCAGCAGCAGCAGTGTTACCAGGTAACACATGCCCAGGTGTGTTGACAGCAGCAGCAGCAGCAATGTTACCAGATAACACATGCCCATGTGTGTTGACAGCAGCAGCAGCAGCAGTGTTACCAGGTAACACATGCCCAGGTGTGTTGACAGCAGCAGCAGCAGTGTTTACCAGGTAACACTGCCCAGGTGTGTTTGACAGCAGCAACAGCATTTTTTACCAGATAAACACATCCCCCAGGTGTGTTGAAAAGCAGCAGCAGCAGTGTTACCAATAACACATGCCCATGTGGTGTTGACAGCAGCAGCAGCAGCAGCAGCAGCAGCAGTTTTAAACCAAAGGTAACACATGCCCAGGTGTGTTGACAGCAGCAGCAGCAGTGTTACCAGGTAACACATGCCCAGGTGTGTTGACAGCAGCAGTAGCAGTGTTACCAGATAACACATGCCCATGTGTGTTGACAGCAGCAGCAGCAGCAGTGTTACCAGGTAACACATGCCCAGGTGTGTTGACAGCAGCAGCAGCAGTGTTACCAGATAACACATGCCCATGTGTATTGACAGCAGCAGCAGTGTTACCAGGTAACACATGCCCAGGTGTGTTGACAGCAGCAGCAGCAGTGTTACCAGATAACACATGCCCATGTGTGTTGACAGTAGCAGCAGCAGCAGCAGCAGTGTTACCAGGTAACACATGCCCAGGTGTGTTGACAGCAGCAGCAGTGTTACCAGATAACACATGCCCAGGTGTGTTGACAGCAGCAGCAGCAGCATTGTTACCAGGTAACACATGCCCAGGTGTGTTGACGCAGCAGCAGTGTTACCATAACACATGCCCAGGTGGGGTTGACAGCAGCAGCAGCAGTGTTACCAGGTAACACATGCCCAGGTGTGTTGACAGCAGCAGCAGCAGTGTTACCAGGTAACACATGCCCAGGTGTTTGACAGCAGCAGCAGTCTTACCAGGTAACACATGCCCAGGTGGGGTTTGACAGCAGCAGCAGCAGGTTACCAGATAATACATGCCCAGGTGTGTTGACGCAGCAGCAGTGTTACCGGGTAACACATGCCCAGGTGTGTTGACAGCAGCAGCAGCAGTGTACCAGGTAACACATGCCCAGGTGTGTGACAGCAGCACAGTGTTACCAATAATACATGCCCAGTGTGTTGACAGCAGCAGCAGTGTTACCAGGGTAACACATCCCCGGGTGTGTTAAACAGCAGCGGGCAGTTTTACCAGTAACACATGCCCGGGTTTGTGTTGACAGCAGCACAGCAGTGTTACCAGATAATACATGCCCAGGTGTGTTGACAGCAGCAGCAGTGTTACCAGATAACACATGCCCAGGTGTGTTGACAGCAGCAGCAGCAGTGTTACCAGGTAACACATGCCCAGGTGTGTTGACAGCAGCAGCAGCAGTGTTACCAGATAATACATGCCCAGGTGTGTTGACAACAGCAGCAGTGTTACCAGGTAACACATGCCCAGGTGTCTTGACAGTAGCAGCAGCAGCAGCAGTGTTACCAGGTAACACATGCCCAGGTGTGTTGACAGCAGCAGCAGCAGTGTTACCAGATAATACATGCCCAGGTGTGTTGACAGCAGCACAGTGTTACCAGATAACACAATCCCAGGTGTGTTGACAGCAGCAGCAGAAGTGTTACCAGGAAAACCACATGCCCAGTGTGTTGACAGCAGCAGCAGCAGTGTTACCAGATAATACATGCCCAGGTGTGTTGACAGCAGCAGCAGCAGCAGTGTTACCAGGTAACACATGCCCAGGTATGTTGACAGCAGCAGCAGTGTTACCAGATAACACATGCCCAGGTGTGTTGACAGCAGCAGCAGCAGTGTTACCAGGTAACACATGCCCAGGTGTGTTGACAGCAGCAGCAGCAGTGTTACCAGGTAACACATGCCCAGGTGTGTTGACAGCAGCAGAAAGTGGTTACCAAAACACATGCCCAGGTGTGTTGACAGCAGCAGCAGCAGCAGTGTTACCAGGTAACACATGCCCAGGTATGTTGACAGCAGCAGCAGTGTTACCAGATAACACATGCCCAGGTGTGTTGACAGCAGCAGCAGCAGTGTTACCAGGTAACACATGCCCAGGTGTGTTGACAGCAGCAGCAGCAGTGTTACCAGGTAACACATGCCCAGGTGTGTTGACAGCAGCAGCAGCAGTGTTACCAGGTAACACATGCCCAGGTGTGTTGACAGCAGCAGCAGCAGTGTTACCAGATAATACATGCCCAGGTGTGTTGACAGCAGCAGCAGTGTTACCAGGTAACACATGCCCAGGTGTGTTGACAGCAGCAGCAGCAGTGTTACCAGGTAACACATGCCCAGGTGTGTTGACAGCAGCAGCAGTGTTACCAGATAACACATGCCCAGGTGTGTTGACAGCAGCAGCAGCAGCAGTGTTACCAGGTAACACATGCCCAGGTATGTTGACAGCAGCAGCAGTGTTACCAGATAACACATGCCCAGGTGTGTTGACAGCAGCAGCAGCAGTGTTACCAGGTAACACATGCCCAGGTGTGTTGACAGCAGCAGCAGCAGTGTTACCAGGTAACACATGCCCAGGTGTGTTGACAGCAGCAGCAGAAGTGTTACAAGATAACACATGCCCAGGTGTGTTGACAGCAGCAGCAGCAGTGTTACCAGGTAACATGCCCAGGTGTGTTGACAGCAGCAGCAGCAGCAGCAGCAGTGTTATCAGATAACACATGCCCAGGTGTGTTGACAGCAGCAGCAGTGTTATCAGATAACACATGCCCAGGTGTGTTGACAGCAGCAGCAGTGTTATCAGATAACACATGCCCAGGTGTGTTGACAGAAGCAGCAGCAGTGTTACCAGATAACACATGCCCAGGTGTGTTGACAGCAGCAGCAGCAGCAGCAGTGTTATCAGATAACACATGCCCAGGTGTGTTGACAGCAGCAGCAGTTTTTATCAGAAAACACATGCCCGGGTTTGTGTTGACAGCAGCAGCAGGGGTTACCAGATAACACATGCCCAGGTGTGTTGACAGCAGCAGCAGTGTTATCAGATAACACATGCCCAGGTGTGTTGACAGCAGCAGCAGTGTTACCAGATAACACATGCCCAGGTGTGTTGACAGCAGCAGCAGTGTTATCAGATAACACATGCCCAGGTGTGTTGACAGCAGCAGCAGCAGCAGTGTTATCAGATAACACATGCCCAGGTGTGTTGACAGCAGCAGCAGTGTTATCAGATAACACATGCCCAGGTGTGTTGACAGCAGCAGCAGCAGCAAGTGTTATCAGAAAAACACATGCCCAGGGTGTTGACAGCAGCACAGTGTTATCAATAACACATGCCCAGGTGTGTGACAGCAGCAGCAGTGTTACCAAAGATAACACATGCCCAGTGGGGTTTGACAGCAGCAGCAGTGTTACCCAGATAACACATGCCCAGGTGTGTTGACAGCAGCAGCAGCAGCAGTGTTATCAGATAACACATGCCCAGGTGTGTTGACAGCAGCAGCAGCAGCAGTGTTATCAGATAACACATGCCCAGGTGTGTTGACAGAAGCAGCAGAAGTGTTACCAGATAACACATGCCCAGGTGTGTTGACAGCAGCGCATTGTTACCAAAGATAACACATGCCCAGGTGTGTTGACAGCAGCATGTTACCAGGTAACACATGCCAGGTGTGTTGACAGCAGCAGCAGCAGTGTTACCAGATAAACAATGCCCAGGTGTGTTGACAGCAGCACAGCAGTGTTACCAATAACAAAATGCCCAGGTGTGTTGAGAGCAGCAGCAGCAGTGTTACCAGGTAACACATGCCCAGGTGTGTTGACAGCAGCAGCATGTTCCCAATAACACATGCCCAGGTGTGTTGACAGCAGCAGCAGCAGTGTTACCAGATAACACATGCCCATGTGTATTGACAGCAGCAGCAGTGTTACCAGGTAACACATGCCCAGGTGTTTGACAGCAGCAGCAGCAGTGTACCAAAAAACACATGCCCAGGTGTGTTGACAGCACACAGCAGCAATGTTACCAGATAACACATGCCCATGTGTGTTGACAGCAGCAGCAGCAGTGTTACCGGGTAACACATGCCGGTGTGTTGAAAAGCAGCAGCAGCAGCAATGTTACCAGATAACACATGCCCATGTGTGTTGACAGCAGCAGCAGCAGCAGTGTTACCAGGTAACACATGCCCAGGTGTGTTGACAGCAGCAGCAGCAGTGTTACCAGGTAACACATGCCCAGGTGTGTTGACAGCAGCAACAGCAGTGTTACCAATAACACATGCCCAGGTTTTTGTTGACAGCACAGCAGCAGTGTTACCAGATAAACACATGCCCATGTGTTTTGACAGCAGCAGCAGCAGCAGCAGCAGCAGTGTTACCAGGTAACACAGCCCGGGTGTGTTGACAGCAGCAGCAGCATGTTACCAGAAACCCAATGCCCAGGTGTGTTGACAGCAGCAGTAGCAGTTTTAAACCAATAACACATGCCCATGTGTGTTTGACAAGCAGAAACAGACAGTGTTACCAGGGTAACACATGCCCAGGTGTTTGACAAGCATCGCAGCAGTGTTTACCAGATAACACATCCCATTTTGTATTGACAGCACAGCAGGTTACCAGGTAACACATGCCCAGGTGTGTTAAACAGCAGCAGCAGCAGTGTTACCAGATAACACATGCCCATGTGGTTGACAGTGGGCAGCAGCAGCAGCAGCAGTGTTACCAGGTAACACATTGCCAGGTGTGTTTGAACAGCAGCAGCAGTGTTACCAGAAAAACACATGCCCAGGTGGTTGACAGCAGCAGCAGCAGTGTTACCAGGTAACACATGCCCAGGTGTGTTGACAGCACAGCAGCAGTGTTACCAGGTAAACACATGCCCGGGTGTGTTGACAGCAACAGCAGCAGCAGTGTTACCAGGTAACACAGCCCAGGTGTGTTACAGCAGCAGCACAGTGTTACCAGGTAACACATGCCCAGGTGTGTTGACAGCACAGCATGTTACCAGATAACACAGGGCCCAGGTGTGTTGACAGCAGCAGCAGCACCAGTGTTACCAGGTAACACAATCCCCGGGTGTGTTGACAGCAGCACAGCATGTTACCAGGTAACACATGCCCAGGTGTGTTGACAGCAGCAGCAGCAGTGTTACCAGATAACACATGCCCAGGTGTGTTGACAGCAGCAACAGCAATGTTACCAATAACAAATGCCATGGTGGTTGACAGCAGCAGCAGCAAGCAGCAGCAGTGTTACCAGATAACACATGCCCAGGTGTGTTGACAGCAGCAGCAGCAGCAGTGTTACCAGATAACACATGCCCAGGTGTGTTGACAGCAGCAGCAGCAGTGTTACCAGGTAACACATCCCAGGTGTGTTGACAGCAGCAGCAGCAGTGTTACAGATAACACATGCCCAGGTGTGTGCAGACAGCAGCAGCAGCAGTGTTACCAGATAACACATGCCCAGGTGTGTTGACAGCAGCAGCAGCAGTGTTACCAGATAACACATGCCCAGGTGTGTTGACAGCAGCAGCAGCGGTGTGTTGACAGCAGCAGCAGCAGTGTTACCAGATAACACATGCCCAGGTGTGTTGACAGCAGCAGCAGAAGTTTACCAATAACACATGCCCAGGTGTGTTGACAGCAGCAGCAGAAGTGTTACCAGATAACACATGCCCAGGTGTGTTGACAGCAGCAGCAGAAGTGTTACCAGATAACACATGCCCAGGTGTGTTGACAGCAGCAGCAGAAGTGTTACCAGGTAACACATGCCCAGGTGTGTTGACAGCAGCAGCAGCAGAAGTGTTACCAGATAACACATGCCCAGGTGTGTTGACAGCAGCAGTGTTACCAGGTAACACATGCCCAGGTGTGTTGACAGCAGCAGCAGAAGTGTTACCAGGTAACACATGCCCAGGTGTGTTGACAGCAGCAGCAGCAGTGTTACCAGATAACACATGCCCAGGTGTGTTGACAGCAGCAGCAGAAGTGTTACCAGGTAACATATGCCCAGGTGTGTTGACAGCAGCAGCAGAAGTGTTACCAGATAAACACATGCCCAGTGTGTTGACAGCAGCAGCAGAAGTGTTACCAGGTAACACAATGCCCAGGTGTGTTGACAGCAGCAGCAAAGTGTTACCAATAACACATGCCCAGTGTGTTGACAGCAGCAGCAGAAGTTGACAGATAAACACATGCCCAGGTGTGTTGACAGCAGCAGCAGAAGTGTTACCAGATAACACATGCCCAGGTGTGTTGACAGCAGCAGCAGAAGTGTTACCAGATAACACATGCCGCAGTGTGTTGACAGCAGCAGCAGAAGTGTTACCAGATAACACATGCCCAGGTGTGTTGACAGCAGCAGCAGAAGTGTTACCAGATAACACATGCCCAGGTGTTGCACAGTAAACCACAACAGCAGAAGTGTTAACCAGATAACACATGCCCAGGTGTGTTGACAGCAGCAGCAGCAGTGTTACCAGATAACACATGCCCAGGTGTGTTGACAGCAGCAGCAGCAGTGTTACCAGATAACACATGCCCAGGTGTGTTGACAGCAGCAGCAGCAGTGTTACCAGATAACACATGCCCAGGTGTGTTGACAGCAGCGCAGCAGTGTACCAGGTAACACATGCCCAGGTGTGTGACAGCAGCAGCAGCAGTGTTACCAATAACACATCCCAGGTGGTGTTGACAGCAGCAGCAGCAGTGTTACCAGATAACACATGCCCAGGTGTGTTGACAGCAGCAGCAGCAGTGTTACCAGATAACACATGCCCAGGTGTGTTGACAGCAGCAGTGTTACTGTGTGTGACAACACTGACAGTACACAATCACAACCATCAACACACACTATACAATCACAACACTGACAATATACAATCACTACCATCACAACACTGACAGTATACAATCACTACCATCACAACAATGACAGTATACAATCACTACCATCACAACAATGACAGTATACAATCACTACCATCACAACACTGACAATATACAATCACTACCATCACAACAATGACAGTATACAATCTACCACAACACTGACAATATACAATCACTACCATCACAACACTGACAGTATACAATCACTACCACAACAATGACAATATACAATCACTACCATCACAACACTGACAGTATACAATCACTACCATCACAACAATGACAATATACAATCACTACCATCACAACAATGACAGTATACAATCACTACACACCACAACAATGACAATATACAATCACTACCATCACAACACTGACAGTATACAATCACTACCACCACAACAATGACAATATACAATCACTACCATCACAACACTGACAGTATACAGTCACTACCACCACAACACTGACAGTATACAATCACTACCATCACAACACTGACAGTATACAATCACTACCACAACACTGACAATATACAATCACTACAATCACAACAATGACAGTATACAATCACTACCATCACAACACTGACAATATACAATCACTACCACAACAACAATGACAGTATACAATCACTACCATCACAACACTGACAGTATACAATCACTACCACAACACTGACAATATACAATCACTACAATCACAATGACAGTATACAATCACTACCATCACAACACTGACAGTATACAATCACTACCACAACACTGACAATATACAATCACTACAATCACAATGACAGTATACAATCACTACCATCACAACACTGACAATATACAATCACTACCACAACAACAATGTCAGTATACAATCACTACCACCACAACACTGACAGTATACAATCACTACCACAACAACAATGACAGTATACAATCACTACCATCACAACACTGACAGTATACAGTCACTACCATCACAACAATGACAGTATACAATCACTACCACCACAACACTGACAGTATACAATCACTACCACAACAACACTGACAGTATACAATCACTACCATCAACACAACACTGACAGTATACAATCACTACCACCACAACACTGACAGTATACAATCACTACCACAACAACACTGACAGTATACAATCACTACCATCACAACACTGACAGTATACAATCACTACCATCACAACACTGACAGTATACAATCACTACCATCACAACACTGACAGTATACAATCACTACCACCACAACACTGACAGTATACAATCACTACCACAACAACACTGACAGTATACAATCACTACCATCACAACACTGACAGTATACAATCACTACCACCACAACACTGACAGTATACAATCACTACCACAACAACACTGACAGTATACAATCACTACCATCACAACACTGACAGTATACAATCACTACCATCACAACACTGACAGTATACAATCACTACCACAACAACACTGACAGTATACAATCACTACCACCACAACACTGACAGTATACAATCACTACCACAACAACACTGACAGTATACAATCACTACCATCACCACAAGTGCCACAACAGTGCAGACAAATGTGATCCCCATACAAAATATGGGACAGACAAGACAGTGAACTACACACTAGCATCACTAACAGGCATCCTGTCAAAACTTCTGGAGATTAATACTGGAGCACTTGCAGAGAAGATAAAAAAAAAGTATGGATTTATGGATGAACAAAAAATGTCTTGAAAATTTGCTGACAGCGTCTGATATCACACCAGAAATTAATCTTAAAATTGGAAAAACCAAGGAGTGTTACAAGTGAAAGTTGTGTAGTGGATGAGGTAGTGGTGGATGACAAGTTGTGTAGTGGATGAGGTAGTGGTGGATGACAAGTTTGTAGTGGATGAGGTAGTGGTGGATGACAAGTTGTGTAGTGGATGAGGTAGTGGTGGATGACAAGTTGTGTAGTGGATGAGGTAGTGGTGGATGACAAGTTGTGTAGTGGATGAGGTAGTGGTGGATGACAAGTCAGAAACAGGTATGAAACAACACGACCAGAGACAATAACTACTGAAGTTCTGAAACAATCAGTACTAGAAACACTACTGTTCTTAATATATGTCAACAGCCTTCCTAAGGTTATCCAGACTCACTCAGTAACTAGAAGAATAAGAACAGGAGACCACACTGATAAACGTCATAAACACCTCAACACACTACAAACATCCTTCAACAACTGGCTTTTCTAATTCAGTCTCAACAATTGCAAGATGATGCAAACCGCAAGACCTGACTGGCCAGGCAGAAACTACAAGTATCACAAAGTTAAGGACCTGGGGGTAAACACAACACCAAGCATGTCACCATTAAACACACAAAATATATCACATATACACGACTGGTAACCACAGAACAGCATTCAGGAACCTGAATAAAGAATCATTAAGAACTTCGTACATGACACATGTTAGACCAATCACTGAGTACGCAGCACCAGCACGGAGCCCACACCCAGTCAAGCACGTTAAGATGTCTCTAAAGGTACAAAGGTTGGCAACTAGGCTAGTACCAAAACTGAGAGGAATGCAACACGAGAAGAGATATATGAAAACTAAACCAAAGACCATAGCAGAAGGAAGGACAAGGGGAGATATGATTACTACATACAGAATATTAAAGGTAATTAAGGACCGTGTTTGAATTAACAGCACCAGGATCAAGGTGACAGTTCGAATTAAGAGAACAAGGATCAAGGATACAGTGTTTGAATTAAGAGGACCAGGATCAAGGTGACAGTTTGAATTAAGAGAACAAGGATCAAGGATACAGTGTTTGAATAAGAGGACCAGGATCAAGGTGACAGTTTGAATTAAGAGAACAAGATCAAGGATACAGTGTTTGAATTAAGAGGACCAGGATCAAGGTGACAGTTCGAATTAAGAGAACAAGGATCAAGGATACAGTGTTTGAATTAAGAGGACCAGGATCAAGGTGACAGTTCGAATTAAGAGAACAAGGATCAAGGATACGTGTTTGAATTAAGAGGACAGGATCAAGGTGACAGTTCGAATTAAGAGAACAAGGATCAAGGATACAGTGTTTGAATTAAGAGGACCAGGATCAAGGTGACAGTTCGAATTAAGAGAACAAGGATCAAGGATACAGTGTTTGAATTAAGAGGACCAGGATCAAGGTGACAGTTCGAATTAAGAGAACAAGGATCAAGGATACAGTGTTTGAATTAAGAGGACCAGGATCAAGGTGACAGTTCGAATTAAGAGAACAAGGATCCAGGATACAGTGTTTGAATTAAGAGGACCAGGATCAAGGTGACAGTTCGAATTAAGAGAACAAGGATCAAGGATACAGTGTTTGAATTAAGAGGACCAGGATTAAGTGGGGAGAGGCAGGTGGAAACTGAATACAAAGATGAACCATAGGGATGTCAGGAACTATCTAAGCCTCGGGATGGTTGAAAACTGGGCTGACTTGGAGGAGACAGGGCTAAAGTGGTGGAGACAGACTCGATACACAGCTTCAAGAGAATAGATATGGCAAGACTCAAGAGACCACAAGTCAGTGATGACGATCAAGGTGATCTAGCAGGCGGGGTCAGAAGCTGAGTCTCGACCCATGAACACAGATGCAACTAACGCTCTCCAGGAACTTTGTCAAACCACAGATGCACTCCCTCTCACCCTCCCTCTATGGCACTGTGCTCCCCTAACAGTGAACACAGTTGCGCTCCCCCCTCACCCCCCTCTATGGCACTGTGCTCCCCTAACAGTGAACACAGATGCATTCACCCTCACCCCCCCCTCTATGGCACTGTGCTCCCCTAACAGTGAACACAGATGCACTCCCCCTCACCCCCTCTATGGCACTGTGCTCCCCTAACAGTGAACACAGATGCACTCACCCTCACCCCCTCTATGGCACTGTGCTCCCCTAACAGTGAACACAGATGCACTCACCCTCACCCCCTCTATGGCACTGTGCTCCCCTAACAGTGAACACAGATGCGCTCCCCCTCACCCCCTCTATGGCACTGTGCTCCCCTAACAGTGAACAGGTTTATATAGTGAATTGCCTACACATCCATACGGCTCCAGCTGACCCAAGAATAACACTGATAAACAAATAACACCAACTCTCTCCCTGTGAACACGACAAGCACTTGTCCCTCTCTCCCTGTGAACACGACAAGCACTTGTCCCTCTCTCCCTGTGAACACGACAAGCACTTGTCCCTCTCTCCCTGTGAACACGACAAGCACTTGTCCCTCTCTCCCTGTGAACACGACAAGCACTTGTCCCTCTCTCCCTGTGAACACGACAAGCACTTGTCCCTCTCTCCCTGTGAACACGACAAGCACTTGTCCCTCTCTCCCTGTGAACACGACAAGCACTTGTCCCTCTCTCCCTGTGAACACGACAAGCACTTGTCCCTCTCTCCCTGTGAACACGACAAGCACTTGTCCCTCTCTCCCTGTGAACACGACAAGCACTTGTCCCTCTCTCCCTGTGAACACGACAAGCACTTGTCCCTCTCTCCCTGTGAACACGACAAGCACTTGTCCCTCTCTCCCTGTGAACACGACAAGCACTTGTCCCTCTCTCCCTGTGAACACGACAAGCACTTGTCCCTCTCTCCATGTGAACACGACAAGCACTTGTCCCTCTCTCCCTGTGAACACGACAAGCACTTGTCCCTCTCTCCCTGTGAACACGACAAGCACTTGTCCCTCTCTCCCTGTGAACACGACAAGAACTTGTCCCTCTCTCCCTGTGAACACGACAAGAACTTGTCCCTCCCTCCCTGTGAACACGACAAGAACTTGTCCCTCCCTCCCTGTGAACACGACAAGAACTTGTCCCTCCCTCCCTGTGAACACGACAATCACTTGTCCCTCCCTCCCTGTGAACACAAGAACTTGTCCCTCCCTGTGAACACGACAAGCACTTGTCCCTCTCTCCATGTGAACAAGACAAGCACTTGTCCCTCTCTCCCTGTGAACACGACAAGAACTTGTCCCTCCCTCCCTGTGAACACGACAAGAACTTGTCCCTCTCTCCCTGTGAACACGACAAGAACTTGTCCCTCCCTCCCTGTGAACACGACAAGAACTTGTCCCTCCCTCCCTGTGAACACGACAAGCACTTGTCCCTCCCTCCCTGTGAACACAAGAACTTGTCCCTCCCTGTGAACACGACAAGCACTTGTCCCTCTCTCCATGTGAACAAGACAAGCACTTGTCCCTCTCTCCCTGTGAACACGACAAGCACTTGTCCCTCTCTCCCTGTGAACACAAGAACTTGTCCCTCTCTCCCTGTGAACACAAGAACTTGTCCCTCCCTGTGAACACGACAAGCACTTGTCCCTCTCTCCCTGTGAACACGACAAGCACTTGTCCCTCTCTCCCTGTGAACACGACAAGAACTTGTCCCTCTCTCCCTGTGAACACGACAAGCACTTGTCCCTCTCTCCCTGTGAACACAAGAACTTGTCCCTCCCTCCCTGTGAACACGACAAGAACTTGTCCCTCTCTCCCTGTGAACACGACAAGAACTTGTCCCTCTCTCCCTGTGAACACGACAAGAACTTGTCCCTCCCTCCCTGTGAACACGACAAGAACTTGTCCCTCTCTCCCTGTGAACACGACAAGAACTTGTCCCTCTCTCCCTGTGAACACGACAAGAACTTGTCCCTCTCTCCCTGTGAACACGACAAGAACTTGTCCCTCCCTCCCTGTGAACACGACAAGAACTTGTCCCTCTCTCCCTGTGAACACGACAAGAACTTGTCCCTCCCTCCCTGTGAACACGACAAGAACTTGTCCCTCCCTCCCTGTGAACACGACAAGAACTTGTCCCTCCCTCCCTGTGAACACGACAAGAACTTGTCCCTCCCTCCCTGTGAACACGACAAGAACTTGTCCCTCTCTCCCTGTGAACACGACAAGAACTTGTCCTCTCTCTCCCTGTGAACACGACAAGCACTTGTCCCTCTCTCCCTGTGAACACGACAAGAACTTGTCCCTCTCTCCCTGTGAACACGACAAGCACTTGTCCCTCTCTCCCTGTGAACACGACAAGAACTTGTCCCTCTCTCCCTGTGAACACGACAAGCACTTGTCCCTCTCTCCCTGTGAACACGACAAGAACTTGTCCCTCTCTCCCTGTGAACACGACAAGCACTTGTCCCTCCCTCCCTGTGAACACGACAAGAACTTGTCCCTCTCTCCCTGTGAACACGACAAGAACTTGTCCCTCTCTCCTGTGAACACGACAAGAACTTGTCCCTCTCTCCCTGTGAACACGACAAGCACTTGTCCCTCTCTCCTGTGAACACGACAAGAACTTGTCCCTCTCTCCATGTGAACACGACAAGAACTTGTCCCTCTCTCCATGTGAACACGACAAGAACTTGTCCCTCTCTCCATGTGAACACGACAAGAACTTGTCCCTCTCTCCATGTGAACACGACAAGAACTTGTCCCTCTCTCCATGTGAACACGACAAGAACTTGTCCCTCTCTCCATGTGAACACGACAAGAACTTGTCCCTCTCTCCATGTGAACACGACAAGAACTTGTCCCTCTCTCCATGTGAACACGACAAGAACTTGTCCCTCTCTCCATGTGAACACGACAAGAACTTGTCCCTCTCTCCATGTGAACACGACAAGAACTTGTCCCTCTCTCCATGTGAACACGACAAGAACTTGTCCCTCTCTCCATGTGAACACGACAAGCACTTGTCCCTCTCTCCATGTGAACACGACAAGCACTTGTCCCTCTCTCCATGTGAACACGACAAGCACTTGTCCCTCTCTCCTGTGAACACGACAAGAACTTGTCCCTCTCCCTGTGAACACGACAAGAACTTGTCCCTCTCTCCCTGTGAACACGACAAGAACTTGTCCCTCTCTCCATGTGAACACGACAAGAACTTGTCCCTCTCTCCCTGTGAACACGACAAGAACTTGTCCCTCTCTCCATGTGAACACGACAAGAACTTGTCCCTCTCTCCCTGTGAACACGACAAGAACTTGTCCCTCTCTCCATGTGAACACGACAAGAACTTGTCCCTCTCTCCCTGTGAACACGACAAGAACTTGTCCCTCTCTCCATGTGAACACGACAAGCACTTGTCCCTCTCTCCCTGTGAACACGACAAGAACTTGTCCCTCTCTCCCTGTGAACACGACAAGAACTTGTCCCTCTCTCCCTGTGAACACGACAAGAACTTGTCCCTCTCTCCATGTGAACACGACAAGAACTTGTCCCTCTCTCCCTGTGAACACGACAAGAACTTGTCCCTCTCTCCATGTGAACACGACAAGAACTTGTCCCTCTCTCCATGTGAACACGACAAGAACTTGTCCCTCTCTCCATGTGAACACGACAAGAACTTGTCCCTCTCTCCATGTGAACACGACAAGAACTTGTCCCTCTCTCCCTGTGAACACGACAAGAACTTGTCCCTCTCTCCATGTGAACACGACAAGAACTTGTCCCTCTCTCCATGTGAACACGACAAGAACTTGTCCCTCCCTCCCTGTGAACACGACAAGAACTTGTCCCTCCCTCCCTGTGAACACGACAAGCACTTGTCCCTCTCTCCATGTGAACACGACAAGCACTTGTCCCTCCCTGTGAACACGACAAGCACTTGTCCCTCCCTGTGAATCTTACTCGTGTTCTTATAATCTTCCCTATACACCTTTGTTCTCGTCCTCGTCCTCGTCCTCGTCCTCGTTCCACCTCTCTAGTGTCTATCTCCTCGTTAAAACAGAAAAAAATTCAATTTTATTGGTATCCCTCGTCTACAATTATCTTCTCCCTCCTCTTCCACTTCCTCTCCCTCCTCCTCCACTTTCTCTCCCTCCTCCTCCACTTTCTCTCCCTCCTCCTCCACTTTCTCTCCCTCCTCCTCCACTTTCTCTCCCTCCTCCTCCACTTTCTCTCCCTCCTCCTCCACTTTCTCTCCCTCCTCCTCCACTTCCTCTCCCTCCTTCCTCCACTTCCTCTCCCTCCTCCTCCACTTCCTCTCCCTCCTCCTCCACTTCCTCTCCCTCCTCCTCCACTTCCTCTCCCTCCTCCTCCACTTCCTCTCCCTCCTCCTCCACTTCCTCTCCCTCCTCCTCCACTTCCTATTCCTTCCCAACGCCTCTTTTTCCTTCATCCATCCATTATATCTCCCTTCTCGCTCCCTTTCTTAAATTCCCCCTTTACTCTCCCTTCTCACTTCCTAGATCCCTTAAACACCCTTTATCCTCCCATAACAATCTCTGGCACCACTGGGTGCTCCCACAGTCTCTGGCACCACTGGGTGCTCCCACAGTCTCTGGCACCACTGGGTGCTCCCACAGTCTCTGGCACCACTGGGTGCTCCCACAGTCTCTGGCACCACTGGGTGCTCCCACAGTCTCTGGCACCACTGGGTGCTCCCACAGTCTCTGGCACCACTGGGTGCTCCCACAGTCAATTTCAACATTTCTGGTGTCTATAATTGTTACTGACAGTTGCCAAACAACTCACAGAGAGAAACTCTACACGACGTTTCGCTTCCACTTAAGCCATTAAGTAGTCGCACTCACACACAAGATAGTAGGTATAATATCTATCAGGGAACAGGACAAGTGTTTCCTGACGTGGGTCTTAGATGACGACCCACAGCTTAAGCTTTTGGTCATCTGATCGAGGCCTTCCACTGGCTTACCACTCCCTCACTTTAAAAATCAAGGTTACGATTATAACAGTAAAAAAATAAACGTGACTAACAACAGGAGACTGTTTCTCCTAATCTAACAGCAACAGATAACTGGTGATCAACGGTCCCCCCTCCCCCCCTCAAGTGGTAATATCCAACACATCTTCCTCAATATTTGATCTGGACCTTAAGGGATACGGCCAACCCCTCCCCCTCTCCCCTTCCCCTTTTATTATCCAGGTGTGCTTCCTACCCCACCTATTGTTATCCTGTTTCCATACTTCTTATCCACCCTTTCTTAAAGTGATTATCTCTCTCTCTTTATCTCTCTCTCATCTTGTCTCTGTCACAACGCAACACGCAACTCAACACGCAACACAACACGCAACACAACACGCAACACAACACGCAACACAACACGCAACACAACACGCAACACAACACGCAACACAACACGCAACTCAACACGCAACACAACACGCAACACAACACGCAACACAACACGCAACTCAACACGCAACTCAACACGCAACACAACACGCAACTCAACACGCAACTCAACACGCAACTCAACACGCAACTCAACACGCAGCACAACACGCAGCACAACACGCAACACAACACGCAACTCAACACGCAACTCAACACGACACACAACACGCAGCACAACACGCAACACAACACGCAACTCAACACGCAACTCAACACGCAGCACAACACGCAACACAACACGCAACTCAACACGCAACACAACACGCAACACAACACGCAACTCAACACGCAACTCAACACGCAACTCAACACGCAACTCAACACGCAACTCAACACGCAACACAACACGCAACACAACACGCAACACAACACGCAACTCAACACGCAACTCAACACGCAACTCAACACGCAACTCAACACGCAACTCAACACGCAACTCAACACGCAACTCAACACTCTTCGGTTCTTGTTTACACTTGCTGTGGGTAATAAAGAGAAACTAAGAGTGTTGTTCAAGAGTCCAGCCTCTGCGTCAAGAGTCCAGACTCTGCGTCAAGAGTCCAGACTCTGCGTCAAGAGTCCAGCCTCTGCGCCAAGAGTCCAGACTCTGCGTCAAGAGTCCAGACTCTGCTTCAAGAGTCCAGCCTCTGCGTCAAGAGTCCAGCCTCTGCGCCAAGAGTCCAGCCTCTGCGCCAAGAGTCCAGCCTCTGCGCCAAGAGTCCAGCCTCTGCGCCAAGAGTCCAGCCTCTGCGCCAAGAGTCCAGCCTCTGCGCCAAGAGTCCAGCCTCTGCGCCAAAGAGTCCAGCCTCTGCGCCAAGAGTCCAGCCTCTGCGCCAAGAGTCCAGCCTCTGCGCCAAGAGTCCAGCCTCTGCGCCAAGAGTCCAGCCTCTGCGCCAAGAGTCCAGCCTCTGCGCCAAGAGTCCAGCCTCTGCGCCAAGAGTCCAGCCTCTGCGCCAAGAGTCCAGCCTCTGCGCCAAGAGTCCAGCCTCTGCGCCAAGAGTCCAGCCTCTGCGCCAAGAGTACAGCCTCTGCGCCAAGAGTCCAGCCTCTGCGCCAAGAGTCCAGCCTCTGCGTCAAGAGTCCAGCCTCTGCGTCAAGAGTCCAGCCTCTGCTTCAAGAGTCAAAACCTCGGCTTCAAGAGTCAAAACCTCGGCTTCAGAGTCACAAACCCGGGTCAAGAGTCGAAACCTTGTTCAAGAGTCAAAACCTCTGCTTCAAGAGTCAAAACCTCGGGTTCAAGAGTCAAAACCTCGGGTTCAAGAGTCAAAACCTCGGGTTCAAGAGTCAAAACCTCGGGTTCAAGAGTCAAAACCTCGGGTTCAAGAGTCAAAACCTCGGGTTCAAGAGTCAAAAACTCGGGTTCAAGAGTCAAATCTCGGTTCAAGAGTCAAAACTCGGGTTCAAGGCAAAATCTCGGGTTCAAGAGTCAAAATCTCGGGTTCAAGAGTCAAAACCTCGGGTTTCAGAGTCAAAATCTCGGGTTCAAGAGTCAAAACCTCGGGTTTCAAGAGTCAAAACTCGGTTAAGAGTCAAAACCTCGGGTTCAAGAGTCAAAACTGGTCAGAGTCAAAACCTCGGTTCAAGAGTCAAAACCTCGGGTTCAAGAGTCAAAACTCGGTTCAAGAGTCAAAACCTCGGCTTCAAGAGTCAAGCCTCTGCTTCAAGAGTCAAAACCTCGGCTTCAAGAGTCAAAACCTCGGCTTCAAGAGTCAAAACCTCGGGTTCAAGAGTCAAAACCTCGGGTTCAAGAGTCAAAACCTCGGGTTCAAGAGTCAAAACCTCGGGTTCAAGAGTCAAAAACCTCGGCTTCAAGAGTCAAAACCTCGGCTTCAAGAGTCAAAACCTCGGGTTCAAGAGTCAAAACCTCGGCTTCAAGAGTCAAAACCTCGGCTTCAAGAGTCAAAACCTCGGGTTCAAGAGTCAAAACCTCGGGTTCAAGAGTCAAAATCTCGGCTTCAAGAGTCAAAACCTCGGGTTCAAGAGTCAAAACCTCGGGTTCAAGAGTCAAAACCTCGGGTTCAAGAGTCAAAACCTCGGCTTCAAGAGTCAAAACCTCGGGTTCAAGAGTCAAAACCTCGGGTTCAAGAGTCAAAACCTCGGGTTCAAGAGTCAAAATCTCTGCTTCAAGAGTCAAAACCTCGGCTTCAAGAGTCAAAACCTCGGGTTCAAGAGTCAAAACCTCGGGTTCAAGAGTCAAAACCTCGGGTTCAAGAGTCAAAACCTCGGGTTCAAGAGCCCAGCCTCTTCACACTAATGTTGCTTTGTCCCAAGTGGAGTATTTCCAGCTCCTTGGATCAAGAGCCCTCCACTAGCAACAAAGTACTCCCTCGATAACCATAGAACGATAGATGATAGAACGCCAGACAAAACAAACTACAACTCCCTGGAGTTGACCTAAGTGTCTACTTTAAGTAATATCTGTTATCTATATCTAAGATATATTCTAAGATATTCTAGAAATATATCTTAAAAAATATTAACGATTATTCCGAGTATATCTTCCTGGACTTCCCACTCTTTCTGCGACATTGCAAGTTCCTGATGTGTTGACTGCAACACGAAAGGCCATGAGTTATCATTCAACTCCTCCAGGGGTCGTCTTCCACACACACACACACATTATTATATATATATATATATATATTTTATATATATATATATATATATATATAATATATATATATATATATATATATATGTCGTGCCGAATATGTAAAACTGGTCAATTAGCAAGAACTCATTTAAAATTAAGTCCTTTCTAAAATTTTCCCTCTTATACATTTAAAGATATATTTTTTTCATTAATGTTGATGTAAAAACTTATAATTTTCACCAAAAGGAACTTAGAAAACTTACCTAACCTTATTATAACAAAAAACAATTTTTTTTTGCCTACCCAACTAAATATATTTTAGATTTGTTTACAAAAATTTTAATACTAAACAAACACAATGAAATTTTTTTTTTCGTTAGGTTCAGAATGATTTTGGCGAAATTATTGCATACACAAATTTTCACTTGTTCCTATATGGCAAGATGAACGTTGCTATTTAAGCCAAGATCACAAGTTCTGCCTATTCGGCACGCATATATATTATATATATATATATATATATTAAAATATAATTATATATATATATATTCGTTAAAAAAATTTAGGTTCAAATCGAACGTGTTGGTTGGTGTGGTATTGTTGCAAAGGTTAACGATGGTCAGCTTGCAATGGTTGCAGAAGGAAGGTAAGCCTTGTGTTGCAAAGTTCAGAGGAATTGTGTTGCTGGGAGAGAAGGAAGAGGAGGTGAGGGAGGCGTGAAGAATGAACAGAGGGAACGCAAGGCTTGGCACACTTTAGATGAAGATTGGAGGAAGGGGAACAGAGGAAGGAACTGGACGCAGAGGGACAGAAGATAAAAGCTTTGGGAGGGAAGAAAGTAATGTGAGGGGAACAAGGAGGAGAGGTTGAAAGAATAACTGTAATAATAACTGAGAAACGTCGAAGAAGGTAGATAGTGAAAACAAGAGGGGAGAATGAGGGAGAACACAAAACCAGAGGCCCAATGCCTTCGGCCTACTGGCCCATGCTAGGCAGGATCAAATCACCCACACATGTACTTGTCTCAGCTATTTTTAAAGCTACACAAGGTTTTAGCGTCGCTGACGGTACCCTCATCCACAACTCTATTGCTAAGAAAATTATTTCCTATATCCTTTCCAAAACTAAAATTTTCCAACTTGATATTGCTGCGAGTCCTGTCTTGGTTACACATTTTTATCACGTTATTTATAATCCCTTTATTTATTATCATCTTCCATTTATACAACTCAGACATATATACCCCAAATTCTACGCCTATCAAGAGTGCAGTTTTAGGATCCCTCAGCCTATCCTCGTAGCAGAGAATGCCCTCAGCCTACCCTCGTACGACAGGTAGTGCCCTCAGCCTATCGTCGTCGAAGAGACAGTACCCTCAGCCTACCCTCCTACGACAGTGCCCTCAGCCTACCCTCCTAGGACAGGCGGTGCCCTCAGCCTACCCTCCTAGGACAGGCGGTGCCCTCAGCCTACCCTCCTGGACAGGCGGTGCCCCTCACCTACCCTCCTAGGACAGGCGGTGCCCTCAGCCTACCCTCCTAGGACAGGCGGTGCCCTCAGCCTACCCTCCTAGGACAGGCGGTGCCCTCAGCCTACCCTCCTAGGACAGGCGGTGCCCTCAAGCCTACCCTCCCTAGGACAGGCGGTGCCCTCAGCCTACCCTCCTAGGACAGGCGGTGCCCTCAGCCTACCCTCCTAGGACAGGCGGTGCCCTCAGCCTACCCTCCTAGGACAGGCGGTGCCCTCAGCCTACCTCCTAGGACAGGCGGTGCCCTCAGCCTACCCTCCTAGGACAGGCGGTGCCCTCAGCCTACCCTCCAGGACAGGCGGTGCCCTCAGCCTACCCTTCCCCAGGACAGGCGGTGCCCTCAGCCTACCCTCCTAGGACAGGCGGTGCCCTCAGCCCACCCTCCTAGGGCAGGCGGTGCCCTCAGCCTACCCTCCTAGGACAGGCGGGCCCTCAGCCTTTCCCTCCTACGACAGGCGGGGCCCTCAGCCTACCCTCCTAGGACAGGCGGTGCCCTCAGCCTACCCTCCTACGACAGGCGGTGCCCTCACCTACCCTCCTACGACAGGCGGCGCCCTCAGCCTACCCTCCTACGACAGGCGGCGCCCTCAGCCTACCCTCCCAACGACAGGCGGTGCCCTCAGCCTACCCTCCAGGACAGGCGGTGCCCTCCCGCCTACCCTCCTAGGACAGGCGGTGCCCTCAGCCTACCCTCCAAAGGGCAGGCGGTGCCCTCAGCCTACCCTCCTAGGACAGGCGGTGCCCTCAGCCTACCCTCCTAGGACAGGCGGTGCCCTCAGCCTACCCTCCTAGGACAGGCGGGGTTTCCCTCAGCCTACCCTCCTAGGACAGGCGGTGCCCTCAGCCTACCCTCCTAGGACAGGGGGTGCCCTCAGCCACCCCTCCTAGGACAGGCGGTGCCCTCAGCCTACCCTCCTAGGACAGGCGGTGCCCTCAGCCTACCCCTCCTAGGACGGCGGTGCCCCCCAGCCTACCTCCTAGGACAGGCGGTGCCCTCAGCCTACCCTCCTAGGACACGCGGTGCCCTCAGCCTACCCCCTAGGACACGCGGTTTCCCTCAGCCTACCTCCTAGGACACGCGGTGCCCTCAGCCTACCCTCCTAGGACAGGCGGTGCCCTCAGCCTTCCCCCCTAGGACAGGCGGTGCCCTCAGCCTACCCTCCTAGGACAGGCGGTGCCCTCAGCCTACCCTCCTAGGACAGGCGGTGCCCTCAGCCTACCCTCCTAGGACAGGCGGTGCCCTCAGCCTAAACCCCCCTAGGACAGGCGTGCCCTCAGCCTACCCTCCTAGGACAGGCGGTGCCCTCAGCCTACCCTCCTAGGACAGGCCCGGGGCCCTCAGCCACACCCCCTAGGACACGCGGTGCCCTCAGCCTACCCTCCTAGGACAGGCGGTGCCCTCAGCCTACCCTCCTAGGACAGGCGGTGCCCTCAGCCTACCCTCCTAGGACAGGCGGTGCCCTCAGCCTACCCTCCTAGGACAGGCGGTGCCCTCAGCCTACCCTCCTAGGACAGGCGGTGCCCTCAGCCTACCCTCCTAGGACAGGCGGTGCCCTCAGCCTACCCTCCTAGGACAGGCGGTGCCCTCAGCCTACCTTCCTAGGACAGGCGGTGCCCTCAACCTACCCTCCTAGGACAGACAGCACCCTCAGCCTACCCACCTAGGACAGTGCCCTCGGCCTACCCACCTAGGACAGACAGTGCCCTCGGCCTAACGTAGGATAGACAGTGCCCTCAGCCTGTTATCATAGGACAGACACTGACAGCATTAAGCTGCATCTGCCACTTCGCCCATCACCACAACCTTCACCTGGTCAACCTGTACCTCCTGCCCAGCCTGTACCACTCTTGCATCCTCACATTCTTCGCGTCCTACGCCAAGGCCAAACTAACTTGTGTATACCTGGAGTGTGTTTCGGGGTTCAACGCCCCCGGAGCCCGGTCTGAGACCAGGCCTCGTAATCCCCGGGTGTACATGGCTCAGAAGAAGCAGTAACAGCAGCTAAGTTCCTCTAGTTGTGTCCCCTCACTGAGGGTTTCCAACAGCAGTCTTTAACTATCACTAAAATGGTCAGCGTGTACGTCACATAACCCACCAAACTCCTTGCATCAATCTGGGTGAAGTTGAGATCATCTCCCATTAGAACCACAGTATCCCATCTATATTCCCACATTCTTCCTTACTTACCTCGTCTCAAAGTTACTGAGATCACTAGCTAGGTTTAAGTGTGTAAACTACACTGACAAGATTCCATCTTGTGGCCGGACAGAGAACATCTCAACACACTACTGGTGATACTAGTTGATAAGTCTCACTACTATCACTACCGGTGCTAGTTGATAGTCAATTACTACTAGTTAAGTCTAAGAATTGAGATACTTATGCAACAAATGGGAATGTTTATTGAAGAAAGGTTTCGCCACACAGTGGCTTCATCAGTCCAATACAAAGCAGGAAGGTGTAAGGAGAGGAGGAGTTTGAGGTAATCAGTCCCTCAGCCTGGAGTCGATGTGTTCAGTCCATCAATCTTGTAGAAAGTACAGCATAGGGCCGTAGACGTGGCTTATATACTGTAGTGAGGTGAGGCGAAGCAGGCGGAGGCGGGGTCATAGTGGTACCATCCACTAGTCGAAGTAGGTCTTCGTCCAAACGTTGGACAAGTGTTGAAGGATTCTTTGGACGAAGACCTACTTCGACTAGTGGATGGTACCACTATGACCCCGCCTCCGCCTGCTTCACGTCACCTCACTACAGTATATAAGCCACGTCTACGGCCCTATGCTGTACATTCTACAAGATTGATGGACTGAACACATCGATTCCAGGTTGAGGGACTGATTACCTCATACTCCTCCTCTCCTTACGCCTTCCCCTTTGTATTAGACTGATGAAGCCACTGTGTGGGGAAACCTTTCTTCAGTAGGGATTCCAAAATGTTGCACAAGTGTCTCAATTCTTCAAGCTGTCGGTTTTCTAAACCATTCATCACATAGTTAAGTCTAGTAGACACTAGGGAAGGTCTCGCCTCCAGACTGGAGAAACGTGTTCACGGGTGAAACGTCTCTCTAAAGTATCGCCCAGGCCAACCTTTCTTTTTTTTCAAAACTAAATTTTAGCCCCTTTTCCCCTCCCCCCTCACACTACTAGCACACAAACTCCTGCACAACTACCACCGCTGTCCCAGAGAGAGGGGGGCACCACCCCACATGTTTGTCACAAACTATCCTATCTGTCAATGACTGGTCTGGCTAGCTCCTAGCAAGACCTAGCAAGATAACGCTACCCACTCACATTCCGGGCAAAAACCATACACATACCAGGACCCCTTTCCTCTCTGACCTAAATACCTCTTTCTATATCTGGCGAGCAAATTATCAGAGAGAGAGAGAGAGAGAGAGAGAGAGAGAGAGAGAGAGAGAGAGACATTCATGGGTATTTTCACTCAGTCACTAACTCACTCTCCATTTCCCCATTAATAAAACAAGAGATCAGTGAAGGTTGTTACACGGGGAAGCCAGCAGGGTGAGGTAGACAGCAACACCCGTGTGTGTGTGTGTGTGTGTGTGTGTGTGTGTGTGTGTGTGTGTGTGTGTATTCACCTAGTTGTGGTTGCAGGGGTAGATTCATAGCTCCTGGCCCCGCCTCTTCACTGGCCGCTACTGGGTCACTCTCCCTTCACCATGAGCTTTAACGTGTGTGTGTGTGTGTGTGTGTGTGTGTGTGTCAGATACACCTGGTTATAAAAGGTTTAGACAACCTGAGACGGGAAATTGACCACTTACCAAACCTATAAACACTATAAACCATCACCATACACCATCCACTTTCACTAGTGGATTTCTCCACTTGTGACGCCGTCTACCACTGCTACACCTCACCTCTCTCTTAGTATACAAGTCCCTAATCTTGCTCATATGTTGCGCTGTTATCAAGACTAATGGACCGAATACATCTTAAGGCTGGGGGAATGATTACCTCAAACCCCTTCATTTTTTCAGTATTGGACTGATGAAAGCCACTGGCAGGGGAGACTTTCCACACTAAGACAGCCAAGTGTTGCAAAAGTGTCTCATTTATCAGATGTATCCTGTTTCCTGCAGTGTTGCAGGCAGCTTCCTCCAGTGTTATTCCACGTTAACCATCTCCATTACCTCTTCTTCCTCTTCTCTCCATCTTAACTCACGACACACACGCGAAGAGGCGGAGACAGTAGCTGTGAATCGACCCCTGCAACCACAAATAGGCGAGTACAAATAGTTAACCCCCCCCCGCGTATACAGGAGCTATGAGTCGACCCCTGCAACCACAATTAGGTGAGTACGCACGTGTACACACACACACACACACACACACAACGTGGATGATCCCACTGAAGAATATAATGAAGGAGAGAGTGAGCTAGGACTGTTAGGGCTGAGAGCTAGGACTGTCAGCTAGGAGGAAAGCTTTGCATGGCTGGTACGTAAATATTTTGGCTGGTCACTACCTACGTTCTTCTGTCAACTCTGTGTATGTGTGTGTGTATGTGTGTGTGTGTGTGTGTTTATGTGTGTGTGTTTGTGTGTGTGTGTGTGTGTGTTTGTATGTGTGTGTGTTTGTATGTGTGTGTGTTTGTATGTGTGTGTGTTTGTATGTGTATGTGTTTGTATGTGTGCTTCTCCCTGTGTGTGTCTCTTTCTCTTTCTCTTTCTCTCTCTCTCTCTCTGTGTCTGTGTCTGTCTGTGTCTCTAAGTTGATTGCTGTTGAAGGGGTAGGAGCAAACCCTCACTATACAACACGCTGCTCGTCTCCAGGACCCACCGGACCCTCTCCAGCGTCAGGTAGTCATAACGAATATAAAAAAACTGCTTCAGGTATAAATGCTACAAGATAGAAAATCTACAAACAGTACACAAGGAAGCCTACAAGACAAAGAATACAGGAGCAGTAGAAATGCTAGTAATTGCAGCAGCAGCAGCTGCCGTAATAGCAGCAGCAGCAACAACCGTAATAGCAGCAGCAGCCGTAATAGCAGCAGCAGCAGCCGTAATAGCAGCAGCAGCAACAGCCGTAATAGCAGCAGCAGCAACAGCCGTAATAGCAGCAGCAGCAACAGCCGTAATAGCAGCAGCAGCAACAGCCGTAATAGCAGCAGCAGCAACACCCGTAATAGCAGCAGCAGCAACAGCCGTAATAGCAGCAGCAGCAACCGTAATAGCAGCAACAGCCGTAATAGCAGCAGCAGCAACAGCCGTAATAGCAGCAGCAACAACCGTAATAGCAGCAGCAGCAACCGTAATAGGAGCAGCAGCAACCGTAATAGCAGCAGCAGCAACCGTAATAGCAGCAGCAGCAACCGTAATAGCAGCAGCAGCAACAGCAGCAGCCGTAATAGCAGCAGCAGCAACAGCAGCAGCCGTAATAGCAGCAGCAGCAACCGTAATAGCAGCAGCAGCAGCAACCGTAATAGCAGCAGCAGCAACCGTAATAGCAGCAGCAGCAACCGTAATAGCAGCAGCAGCAACCGTAATAGCAGCAGCAGCAACCGTAATAGCAGCAGCAGCAACCGTAATAGCAGCAGCAGCAACCGTAATAGCAGCAGCAGCAACCGTAATAGCAGCAGCAGCAACCGTAATAGCAGCAGCAGCAACCGTAATAGCAGCAGCAGCCGCAACAGCCGTAATAGCAGCAGCAACCGTAATAGCAGCAGCAGCAACAGCCGTAATAGCAGCAGCAGCAGCAACCGTAATAGCAGCAGCAGCAACAGCCGTAATAGCAGCAGCAACAGCCGTAATAGCAGCAACCGTAATAGCAGCAGCAGCCGTAATTGCAGCAGCAGCAACAGCCGTAATAGCAGCAGCAGCAACAGCCGTAATAGCAGCAGCAGCAACAGCCGTAATAGCAGCAGCAGCAACCGTAATAGCAGCAGCAGCAACAACCGTAATAGCAGCAGCAACAGCCGTAATAGCAGCAGCAGCAACAACCGTAATAGCAGCAGCAGCAACAGCCGTAATAGCAGCAGCAGCAACAGCCGTAATAGCAGCAGCAGCAACCGTAATAGCAGCAGCAGCAACAACCGTAATAGCAGCAGCAGCAACAACCGTAATAGCAGCAGCAGCAACAGCCGTAATAGCAGCAGCAGCAACCGTAATAGCAGCAGCAGCAACAACCGTAATAGCAGCAGCAGCAACAGCCGTAATAGCAGCAGCAGCAGCAACCGTAATAGCAGCAGCAGCAACAACCGTAATAGCAGCAGCAGCCGTAATAGCAGCAGCAGCAACAGCCGTAATAGCAGCAGCAGCAACAGCCGTAATAGCAGCAGCAGCAACAGCCGTAATAGCAGCAGCAGCAACCGTAATAGCAGCAGCAGCAACAACCGTAATAGCAGCAGCAACAACCGTAATAGCAGCAGCAACAACCGTAATAGCAGCAACAACCGTAATAGCAGCAGCAACAACCGTAATAGCAGCAGCAACAGCCGTAATAGCAGCAGCAGCAACAGCCGTAATAGCAGCAGCAGCAACAACCGTAATAGCAGCAGCAGCAACCGTAATAGCAGCAGCAACCGTAATAGCAGCAGCAACCGTAATAGCAGCAGCAACAGCCGTAATAGCAGCAGCAGCAACAGCCGTAATAGCAGCAGCAGCAACAACCGTAATAGCAGCAGCAGCAACCGTAATAGCAGCAGCAACAACCGTAATAGCAGCAGCAACAACCGTAATAGCAGCAGCAGCAACCGTAATAGCAGCAACAACCGTAATAGCAGCAACAACCGTAATAGCAACAACCGTAATAGCAGCAGCAACAACCGTAATAGCAGCAACAGCCGTAATAGCAGCAGCAGCAACAACCTTAATAGCAGCAGCAGCAACAACCGTAATAGCAGCAGCAACCGTAATAGCAGCAGCAGCAACCGTAATAGCAGCAGCAACAACCGTAATAGCAGCAGCAACAACCGTAATAGCAGCAGCAACAGCCGTAATAGCAGCAGCAGCAACAACCGTAATAGCAGCAGCAGCAACAACCGTAATAGCAGCAACAACAACCGTAATAGCAGCAGCAACAACCGTAATAGCAGCAGCAACAGCCGTAATAGCAGCAGCAGCAACAGCCGTAATAGCAGCAGCAGCAACCGTAATAGCAGCAGCAGCAACCGTAATAGCAGCAGCAACAACCGTAATAGCAGCAGCAACAACCGTAATAGCAGCAACAACCGTAATAGCAGCAACAACCGTAATAGCAACAACCGTAATAGCAGCAACAACCGTAATAGCAGCAACAGCCGTAATAGCAGCAGCAGCAACAACCTTAATAGCAGCAGCAGCAACAACCGTAATAGCAGCAGCAACCGTAATAGCAGCAGCAGCAACCGTAATAGCAGCAGCAACAACCGTAATAGCAGCAGCAACAACCGTAATAGCAGCAGCAGCAACAACCGTAATAGCAGCAGCAACAACCGTAATAGCAGCAGCAGCAACAACCGTAATAGCAGCAGCAACAACCGTAATAGCAGCAGCAACAACCGTAATAGCAGCAGCAACAGCCGTAATAGCAGCAGCAGCAACAACCGTAATAGCAGCAGCAGCAACAACCGTAATAGCAGCAGCAACAGCCGTAATAGCAGCAGCAGCAACAACCGTAATAGCAGCAGCAGCAACCGTAATAGCAGCAGCAGCAACAACCGTAATAGCAGCAGCAGCAACAACCGTAATAGCAGCAGCAGCAACAACCGTAATAGCAGCAGCAACAACCGTAATAGCAGCAGCAACAACCGTAATAGCAGCAGCAACAACCGTAATAGCAGCAGCAGCAACCGTAATAGCAGCAGCAACAACCGTAATAGCAGCAGCAGCAACAACCGTAATAGCAGCAGCAACAACCGTAATAGCAGCAGCAGCAACAACCGTAATAGCAGCAGCAACAACCGTAATAGCAGCAGCAACAACCGTAATAGCAGCAGCAACAACAACCGTAATAGCAGCAGCAACAACCGTAATAGCAGCAGCAACCGTAATAGCAGCAGCAGCAACAACCGTAATAGCAGCAGCAGCAACAACCGTAATAGCAGCAGCAACAACCGTAATAGCAGCAGCAGCAACAACCGTAATAGCAGCAGCAACAACCGTAATAGCAGCAACCGTAATAGCAGCAGCAACAGCCGTAATAGCAGCAGCAGCAACAACCGTAATAGCAGCAGCAGCAACAACCGTAATAGCAGCAGCAGCAACAACCATAATAGCAGCAGCAACAACCGTAATAGCAGCAGCAACAACCGTAATAGCAGCAGCAACAGCCGTAATAGCAGAAGCAGCAACAACAACCGTAATAGCAGCAGCAGCAACAACCGTAATAGCAGCAGTAGCAACAACCGTAATAGCAGCAGCAGCAACCGTAATAGCAGCAGCAGCAACAACCGTAATAGCAGCAGCAGCAACAACCGTAATAGCAGCAGCAGCAACAACCGTAATAGCAGCAGCAACAACCGTAATAGCAGCAGCAACCGTAATAGCAGCAGCAACAACCGTAATAGCAGCAGCAACAACCGTAATAGCAGCAGTAGCAACAACCGTAATAGCAGCAACAACCGTAATAGCAGCAGCAACAACCGTAATAGCAGCAGCAGCAACAACCGTAATAGCAGCAGCAGCAACAACCGTAATAGCAGCAGCAACAACCGTAATAGCAGCAGTAGCAACAACCGTAATAGCAGCAGCAGCAACAACCGTAATAGCAGCAGCAGCAACAACCGTAATAGCAGCAGCAGCAACAGCCGTAATAGCAGCAGCAGCAACCGTAATAGCAGCAGCAGCAACAACCGTAATAGCAGCAGCAGCAACAACCGTAATAGCAGCAGCAACAACAACCGTAATAGCAGCAGCAGCAACAACCGTAATAGCAGCAGCAACAACCGTAATAGCAGCAGCAACAACCGTAATAGCAGCAGTAGCAACAACCGTAATAGCAGCAGCAGCAACAACCGTAATAGCAGCAGCAGCAACAACCGTAATAGCAGCAGCAGCAACAGCCGTAATAGCAGCAGCAGCAACAACCGTAATAGCAGCAGCAGCAACAGCCGTAATAGCAGCAGCAGCAACCGTAATAGCAGCAGCAGCAACAACCGTAATAGCAGCAGCAGCAACAACCGTAATAGCAGCAGCAACAACAACCGTAATAGCAGCAGCAGCAACAACCGTAATAGCAGCAGCAACAACCGTAATAGCAGCAGCAGCAACCGTAATAGCAGCAGCAACAACCGTAATAGCAGCAGCAACAACCGTAATAGCAGCAGCAACAACAACCGTAATAGCAGCAGCAGCAACAACCGTAATAGCAGCAGCAACAGCCGTAATAGCAGCAGCAGCAACAGCCGTAATAGCAGCAGCAGCAACCGTAATAGCAGCAGCAGCAACCGTAATAGCAGCAGCAACAACAACCGTAATAGCAGCAGCAGCAACAACCGTAATAGCAGCAGCAACAGCCGTAATAGCAGCAGCAGCAACAGCCGTAATAGCAGCAGCAGCAACCGTAATAGCAGCAGCAGCAACCGTAATAGCAGCAGCAGCAACCGTAATAGCAGCAGCAGCAACAGCAGCAGCCGTAATAGCAGCAGCAGCAACCGTAATAGCAGCAGCAGCAACAGCAGCAGCCGTAGTAGTAGCAGCAGCAAAACTGTAGTCTATAAAAGTCAAGCATCTATACCGAGCTTCAGTGAAGGTGATCTCTCTCGGAGCGACTCAGTGTATGTACCTGACTCAATTAATTAAGGTGTACGGCGGGATAAGATTCAAGTGAGCACCACACCTGATTCAACACACCTGTGACAGCATCACACCTGATCTAACACACCTGTGACAGCACCACACACGATCCAATACACCTGGTAACAGTATAACACCTGATCCAACATACCTGTTGACTAAGCAGCATCCTGCCTCTCTCATCTCATCAAGTCGTGATGCTGTCTTATCTACAGCAACAATTCTTGTGTCCACACCTTGTATCTACGTCCGAGGACCCACCCACACACCTGGACCTGAGAAAGCAATGGGACCTGACACAATGTCCCCCTGGGTACTACTGCACAGGAGGAGAAACCTCTTACTCTTTCCATCTCTGTCTTTTCAATTTAAACAGTGCCTCTGGTCAAATCCTCAGACTATCTTTTACATTAATATCATGTCTCCCCTGGTACTCCTCTCCTTCAAGGTTAGGTTCAATTCCTTTAACCCAAATCTCAACGTCTTTAACTCTGTTACGTACTCGCCTGCAAGTGGTTCCAGGGGTCGAATCTCTGCTCCTGACGCAATATTTTAACCTACAATTGCCAGAAATCACTGGTTCCTGGCCTCTTGTGCTTTATCATACCTAGTCTTGAAACTGTGCGTTGTGTTTATCTCCCCTCATACAGCTCCATTTGCTAAGAACCCTCAAACTGAAACAAGCGACCTTGGAAGAACCACTTGCAAAACACCTGTGACAGTGTTGCTACAAGTGTTAGGTGATGGAGGCAGTTTTAAATACCTGCGATTGTGGAATAAGTTTTTAAAAGGTTTAAGAATTAAAGCATTACAAAATACGTGTGGCCTTGAGGAAGACAGGCTGACAAACATGTGTGGTGTCGAACACCTGTTGTCCTGTTTTCAGGTGTCAGTCAGCATCAAGGTGGTACACAAGACACTACACCACGCAATACAACACCACGCAATACAACACCACGCAATACAACACCACGCAATACAACACCACGCAATACAACACCACGCAATACAACATAAACAACGAGGGTACTATCAAGACAGTCACGAGCGTACCGTCAAGACACGAGGGTACCATCACGAGGGTACCATCACGAGGGCACCATCACGAGGGTACCATCACGAGGGCACCATCACGAGGGTACCATCACGAGGGTACCATCACGAGGGCACCATCACGAGGGTACCATCACGAGGGTACCATCACGAGGGTACCATCACGAGGGCACCATCACGAGGGTACCATCACGAGGGCACCATCACGAGGGTACCATCACGAGGGTACCATCACGAGGGCACCATCACGAGGGTACCATCACGAGGGTACCATCACGAGGGTACCATCACGAGGGTGCCATCACGAGGGTACCATCACGAGGGTACCATCACGAGGGCACCATCACGAGGGTACCATCACGAGGGTACCATCACGAGGGCACCATCACGAGGGTACCATCACGAGGGTACCATCACGAGGGTACCATCACGAGGGTGCCATCACGAGGGTACCATCACGAGGGTACCATCACGAGGGCACCATCACGAGGGTACCATCACGAGGGTACCATCACGAGGGTACCATCACGAGAGTACCATCACGAGAGTACCATCACGAGGGTGCCATCACGAGGGTACCATCACGAGGGCACCATCACGAGGGTACCATCACGAGGGTACCATCACGAGGGTACCATCACGAGAGTACCATCACGAGAGTACCATCACGAGGGTGCCATCACGAGGTGCCATCACGAGGGTACCATCACGAGGGTACCATCACGAGGGTACCATCACGAGGGTACCATCACGAGGGTACCATCACGAGGGTACCATCACGAGGGTACTATCACGAGGGCACCATCACGAGGGCACCATCACGAGGGCACCATCACGAGGGCACCATCACGAGGGCACCATCACGAGGGCACCATCACGAGGGCACCATCACGAGGGCACCATCACGAGGGCACCATCACGAGGGTACCATCACGAGGGTACCATCACGAGGGTGCCATCACGAGGGTGCCATCACGAGGGTGCCATCACGAGGGTACCATCACGAGGGTACCATCACGAGGGTACCATCACGAGGGTGCCATCACAAGGGTACCATCACGAGGGTACCATCACGAGGGTACCATCACGAGGGTACCATCACGAGGGTACCATCACGAGGATACCATCACGAGGGTACCATCACGAGGGTACCATCACGAGGGTACTATTACGAGGGTACCATCACGAGTGTACCATCACGAGGGTACCATCACGAGTGTACCATCACGAGGGTACCATCACGAGGGTACCATCACGAGGGTACCATCACGAGGGTACCATCACGAGGGTACCATCACGAGGGTACCATCACGAGGGTACCATCACGAGGGTACCATCACGACTGATAAAAATCCACTTAAAAGTTGTAAAATCTGTAAATCTCGAGTAATTTCTTATTGGTAAGAAATCTGGGATTTCCAGACTTTAGTAATGTAAATCCTTTGCTGGCAAGGATTTAACAGCTAATCCCTTCTCAGTGGTAAGAGATAAGGATTTGTTTGTGTATCAGTAGGTTAAGGTGAAGGTGATTGTGTCAGGTGAGAGTGAGGAAGGTGACAGGCGTGGCCAGGTGATAGTGACCGTGTCAGGTGAGAGTGAGGAAGGTGACAGGCGTGGCCAGGTGATGGTGACCGTGTCAGGCGAGTGTGGGGAAGGTGACAGGTGTGGCCAGGTGAAGGTGACCGTGTCAGGTGAGAGTGAGGAAGGTGACAGGCGTGGCCAGGTGAAGGTGACCGTGTCAGGCGAGTGTGGGGAAGGTGACAGGTGTGGCCAGGTGAAGGTGACCGTGTCAGGTGAGAGTGAGGAAGGTGACAGGCGTGGCCAGGTGAAGGTGACCGTGTCAGGTGAGAGTGAGGAAGGTGACAGGCGTGGCCAGGTGAAGGTGTAACCAGGTCAAGACAGGTCAGAGTATTAACCTGCATTTTCTCTCCCCCTCCTACCACTGTAGTGGACCATCAAGTGTTAAACTGATAACCCGGATAGATGGTAGACAACCTGAATAGTTGGTAGATAACCCAAATAGATGGTAGATGATAAGGAAGGTGTGTGAAGAAGGGAGAGAGGGGGATGGAGGGAGGGAAGGGGTGGCATGATAACATCAGCATAACTCTCCCATAACAGATAACAACATGGATAACTATTATCCAGTGACGTCACACTATTATCCTTAATTACCAATAAAGAGAGAGAGAGAGAGACAGAGACAGAGACAGAGAGAGACAGAGAGAGACAGAGAGAGACAGACAGAGAGAGAGACAGAGACAAAGAGAGACAAAGAGACAGACAGAGACAGAGAGACAGACAGACAGAGAGACAGAGACAGTGAGAGAGAGACAGACAGAGAGACAGAGACAGTGAGAGAGAGACAGACAGAGAGAGACAGAGACAGACAGACAGACAGAGAGACAGAGACAGAGCCAGAGAGACAGAGAGAGACAGAGACAGAGAGACAGAGACAGAGACAGAGACAGAGAGACAGAGAGAGAGACAGAGACAGAGAGACAGAGACAGAGACAGAGAAACAGAGAGACAGAGACAGAGAGACAGAGAGACAGAGAGAGACAGAGAGAGAGAGAGAGACAGAGACAGAGACAGAGACAGAGAGAGAGAGAGAGAGAGAGAGAGAGCCTCCATTACACTGTCGTTAACAAACGTTTAAATCAAACATTCCACACATCAAATAATTATAAATCCTCATTCTAAATTACTTATTGTATTTCCGCACATGTTAAGTAACAGCCGAGAATGTTATAAATACAGTGAATGTATTTCAAGGTCACACTACCAGTACCACTATACTGTCAACAGTGTCACTACCAGTACCACTATACTGTCAACAGTGTCACTACCAGTACCACTATACTGTCAACAGTGTCACTACCAGTACCACTATACTGTCAACAGTGTCACTACCAGTACCACTATACTGTCAACAGTGTCACTACCAGTACCACTATACTGTCAACAGTGTCACTACCAGTACCACTATACTGTCAACAGTGTCACTACCAGTACCACTATACTGTCAACAGTGTCACTACCAGTACCACTATACTGTCAACAGTGTCACTACCAGTACCACTATACTGTCAACAGTGACACTACCAGTACCACTATACAGTCAACAGTGACACTACCAGTACCACTATACTGTCAACAGTGACACTACCAGTACCACTATACTGTCAACAGTGACACTACCAGTACCACTATACTGTCAACAGTGTCACTACCAGTACCACTATACTGTCAACAGTGTCACTACCAGTACCACTATACTGTCAACAGTGTCACTACCAGTACCACTATACTGTCAACAGTGACACTACCAGTACCACTATACAGTCAACAGTGACACTACCAGTACCACTATACTGTCAACAGTGACACTACCAGTACCACTATACTGTCAACAGTGACACTACCAGTACCACTATACTGTCAACAGTGACACTACCAGTACCACTATACAGTCAACAGTGACACTACCAGTACCACTATACTGTCAACAGTGTCACTACACACCACTATACTGTCAACAGGGACACTACACACCACTACACTGTCAACAGGGACACTACACACCACTATACTGTCAACAGTGTCACTACACACCACTACACTGTCAACAGGGACACTACACACCACTATACTGTCAACAGGGACACTACACACCACTACACTGTCAACAGGACACTACACACCCCTATACTGTCAACAGGGACACTACACACCACTACACTGTCAACAGGGACACTACACACCACTATACTGTCAACAGGGACACTACACACCACTACACTGTCAACAGGGACACTACACACCACTATACTGTCAACAGGGACACTACACACCACTATACTGTCAACAGGGACATTACACACCACTATACTGTCAACAGGGACACTACACACCACTATACTGTCAACAGGGACACTACACACCACTATACTGTCAACAGGGACACTACACACCACTATACTGTCAACAGGGTCACTACACACCACTACACTAACAACAGGACACTACACACCACTACACTGTCAACAGGGACACTACACACCACTACACTGTCAACAGGGACACTACACACCACTACACTGTCAACAGGGACACTACACACCACCACTACACTGTCAACAGGGACACTACACACCACCACTACACTGTCAACAGGGACACTACACACCACTATACTGTCAACAGGGACACTACACACCACCACTACACTGTCAACAGGGACACTACACACCCCTATACTGTCAACAGGGACACTACACACCACCACTACACTGTCAACAGGGACACTACACACCACCACTACACTGTCAACAGTGACACTACACACCACTACACTGTCAACAGGGACACTACACACCACTACACTGTCAAAAGGGACACTACACACACACCCACTACACTGTCAACAGGGACACTACACACCACCACTACACTGTCAACAGTGACACTACACACCACTACACTGTCAACAGGGACACTACACACCACTACACTGTCAACAGGGACACTACACACCACCACTACACTCAACAGGGACACTACACACCACCACTACACTGTCAACAGGGACACTACACACACCACTACACTGTCAACAGTGACACTACACACCACCACTACACTGTCAACAGGGACACTACACACCACTATACTGTCAACAGTGACACTACACACCACCACTACACTGTCAACAGTGACACTACACACCACTACACTGTCAACAGGGACACTACACACCACTATACTGTCAACAGTGACACTACACACCACCACTACACTGTCAACAGTGACACTACACACCACCACTACACTGTCAACAGGGTCACTACACACTACTACACTGTCAACAGGGACACTACACACCACCACTACACTGTCAACAGTGACACTACACACCACTACACTGTCAACAGGGACACTACACACCACCACTACACTGTCAACAGGGACACTACACACCACCACTACACTGTCAACAGGGACACTACACACCACCACTACACTGTCAACAGGGTCACTACACACCACCACTACACTGTCAACAGTGACACTACACACCACTACACTGTCAACAGGGACACTACACACCACCACTAACTGTCAACAGGGACACTACACACCCCTATACTGTCAACAGGACACTACACCACCACTACACTGTCAACAGGGACACTACACACCAGCACTACACTGTCAACAGGGACACTACACACAACTATACTGTCAACAGGGACACTACACACCACTACACTGTCAACAGGGACACTACGCACCACCACTACACTGTCAACAGGGACACTAAACACCACTATACTGTCAACAGGGACACTACACACCACCTAACACTCAACTGACACGGCACACCACTATACTGTCAACAGGACGCTACACACCACTACACTGTCAACAGGGCACTACACACCACTACACTGTCAACAGGGACACTACACACCACTACACTGTCAACAGGGACACTACACACCACTACACTGTCAACAGGGACACTACACACCACTACACTGTCAACACTGACACTACACACCACTACACTGTCAACAGGGACACTACACACCACTACACTGTCAACAGGGACACTACACAACACTACACTGTTAACAGGACACTACACACCACTACACTGTCAAAGGGACACTACACACCACCACTACACTGTCAACAGGGACACTACACACCACTACACTGTCAACAGTGACACTACACACCACTACACTGTCAACAGGGACACTACACACCACTACACTGTCAACAGGGACACTACACACCACTACACTGTTAACAGGGACACTACACACCACTACACTGTCAAGAGGGACACTACACACCACCACTACACTGTCAAGAGGGACACTACACACCACCACTACACTGTCAACAGGGACACTACACACCACTACACTGTCAACAGGGTCACTACACACCCCTATACTGTCAACAGGGTCACTACACACCACTACACTGTCAACAGGGACACTACACACCACCACTACACTGTCAACAGGGACACTACACACCACTATACTGTCAACAGGGACACTACACACCACTACACTCAACGGACACTGCACACCACTATACTGTCAACAGGGACGCTACACACCACTACACTGTCAACAGGGCCACTACACACCACTACACTGTCAACAGGGACACTACACACCACTACACTGTCAACAGGGACACTACACACCACTACACTGTCAACAGGGACACTACACACCACTACACTGTCAACAGGGACACTACACAACACTACACTGTTAACAGGGACACTACACACCACTACACTGTCAAGAGGGACACTACACACCACCACTACACTGTCAACAGGGACACTACACACCACTACACTGTCAACAGTGACACTACACACCACTACACTGTCAACAGGGACACTACACACCACTACACTGTCAACAGGGACACTACACACCACTACACACTGTCAAGAGGGCACTACACACCACCACTACACTGTCAACAGGGACACTACACACCACCACTACACTGTCAACAGGGACACTACACACCACTAACACTGTCAACACTGACACTACAACCACTACACTGTCAACAGGGTCACTACACACCCCTATACTGTCAACAGGGTCACTACAACACCACTACACTGTCAACAGGGACACTACACACCCACTACACTGTTAACAGGGTCACTACACACCACTACACTGTCAACAGGGACACTACACCACCACTACACTGTAACAACGACACTACACACCACTACACTGTCACAGGGACACTACACACCACTACACTGTTAACAGGACACTACACACCACTACATGTCAAGAGGGACACTAACACACCACTACACTGTCAACAGGGACACTACACACCACTACACTGTCAACAGGGACACTACACACACCACTACACTGTCAACAGGGACACTACACACCACTACACTGTCAACAGGGCACTACACACCACTACACTGTCAACAGGGACACTACACACACCACTACACTGTCAACAGGGACACTACACACCACTACACTGTCAACAGGGCACTACACCACCACCACTACACTGTCAACAGGGTACACTACACACACCACTACACTGTCAACAGGGACACTACACACCACCACTACACTGTCAACAGGGACACTACACACCCTTACACTGTCAACAGGGACACTACACACCACCACTACACTGTCAACAGGGACACTACACACCACCACTACACTGTCAACAGGGACACTACACACCACCACTACACTGTCAACAGGGACACTACACACCACTACACTGTCAACAGGGACACTACACACCACTACACTGTCAACAGGGACACTACACACCACTACACTGTCAACAGGGACACTACACACCACTACACTGTCAACAGGGACACTACACACCACCACTACACTGTCAACAGGGTCACTACACACCACCACTACACTGTCAACAGGGTCACTACACACCACCACTACACTGTCAACAGGGACACTACACACCACTACACTGTCAACAGGGTCACTACACACCACTACACTGTCAACAGGGACACTACACACCACCACTACACTGTCAACAGGGACACTACACACCACTACACTGTCAACAGGGCACTACACACCACCACTACACTGTCAACAGGGTACACTACACACACACCACTACACTGTCAACAGGGTCACTACACACCATCCACTACACTGTCAACAGGGTACACTACACACCACACTACACTGTCAACAGGGACACTACACACCACTACACTGTCAACAGGGACACTACACACCACTACACTGTCAACAGGGTCACTCACACACCACTACACTGTCTACAGGCACTACACACCACCACTACACTGTCAACAGGGTCACTACACACACACTACACTGTCAACAGGGACACTACACACCACCACTACACTGTCAACAGGGACACTACACACACCACTACACTGTCAACAGGGCACTACACACCACCATACACTGTCAACAGGGACACTACACACCACCACTACACTGTCAACAGGACACTACACACCACTACACTGTCAACAGGGACACTACACACCACTACACTGTCAACAGGGACACTACACACACCACTACACTGTCAACAGGGACACTACACCCACTACACTGTCAACAGGGACACTACCACACCACTACACTGTCAACAGGGATCACTACACACCACTACACTGTCTACAGGGTCACTACACACCACCACTACACTGTCAACAGGGTCACTACACACCACTACACTGTCAACAGGGACACTACACACCACCACTACACTGTCAACAGGGACACTACACACCACTACACTGTCAACAGGGACACTACACACACCACCACATACACTGTCAACAGGGACACTACACACCACCACTACACTGTCAACAGGACACTACACACCACCACTACACTGTCAACAGGGACACTACACACCCCCTACACTGTCAACAGGGACACTACACACCACTACACTGTCAACAGGGACACTACACACCACTACACTGTCAACAGGGACACTACACACCACTACACTGTCAACAGGGACACTACACACCACCACTACACTGTCAACAGGGACACTACACACCACCACTACACTGTCAACAGGGACACTACACACCACTACACTGTCAACAGGGACACTACACACCACTACACTGTCAACAGGGACACTACACACCACCACTACACTGTCAACAGGGACACTACACACCACTACACTGTCAACAGGGACACTACACACCACCACTACACTGTCAACAGGGACACTACACACCACTACACTGTCAACAGGGACACTACACACCACTACACTGTCAACAGGGTCACTACACACCACCACTACACTGTCAACAGGGTCACTACACACCACTACACTGTCAACAGGGTCACTACACACCACCACTACACTGTCAACAGGGTCACTACACACCACCACTACACTGTCAACAGGGACACTACACACCACTACACTGTCAACAGGGACACTACACACCACTACACTGTCAACAGGGACACTACACACCACTACACTGTCAACAGGGACACTACACACCACCACTACACTGTCAAGAGGGACACTACACACCACCACTACACTGTCAAAAGGGACACTACACACCACTACACTGTCAACAGGGACACTACACACCACTACACTGTTAACAGGGACACTACACACCACCACTACACTGTCAAGAGGGACACTACACACCACCACTACACTCAACAGGGACACTACACACCACCACTACACTGTCAACAGGGACACTACACACCACCACTACACTGTCAACAGTGACACTACACACCACCACTACACTGTCAACAGGGACACTACACACCACCACTACACTGTCAACAGGGACACTACAGACCACCCTACACTGTCAACAGGGACACTACACACCACCACTACACTGTCAACAGGGACACTACAACCACCACTACACTGTCAACAGTGACACTACACACCACCACTACACTGTCAACAGGGACACTAACACCACCACTACACTGTCAACAGGACACTACACACCACCACTACACTGTCAACAGTGACAATACACACCACCACTACACTGTCAAGAGGGACACTACACACCACCACTACACTGTCAAACAGGACACTACACACCACCACTACACTGTCAACAGGGACACTACACACCACCACTACACTGTCAACAGTGACACTACACACCACCACTACACTGTCAACAGGGACACTACACACCACCCCACTACACTCAACAGTGACACTACACACCACCACTACACTGTCAACAGGGACACTACACACCACCACTACACTGTCAACATGGGACACTACACACCACCACTACACTGTCAACAGGGACACTACAACACCACCACTACACTGTCAACAGGACACTACAACACCACTACACTGTCAACAGGACACTACACACCACCACTACACTGTCAACAGGGACACTACACACCACCACTACACTGTCAACAGGGACACTACACACCACCACTACACTGTCAACAGGGACACTACACACCACCACTACACTGTCAACAGGGACACTACACACCACCACTACACTGTCAACAGTGACACTACACACCACCACTCACACTGTACCAACAGGGACACTACACACCACCACTACACTGTCAACAGTGACACTACACACCACCACTACACTGTCAACAGGGACACTACACACCACCACTACACTGTCAACAGGGACACTACACACCACCACTACACTGTCAACAGGGACACTACACACCACCACTACACTGTCAACAGGGACACTACACACCACTACACTGTCAACAGTGACACTACACACCACCACTACACTGTCAACAGGGACACACTACACACCACCACTACACTGTCAACAGGGACACTACACACCCACCACTACACTGTCAACAGGACACTACACACCACCACTACACTGTCAACAGGGACACTACACACCACCACTACACTGTCAACAGGGACACTACACACCACTCACTGTCAACAGGGACATACACACCACTACACTGTCAACAGGGACACTACACACCACCACTACACTGTCATACAGGGACACTACACACCTACCACTACACTGTCAACAGGGACACTACACACCACTACACTGTCAACAGGACACTAACACCACCACTACACTGTCAACAGTGACACTACACACCAACTACACTGTCAACAGGGACACTACACACCACCACTACACTGTCAACAGGGACACTACACACCACCACTACACTGTCAACAGGGACACTACACACCACCACTACACTGTCAACAGGGACACTACACACCACCACTACACTGTCAACAGGACACTACACACCACCACTACACTGTCAACAGGACACTACACACCACCACTACACTGTCAACAGGGACACTACACACCACCACTACACTGTCAACAGGGACACTACACACCACCACTACACTGTCAACAGTGACACTACACACCACCACTACACTGTCAACAGTGACACTACACACCACCACTACACTGTCAACAGTGACACTACACACCACCACTACACTGTCAACAGTGACACTACACACCACCACTACACTGTCAACAGGGACACTACACACACCACTACACTGTCAACAGGGACACTACACACCACCACTACTGTCTACAGGGACACTACACACCACCACTACACTGTCAACAGGGACACTACACACCACTACACTGTCTACAGGGACACTACACACCACACTAACACTGTCAACAGGGACACTACACACCACTATACTGTCAACAGGGACACTACACACACACACTAACCGTCAACAGGGACACTACACAGCCACTATACTGTCAACAGGGACACTACACACCACTACACTGTCAACAGGGACACTACACACCACTACACTGTCAACAGGGCACACTACACACCACCACTACACTGTCAACAGGGACACTACACACCACTATACCGTCAACAGGGACACTACACACCACTATACCGTCAACAGGGACACTACACACCACTACACTGTCAACAGGGACACTACACACCACTACACTGTCAACAGGTCACTACACACCACTCAGTCAACAGGGACACTACACACCACATACACTGTCAACAGGGTCACTACACACCACTACACTGTCAACAGGGTCACTACACACCACTACACTGTCAACAGGGACACTACACACCACTACACTGTCAACAGGGACACTACACACCACTACACTGTCAACAGGGACACTACACACCACTACACTGTCAACAGGGACACTACACACCACCACTACACTGTCAACAGGGTCACTACACACCACCACTACACTGTCAACAGGGTCACTACACACAACTACACTGTCAACAGGGACACTACACACAACTACACTGTCAACTGGGACACTACACACCACTACACTGTCAACAGGGACACTACACACAACTACACTGTCAACTGGGACACTACACACCACTACACTGTCAACAGGGACACTACACACCACTACACTGTCAACAGGGACACTACACACCACATACACTGTCAATAGGGTCACTACACACCACTACTACACTGTCAACAGGGTCACTACACACCACTACACTGTCAACAGGGACACTACACACCACTACACTGTCAACAGGGACACTACACACCACTACACTGTCAACAGGGACACTACACACCACTACACTGTCAACAGGGTCACTACACACCACTACACTGTCAACAGGGTCACTACACACCACTACACTGTCAACAGGGACACTACAAACACCACTACACTGTCAACAGGGACACTACACACCACTACACTGTCAACAGGGACACTACACACCACTACACTGTCAACAGGGACACTACACACCACCACTACACTGTCAACAGGGTCACTACACACCACCACTACACTGTCAACAGGGTCACTACACACCACTACACTGTCAACAGGGTCACTACACACCACTACACTGTCAACAGGGTCACTACACACCAACTACACTGTCAACAGGGTCACTACAACACCACTACACTGTCAACAGGGACACTACACACCACTACACTCAACAGGGACACTACACACCACTACACTGTCAACAGGGACACTACACACCACTACACTCAACAGGACACTACACACCACTACACTCAACAGGGACACTACACACCACTACACTGTCAACAGGGTCACTACACACCTCCACTACACTGTCAACAGGGACACTACACACCACTACACTCAACAGGGACACTACACACCACTACACTGTCAACAGGGACACTACACACCACTACACTCAACAGGGACACTACACACCACTACACTCAACAGGGACACTACACACCACTACACTGTCAACAGGGTCACTACACACCACCACTACACTGTCAACAGGGACTACACACCACTACACTCAACAGGGACACTACACACCACTACACCGTCAACAGGGACACTACACACCACTACACTCAACAGGGAACACTACACACCACTACACTCAACAGGGACACTACACACCCACTACACTCAACAGGGACACTACACACCACTACACTGTCAACAGGGTCACTACACACCACTACACTGTCAACAGGGTCACTACACACCTCCACTACACTGTCAACAGGGTCACTACACACCACTACACTGTCAACAGGGTCACTACACACCACTACACTGTCAACAGGGTCACTACACACCTCCACTACACTGTCAACAGGGTCACTACACACTACACTGTCAACAGGGACACTACACACCACCACTACACTGTTAACAGGGTCACTACACACCACTACACTGTCAACAGGTCACTCTACACACCATCTACACTGTCAACAGGGACACTACACACCACTACACTGTCAACAGGGACACTACACACCACTACACTGTCAACAGGGACACTACACACCACTACACTGTCAACAGGGTCACTACACACCACCACTACACTGTCAACAGGGACACTACACACCACCACTACACTGTCAACAGGGACACTACACACCACTACACTGTCAACAGGGACACTACACTGTCAACGGACACTACACACCACTACACTGTCAACAGGGTCACTACACACCACCACTACACTGTCAACAGGGACACTACACACCACTACACTGTCAACAGGGACACTACACACCACTACACTGTCAACAGGGACACTACACACCACCACTACACGGTCAACAGGGTCACTACACACCACTACACTGTCAACAGGGACACTACACACCACTACACTGTCAACAGGGACACTACACACCACTACACTGTCAACAGGGACACTACACACCACTACACTGTCAACAGGGCACTACACACCACTACACTGTCAACAGGGTCACTACACACTACAACTGTCAACAGGGCACTACACACCACTACACTGTCAACAGGGTCACTACACACCACTACACTGTCAACAGGGACACTACACACTACACTGTCAACAGGGACACTACACACTACACTGTCAACAGGGACACTACACACCACTACACTGTCAACAGGGTCACTACACACCACTACACTGTCAACAGGGACACACACCACTACACTGTCAACAGGGACACTACACACCACTACACTGTCAACAGGGTCACTACACACCACTACACTGTCAACAGGGACACTACACACTACACTGTCAACAGGGACACTACACACCACTACACTGTCAACAGGGTCACTACACACCACTACACTGTCAACAGGGTCACTACACACCACTACACTCAACAGGGTCACTACACACCACTACACTGTCAACAGGGACACTACACACCACTACACTGTCAACAGGGTCACTACACACCACTACACTGTCAACAGGGACACTACACACCACCACTACACTGTCAACAGGGACACTACACACCACTACACTGTCAACAGGGTCACTACACACCACTACACTGTCAACAGGGACACTACACACCACTACACTGTAAACAGGGTCACTACACACCACTACACTGTCAACAGGGACACTACACACCACTACACTGTCAACAGGGACACTAACACCACTACACTGTCAACAGGGACACTACACACCACTACACTGTCAACAGGGACACTACACACCACTACACTGTCAACAGGGACACTACACACCACTACACTGTCAACAGGGTCACTACACACCACTACACTGTCAACAGGGTCACTACAACCCACTACACTGTCAACAGGGCACTACACACCACTACACTGTCAACAGGGTCACTACACACCACTACACTGTCAACAGGGTCACTACACACCACTACACTGTCAACAGGGACACTACACACCACTACACTGTCAACAGGGACACTACACCCACTACACTGTCAACAGGGACACTACCACACCACTACACTGTCAACAGGGTCACTACACACCACTACACTGTCAACAGGGACACTACACACCACATACACTGTCAACAGGGTCACTACACACCACTACACTGTCAACAGGGACACTACACACCACTACACTGTCAACAGGGACACTACACACCACTACACTGTCAACAGGTGACACTACACACCACTACACTGTCAACAGGGACACTACACACCACTACACTGTCAACAGGGTCACTACACACCACTACACTGTCAACAGGGACACTACACACCACTACACTGTCAACAGGGACACTACACACCACCACTACACTGTCAACAGGGTCACTACACACCACTACACTGTCAACTGGGTCACTACACACCACTACACTGTCAACAGGGTCACTACACACCACTACACTGTCAACAGGGACACTACACACCACTACACTGTCAACAGGGTCACTACACACCACTACACTGTCAACAGGGACACTACACACCACTACACTGTCAACAGGGTCACTACACACCACCACTACACTGTCAACAGGGTCACTACACACCACTACACTGTCAACAGGGACACTACACACCACTACACTGTCAACTGGGTCACTACACCCACTACACTGTCAACAGGGTCACTACACACCACCATACACTGTCAACAGGGTCACTACACACCACTACACTGTCAACAGGGTCACTACACACCACTACACTGTCAACAGGGACAACACCATACACTGTCAACAGGACACTACACACCACCACTACACTGTCAACAGGGTCACTACACACCACTACACTGTCAACAGGGACACTACACACCACTACACTGTCAACAGGGTCACTACACACCACCACTACACTGTCAACAGGGTCACTACACACCACTACACTGTCAACAGGGTCACTACACACCACTACACTGTCAACAGGGAAACTACACACCACTCCACTGTCAACAGGGACACTACACACCACTACACTGTCAACAGGGTCACTACACACCACTACACTGTCAACAGGGACACTACACACCACTACACTGTCAACAGGGACACTACACACCACTACACTGTCAACAGGGTCACTACACACCACTACACTGTCAACAGGGACACTACACACCACTACACTGTCAACAGGGACACTACACACCACTCCACTGTCAACGGGACACTACCACATCACTGTCAACAGGGACACTACACACCACTACACTGTCAACAGGGACACTACACACCACTACACTGTCAACAGGGACACTACACACCACCATACACTGTCAACAGGGACACTCACACACCACTACTACTGTCAACAGGTCACTACACACCACTACACTGTCAACAGGGACACTACAACACCAACTACAAACTGTCAACAGGGACACTACACACCACTCACTGTCAAGGGACACTCACCCACTACACTGTCAACAGGGACACTACACACCACTCCACTGTCAACAGGGACACTACACACCACTACACTGTCAACAGGGACACTACACACCACTCCACTCTCAACAGGGACACTACACACCACTCCACTGTCAACAGGGTCACTACACACCACCACTACACTGTCAACAGGGACACTACACACCACTCCACTGTCAACAGGGTCACTACACACCACTACACCTGTCAACAGGGACCACCACCACACACTCCACTCTCAACAGGGACACTACACACCACTCCACTGTCAACAGGGACACTACACACCACTCACTGTCAACAGGGTCACTACAACACACCACTACACTGTCAATAGGGTCACTAACACACCACTACACTGTCAACAGGGACACTACACACCACTACACTGTCAACAGGGACACTACACACCACTACACTGTCAACAGGGACACTACACACCACTACACTGTCAACAGGGACACTACACACCACTACACTGTCAAAAGGGACACTACACACCACTACACTGTCAAAAGGGACACTACACACCACTGTCAACAGGGACACTACACACCACTACACTGTCAACAGGGTCACTACACACCACCACTACACTGTCAACAGGGACACTACACACCACTACACTGTCAACAGGGACACTACACACCACTCCACTGTCAACAGGGACACTACACACCACTCCACTGTCAACAGGGACACTACACACCACTACACTGTCAACAGTGACACTACACACCAACACTACACTGTCAACAGGGTCACTACACACCACCACTACACTGTCAACAGGGTCACTACACACCACCACTACACTGTCAACAGGGTCACTACACACCACTACACTGTCAACAGTGACACTACACACCACTACACTGTCAACAGTGACACTACACACCACTACACTGTCAACAGGGTCACTACACACCACTCCACTGTCAACAGGGACACTACACACCACTACACTGTCAACAGGGTCACTACACACCACTACACTGTCAACAGGGTCACTACACACCACTACACTGTCAACAGGGTCACTACACACCACCACTACACTGTCAACAGGGTCACTACACACCACTACACTGTCAACAGTGACACTACACACCACCACTACACTGTCAACAGGGTCACTACACACCACTACACTGTCAACAGGGTCACTACACACCACCTACACTGTCAACAGGGACACTACACACCACTCCACTGTCCAACAGGGACACTACACACCACACTACACTGTCAACAGGGACACTACACACCACTACACTGTCAACAGGGTCACTACACACCACTCCACTGTCAACAGGGTCACTACACACCACTCCACTGTCAACAGGGACACTACACACCACTACACTGTCAACAATGACACTACACACCACTACACTGTCAACAGGGTCACTACACATCACTACACTGTCAACAGTGACACTACACACCACCACTACACTGTCAACAGGGTCACTACACACCACTACACTGTCAACAGTGACACTCACACACACTACACTGTCAACAGGGTCACTACACACCACTACACTGTCAACAGTGACACTACACACCACCACTACACGGTCAACTGGGTCACTACACACCACTACACTGTCAACAGGGACACTACACACCACTACACTGTCAACAGGGTCTCTACACACCACTCCACTGTCAACAGTGACACTACACACCACTACACTGTCAACAGGGTCACTACACACCACCAACACTGTCAACAGTGCACTACACACCACCACTACAACTGTCAACAGGGTCAGTAACACACCACTACACTGTCAACAGTGCACAACACACACCACCACTACACTGTCAACAGGGACACTACACACCACTACACTGTCAACAGTGACACTACACACCACCACTACACTGTCAACAGGGTCACTACACACCACTACACTGTCAACAGTGACACTACACACCACCACTACACTGTCAACAGGGACACTACACACCACTACACTGTCAACAGTGACACTACACACCACCACTCGTTTATATTACCACGTACTTTGAACAGACTGTCCCACTACGATCACTTGTGCACTCTTGAGGTGCACGAGTGCACCAACACTAACCAGTCATCAACAAATACATCATACTGAAGGTGATTTAGCTAACAAATGCAGTTCGCTGGAGCTTACCAAAGTATGGAGGAGTGAAGGCGCTTCTTCCAGACACAATCCCGGAGCTCAGAGCTCTAACCTAACTGTCGTTGCAAGTGCTATTTTAGCCAGTAACTTGACAAAGCTTCTGGAGAGCGAAACGTTGCCACAATAAAATGTCATATTAGTTAACCTTCCTTTTACCTGACAGCGTTTCTGCCAGCCAGCTCGTCTGACAGCCAACACAGCACTAAGCGACGTCAACCACCACACTGACCAATTCAAAGCTTCGAAGCTTTGTCCAGCTTTTTACCACTAAAACCAGGCTTACACCTCCACAGAGGCTTTTATAGACCTATACCTACCCAGAAGCAATTATAGGCCTCATAATAACATTAACTCAAAAACAATAACTTAAAAAAAGCTACTTTTAATGCCGGAAATAATATTTTTAGCTACAGAAAATGGTGGAGTGTGGGTACCTAGGGCACAGCTCGTGATACCCGCACTACCTCTGTTTCTTCTACCATACCCTGCCCTTACTTCCTTCTACCACACATTTTATTTAGCATATGTCACATACTCATATCGGCTGCCTCCTGACCGGTGAACCAAGAGCTAGGGATTTAAGGATCAGCAGAGGCCTGGGTTCACTGGCGAGTCACAGACAAACCCACCAGACGTGTGAAGCAACTGGTTCACTTGTGATACGCCAGGTTTGGCAGACTTGCTGGGCTGCTGGTCGCTCTTCAGCGCTTGTCTCCAAGTGTAATAATTATAAAGCTGGTCGCTCACACTGCTTTTTCTGGATTATGTATATGTTGTCTCGTGTGATCACTTGCGCTGGCAATTATCTAACTTAAATCTGCTATTTCTGAACCACAAATTTCGGATTCTACTTCCCTCCACCATACCCTGACCTTACTTCCCTCCACCATACCCTGACCTTACTTCCCTCCACCATACCCTGACCTTACTTCCCTCCACCATAACCTGACCTTACTTCCCTCCATCATACCCTGACCTTACTTCCCTCCACCATACCCAGACCTTACTTCCCTCCACCATACCCTGACCTTACTTCCCTCCACCATACCCTGACCTTACTTCCCTCCACCATACCCTGACCTTACTTCCCTCCACCATACCTGACCTTACTTCCCTCCACCATACCCTGACCTTACTTCCCTCCACCATAACCTGACCTTACTTCCCTCCATCATACCCTGACCTTACTTCCCTCCACCATACCCAGACCTTACTTCCCTCCACCATACCCTGACCTTACTTCCCTCCACCATACCCTGACCTTACTTCCCTCCACCATAACCTGACCTTACTTCCCTCCACCATACCCTGACCTTACTTCCCTCCACCATACCCTGACCTTACTTCCCTCCATCATACCCTGACCTTACTTCCCTCCACCATACCCTGACCTTACTTCCCTCCACCATACCCTGACCTTACTTCCCTCCAGCATACCCTGACCTTACTTCCCTCCACCATACCCTGACCTTACTTCCCTCCACCATACCCTGACCTTACTTCCCTCCACCATACCCTGACCTTACTTCCCTCCACCATAACCTGACCTTACTTCCCTCCCACCATACCCTGACCTTACTTCCCTCCACCATACCCTGACCTTACTTCCCTCCATACCCTGACCTTACTTCCCTCCACCATACCCTGACCTTACTTCCCTCCACCATACCCTGACCTTACTTCCCTCCACCATAACCTGACCTTACTTCCCTCCATCATACCCTGACCTTACTTCCCTCCACCATACCCTGACCTTACTTCCCTCCACCATACCCTGACCTTACTTCCCTCCACCATACCCTGACCTTACTTCCCTCCATCATACCCTGACCTTACTTCCCTCCACCATACCCTGACCTTACTTCCCTCCATCATACCCTGACCTTACTTCCCTCCACCATACCCTGACCTTACTTCCCTCCACCATACCCTGACCTTACTTCCCTCCACCATACCCTGACCTTACTTCCCTCCACCATACCCTGACCTTACTTCCCTCCACCATACCCTGACCTTACTTCCCTCCACCATAACCTGACCTTACTTCCCTCCACCATACCCTGACCTTACTTCCCTCCACCAAACCCTGACCTTATTTCCCTCCATACCCTGACCTTCCCTCCACCATACCCTGACCTTACTTCCCCCCACCATACCTGACCTTACTTCCCTCCACCATACCCTGACCTTACTTCCCTCCACCATACCCTGACCTTACTTCCCTCCATCATACCCTGACCTTACTTCCCTCCACCATACCCTGACCTTACTTCCCTCCACCATACCCTGACCTTACTTCTCCTCCACCATACCCTGACCTTACTTCCCTCCACTATACCCTGACCTTACTTCCCTCCACCATACCCTGACCTTACTTTCCTCCACCATACCCTGACCTTACTTCCCTCCACCATACCCTGACCTTACTTCCCTCCACCATACCCTGACCTTACTTCCGTCCACCATACCCTGACCTTACTTCCCTCCACCATACCCTGACGTTACTTCCCTCCACCATACCCTGACGTTACTTCCCTCCACCATACCCTGACCTTACTTCCCTCCACCATACCCTGACCTTACTTCCCTCCACCATACCCTGACCTTACTTCCCTCCACCATACCCTGACCTTACTTCCCTCCACCATACCCTGACCTTACTTCCCTCCACCATACCCTGACCTTACTTCCCTCCACCATACCCTGACCTTACTTCCCTCCACCATACCCTGACCTTACTTCCCTCCATCATACCCTGACCTTACTTCCCTCCACCATACCCTGACCTTACTTCCCTCCATCATACCCTGACCTTACTTCCCTCCACCATACCCTGACCTTACTTCCCTCCACCATACCCTGACCTTACTTCCCTCCATCATACCCTGACCTTACTTCCCTCCATCATACCCTGACCTTACTTCCCTCCACCATACCCTGACCTTGCTTCCCTCCATCATACCCTGACCTTACTTCCCTCCACCATACCCTGACCTTACTTCCCTCCACCATACCCTGACCTTACTTCCCTCCATCATACCCTGACCTTACTTCCCTCCACCATACCCTGACCTTGCTTCCCTCCACCATACCCTGACCTTACTTCCCTCCACCATACCCTGACCTTACTTCCCTCCACCATACCCTGACCTTGCTTCCCTCCACCATACCCTGACCTTACTTCCCTCCACCATAACCCTGACCTTACTTCCCTCCACCATACCCTGACCTTACTTCCCTCCACCATACCCTGACCTTACTTCCCTCCACCATACCCTGACCTTACTTCCCTCCACCATAACCTGACCTTACTTCCCTCCACCATACCCTGACCTTACTTCCCTCCACCATAACCTGACCTTACTTCCCTCCACCATACCCTGACCTTACTTCCCTCCACCATAACCCTGACCTTACTTCCCTCCACCATACCCTGACCTTACTTCCCTCCACCATACCCTGACCTTACTTCCCTCCACCATACCCTGACCTTACTTCCCTCCACCATACCCTGACCTTACTTCCCTCCACCATACCCTGACCTTACTTCCCCCACCATACCCTGACCTTACTTCCCTCCACCATAACCTGACCTTACTTCCCTCCCCATACCCTGACCTTACTTCCCTCCACCATACCCTGACCTTACTTCCCTCCACCATACCCTGACCTTACTTCCCTCCACCATACCCTGACCTTACTTCCCTCCACCATACCCTGACCTTACTTCCCTCCACCATACCCTGACCTTACTTCCCTCCACCCACCTAGTAACGTCACGAATATGTAAATAGACTGGAGTCGGGATGTGCATGTCCCTCTCACTCATGTTAACTCACGTTACACCATCATGTCACCTTCACTATCACCTTCCAGCGACGTTTCACCTTCACTCAGCCATAGAGTAGGCTTCCCAGTTGGCAATCTGCTCAACCAGACTGTTGGTGCTAGCATCCAGCACTCCCAGCCAGGGTAATCACATCAGGTTTCAACATCCCCTTGAAAATTTTCAACTAAGAGTATTGTGAGTTACTTGTGACATCAACCTTGATTGATGTCACTGAGTGGAGACATCTACCGACATCAATGCACGTGTCCAAGGATTCTTAATAATTTTACCATTAATGGCGACCACTGGACTGCCCAATAACAATAGTACATCTAATGGTAATAATCATAACCTTAATTTTTAAAGTGGTGGAGGGGTAAGCCAGTGGAAGGCCTCCGCCAGATGACCAAAAGCTCCAACTGCGGGTCATCGTATGACCAGCGTCAGGCAACAGTTGCCTAACTGTTGCTTATGTGTGTTACCTATCAACTTGTCCTATTTCCTGACGAACCTTAGTGAACCTAACCAGACTAGACAGCACCAACAGTACTATTAAGTACGACTTCCAAGATCTCAATATCATGACTTTATACATGGACAGGTACCAAGACAACAACTGAGAGTCTACTCTGCTCCTGTTTCTCAAAACTGTTCAGAGATTGAGCCTCATATCCCTATTATTTGATACCCCCCCCCGGGATATAGATACCCCTGGTTTGGTGCCCCTGACTCTAGATGGTAAATTGTGTGTTCAAAGATGGCGTCTCGTACCCCCATTATTTGATACCCCCCCCGGGATATAGATACCCCTGGTTTGGTGCCCCTGACTCTAGATGGTAAATTGTGTGTTCAAAGATGGCGTCTCGTACCCCCATTATTTGATACCCCCCCCGGGATATAGATACCCCTGGTTTGGTGCCCCTGACTCTAGATGGTAACTTGTGTGTTCAAAGATGGCGTCTCGTACCCCCATTATTTGATACCCCCCCCGGGATATAGATACCCCTGGTTTGGTGCCCCTGACTCTAGATGGTAACTTGTGTGTTCAAAGATGGAGTCTCGTACCCTCATTATCTGATACCCCCCCGGGATATAGATACCCCTGGTTTGGTGCCCCTGACTCTAGATGGTAACTTGTGTGTTCAAAGATGGAGTCTCGTACCCTCATTATCTGATACCCCCCCGGGATATAGATACCCCTGGTTTGGTGCCCCTGACTCTAGATGGTAACTTGTGTGTTCAAAGATGGAGTCTCGTACCCTCATTATCTGATACCCCCCCCGGGATATAGATACCCCTGGTTTGGTGCCCCTGACTCTAGATGGTAACTTGTGTGTTCAAAGATGGAGTCTCGTACCCTCATTATCTGATACCCCCCCCGGGATATAGATACCCCTGGTTTGGTGCCCCTGACTCTAGATGGTAACTGTGTATTCAAAGATGGAGTCTCGTACCCCCATTATTTGATACCCCCCCGGGATATAGATACCCCTGGTTTGGTGCCCCTGACTCTAGATGGTAACTTGTGTGTTCAAAGATGGAGTCTCGTACCCCCATTATCTGATACCCCCCCCCCGGGATATAGATACCCCTGGTCGGTACCCCTGACTCTTAGAGAGTAACTATGGTACAGTAACACTGCTCTGACTCTCGCGGACAAAACCAAGAAATTGAGACGAAATTTTTTCCGTCAAACTTAGTCTAAGTGAATTTTCTAAGTTGACAATGACATTTAGAGGAGAAGTTTGAGATGACAATGTGAAAGAGAAAGAGAGAGAGAGAGAGAGAGAGAGAGAGAGAGAGAGAGAGAGAGAGAGAGAGAGAGAGAGAGAGAGAGAGAGAGCAGTCTGAGGGGAGGGGAAGGAGGAACAGAAGAAGACAAGGAGAAATAAAGCACACACGCCCAGAATAAAGACGTGGCTACACACCTTAGAAACACAAGAGTAAAACTGTCATACCGAGAACTTCAAGCAAGAATCTCCTATACTGAGTTCCAAGAAGATCAATCTTTATCTCCATCTTCCAACAAGCATGGTGACCCAGGCAACAACAATAATACACACACACACACACACACACACACACACACACACACACACACACACACACACATATATATATATATATATATATATATATATATATATATATATATATATATATGTCGTGCCGAATATGTAAAACTTTCTATTTTGACTTAAATAGCAACGCTCTTCTTGCCGAATAAGGCAAGCGAAAATTTGTGTATTCAATAATTTCGTAAAAAATCATTCTGAACCAAACGAAAAAATATATTTCATTGTGTTTGTTTCTTATTAAATTATGGTAAACTTATCTAAAATATATTTAGTTGGGTTAGGCTAAATTAAATTGCGCTTGTTATAATAAGGTCAGGTAAGTTTTCTAAGGTTCTTTCGGTACAAAATTATTAATTTTTACAAACCATACCACGGGTGGGGATAGAACCTGCGATCAGAGAGTCTCAAAACTCCAGACCGTCGCGTTAGCCACTGGACCAACTGATCTGGAGTTTCGAGACTCTGACCGCGGGTTCTATTCCCACCCCGTGGTATGGTTTGTTTGCAATCGTGTCATTACGATTTCCTTAGTCATATAAATTTTTACATTAACATAAATGAAAAAAAATATATCTTTAAACGTATAAGAGAAATTTTTTAGAAAGGACTTAATTTGAAATGAGTTCTTGCTAATTGACCAGTTTTATATATTGTGTAACTGAGGAGATTAATTGATCTGTATATTTCAACCCTCTTCTGAGGTCCTCTTCAGCAGATACTTGTCTCCATATGACACCAAAATACACTGGTGACAAGCTGCAGCTGCAGTGAACATAACTCTGGTGACAAGCTGCAGCTGCAGTGAACATAACACTGGTGACAAGCTGCAGCTGCAGTGAACATAACTCTGGTGACAAGCTGCAGCTGCAGTGAACATAACACTGGTGACAAGCTGCAGCTGCAGTGAACATAACTCTGGTGACAAGCTGCAGCTGCAGTGAAAAATAACCCCTGGTGACAAGCTGCAGCTGCAGTGAACATAACTTGGTGGACAAGCTGCAGCTGCAGTGAAATAACACTGGTTTACAAGCTGCAGCTGCAGTGAAAATAACTCTGGTGACAAGCTGCAGCTGCAGTGAACATAACCTGGTGACAAGCTGCAGCTGCAGTGAACATTAACTCTGGTGACAAGCTGCGCTGCAGTGAACATAAAAACTGGTGACAAGCTGCAGCTGCAGTGAACATAACTCGGTGACAAGCTGCAGCTGCAGGAACACTAGTGCAAGCTGCAGCTGCAGTGAACATAACTCTGGTGACAAGCTGCAGCTGCAGTGAACATAACTCTCGGTGACAAGCTGCAGCTGCCCGTGAACATAACTCTGGTGACAAGCTGCAGCTGCAGTGAACATAACTCTGGTGACAAGCTGCAGCTGCAGTGAACATAACCTGGTGACAAGCTGCAGCTGCAGTGAACATAAACCTGGTGACAAGCTGCAGCTGCAGTGAACATAACTCTGGTGACAAGCTGCAGCTGCAGTGAACATAACTCTGGTGACAAGCTGCAGTGAACATAACTCTGGTGACAAGCTGCAGCTGCAGTGAACATAACACTGGTGACAAGCTGCAGCTGCAGTGAACATAACTCTGGTGACAGCTCCAGCTGCAGTGAAACATAACCAAATGGTGACAAGCTGCAGCTGCAGTGAACATAACACTGGTGACAAGCTGCAGCTGAAGTGAACATAACACTGGTGACAAGCTGGGAGCTGCAGTGAACATAACACTGGTGACAAGCTGCAGCTGCAGTGAACATAACACTGGTGACAAGCTGCAGCTGCAGTGAACATAACACTGGTGACAAGCTGCAGCTGCAGTGAACATAACATGGTGACAAGCTGCAGCTGCAGTGAACATAACTCTGGTGACAAGCTGCAGCTGCAGTGAACACTGGTGACAAGCTGCAGCTGCAGTGAACATAACTCTGGTGACAAGCTGCAGCTGCAGTGAACATAACACTGGTGACAAGCTGCAGCTGCAGTGACAAAAACACTGGTGACAAGCTGCGCTGCAGTGAACATAACTCTGGTGACAAGCTGCAGCTGCAGTGAACATAAACTGGTGACAAGCTGCAGCTGCAGCGAACATAACTCTGGTGACAAAACTGCAGCTGCAGTGAACATAACAATGGTGACAAGCTGCAGCTGCAGTGAAACATAACCTGGTGACAAGCTGCAGCTGCAGTGAACATAACTCGGTGACAAGCTGCAGCTGCAGTGAACTAACAATGGTGACAAGCTGCAGCTGCAGTGAACATAACTCTGGTGACAAGCTGCATCTGCAGTGAACATAACACTGGTGACAAGCTGCAGCTGCAGTGAACATAACTCTGGTGACAAGCTGCAGCTGCAGTGAACACTGGTGACAAGCTGCAGCTGCAGTGAACATAACTCTGGTGACAAGCTGCAGCTGCAGTGAACATAACACTGGTGACAAGCTGCAGCTGCAGTGAACATAACACTGGTGACAAGCTGCAGCTGCAGTGAACATAACTCTGGTGACAAGCTGCAGCTGCAGTGAACATAACTCTGGTGACAAGCTGCAGCTGCAGTGAACATTTAAAACTGGTGACAAGCTGCAGCTGCAGTGAACATAACACTGGTGACAAGCTGCAGCTGCCGTGAACATAACTCTGGTGACAAGTGCAGCTGCAGTGAAAAGTAACATGGTGACAAGCTGCAGCTGCAGTGAACATAACACTGGTGACAAGCTGCAGCTGCAGTGAACATAACTCTGGTGACAAGCTGCAGCTGCAGTGAACATAACTCTGGTGACAAGCTGCAGCTGCAGTGAAAAATAACTCCGGTGACAAAGCTGCAGCTGCAGTGGAACATAACTCTGGTGACAAGCTGCAGCTGCCAGTGAATAACTCTGGTGACAAACTGCAGCTGCAGTGAACATAACTCTGGTGACAAGCTGCAGCTGCAGTGAACACTGAGTGATGACAAGCTGCAGCTGCAGTGAACATAACTCTGGTGACAAGCTGCAGCTGCAGTGAACATAACACTGGTGACAAGCTGCAGCTGCAGTGAACATAACACTGGTGACAAGCTGCAGCTGCAGTGAACATAACTCTGGTGACAAGCTGCAGCTGCAGTGAACACTAAGTGATGACAAGCGCAGCTGCAGTGGGAAAATAACTCTGGTGACAAGCTGCAGCTGCAGTGAACATAACTCTGGTGACAAGCTGCAGCTGCAGTGAACATAACACTGGTGACAAGCTGCAGCTGCAGTGAAACATTTAAAACTGGTGACAAGCTGCAGCTGCAGTGAACATAACACTGGTGACAAGCTGCAGCTGCAGTGAACATAACACTGGTGACAAGCTGCAGCTGCAGTGAACATAACAATGGTGACAAGCTGCAGCTGCAGTGAACATAACACTGGTGACAAGCTGCAGCTGCTGGAACATAACACTGGTGACAAGCTGCAGCTGCAGTGAACGTAACACTGGTGGGCAAGCTGCAGCTGCAGGAAATAACTCTGGTGACAAGCTGCAGCTGCAGTGAACATAACAATGGTGACAAGCTGCAGCTGCAGTGAACATAACTCTGGTGACAAGCTGCAGCTGCAGTGAACATAACACTGGTGACAAGCTGCAGCTGCAGTGAACATAACACTGGTGACAAGCTGCAGCTGCAGTGAACACTGGTGACAAGCTGCAGCTGCAGTGAACATAACTCTGGTGACAAGCTGCAGCTGCAGTGAACATAACACTGGTGACAAGCTGCAGCTGCAGTGAACATAACACTGGTGACAAGCTGCAGCTGCAGTGAACATAACTTGGTGACAAGCGCAGCTGCAGTGAACATAACAATGGTGACAAGCTGCAGCTGCAGTGAACATAACTCTGGTGACAAGCTGCAGCTGCCAGTGAACATAACACTGGTGACAAGCTGCAGCTGCAGTGAACATAACAATGGTGACAAGCTGCAGCTGCAGTGAACGTAACTCTGGTGACAAGCTGCAGCTGCAGTGAACATAACAATGGTGACAAGCTGCAGCTGCAGGGGAACATAACTTGGTGACAAGCTGCAGCTGCAGTGAACATAACACTGGTGAAAAAGCTGCAGCTGCCCGTGAACATAACACTGGTGACAAGCTGCAGCTGCAGTGAACATAACCTGGTGACAAGCTGGGAGCTGCAGTGAACATAACACTGGTGACAAGCTGCAGCTGCAAATGAACATAACACTGGTGACAAATGCAGCTGCAGTGAACATAACATGGTGACAAGCTGCAGCTGCAGTGAACATAACACTGGTGACAAGCTGCAGCTGCAGTGAACATAACACTGGTGACAAAACTGCAGCTGCAGTGAACATAACACTGGTGACAAGCTGCAGCTGCAGTGAAAATAACACTGGTGACAAGCTGCAGCTGCAGTGAACATAACACTGGTGACAAGCTGCAGCGCAGTGAACGTAAACACTGGTGACAAGCTGCAGTGCAGTGAACACTGAGTGATGACAAGCTGCAGCTGCAGTGAACCCTAACTCTGGTGACAAGCTGCAGCTGCAGTGAACATAACTCTGGTGGGCAAGCTGCAGCTGCAGTGAACATAACACTGGGCAAGCTGCAGCTGCAGTGAACATAACACTGGTGACAAGCTGCAGCTGCAGTGAACATAACACTGGTGACAATCTGCAGCTGCAGTGAACATAACACTGGTGACAAGCTGCAGCTGCAGTGAACATAACACTGGGACAAGCTGCAGCTGCAGTGAACATAACACTGGTGACAAGCTGCAGCTGCAGTGAACATAACATGGTGACAAGCTGCAGCTGCAGTGAACGTAACACTGGTGACAAGCTGCAGCTGCAGTGAACATAACTCTGGTGACAAGCTGCAGCTGCAGTGAAAATAACCCAAAGGTGACAAGCTGCAGCTGCAGTGAACATAACTCTGGTGACAAGCTTGCAGCTGCAGTGGAACATTTAAAAACTGGTGACAAGCTGCAGCTGCAGTGAACATAACACTGGTGACAAGCTGCAGCTGCAGTGAACCCCTGGTGACAAGCTGCAGCTGCAGTGAACATAACTCTGGTGACAAGCTGCAGCTGCAGTGAACATAACATGGTGACAAGCTGCAGCTGCAGTGAACATAACACTGGTGACAAGCTGCAGCTGCAGTGAACATAAACTCTGGTGACAAGCTGCAGCTGCAGTGAACCCTAACACTGGTGACAAGCTGCAGCTGCAGTGAACATAACTCTGGTGACAACCTGCAGCTGCAGTGAACATAACAATTTTGGGGACAAGCTGCAGCTGCAGTGAACATAACACTGGTGACCCAAACTGCACTGCAAGTGAACATACTCTGGTGACAAGCTGCAGCTGCAGTGAACATAACAATGGTGACAAGCTGCAGCTGCAGTGAACATAACTCTGGTGACAAGCTGCATCTGCAGTGAACATAACACTGGTGACAAGCTGCAAACTGCAGTGAACATAACTCTGGTGACAAGCTCAGCTGCAGTGAACACTGGTGACAAGTGCAGCTGCAGTGAACATAACTCTGGTGACAAGCTGCAGCTGCAGTGAACATAACACTGGTGACAAGCTGCAGCTGCAGTGAACATAACACTGGTGACAAGCTGCAGCTGCAGTGAACATAACATGGTGACAAGCTGCAGCTGCAGTGAACATAACTCTGGTGGGCAAGCTGCAGCTGCAGTGAACATAACTCTGGTGCAAGCTGCAGCTGCAGTGAAAATAACACTGGTGACAAGCTGCAGCTGCAGTGAACATAACACTGGTGACAAGCTGCAGCTGCAGTGAACATAACTCTGGTGACAAGTGCAGCTGCAGTGAACGTAACACTGGTGACAAGCTGCAGCTGCAGTGAAATAACACTGGTGACAAGCTGCAGCTGGCAGTGAACATAACTCTGGTGACAAGCTGCAGCTGCAGTGAACATAACTTTGGGGACAAGCTGCAGCTGCAGTGAACATAACTCTGGTGACAAGCTGCAGCTGCAAATGAATAACTCTGGTGACAAGCTGCAGCTGCAGTGAACATAACTCTGGTGACAAGCTGCAGCTGCAGTGAACATAACTCTGGTGACAAGCTGCAGCTGCAGTGAACACTGAGTGATGACAAGCTGCAGCTGCAGTGAACATAACTCTGGTGACAAGCTGCAGCTGCAGTGAACATAACATGGTGACAAGCTGCAGCTGCAGTGAACATAACACTGGTGACAAACTGCAAACTGCAGTGAACATAACTCTGGTGACAAGCTGCAGCTGCAGTGAACATGAGTGATGACAAGCTGCAGCTGCAGTGAACATAACTCTGGTGACAAGCTGCAGCTGCAGTGAACATAACATGGTGACAAGCTGCAGCTGCAGTGAACATAACACTGGTGACAAGCTGCAGCTGCAGTGAAATAAACACTGGTGACAAGCTGCAGCTGCAGTTTAAACATAACATGGTGACAAGCTGCAGCTGCAGTGAAACATAACTCTGGTGACAAGCTGCAGCTGCAGTGAAAAATAACACTGGTGACAAGCTTTCAGCTGCAGTGAACATAACACTGGTGACAAGCTGCAGCTGCAGTGAACATAACACTGGTGACAAGCTGCAGCGCGTGAACATAACACTGGTGACAAGCTGAGCTGCAGTGACATAACACTGGTGACAAGCTGCAGCTGCAGTGAACATAACACTGGTGACAAGCTGCAGCTGCAGTGAAACATAACACTGGTGACAAGCTGCAGCTGCAGTGAACATAAACACTGGTGACAAGCTGCAGCTGCAGTGAAAATAACACTGGTGACAAGCTGGGAGCTGCAGTGAACATAACACTGGTGAAAAGCTGCAGTGCCAGTGAAAGTAACACTGGTGACAAGCTGCAGCTGCAGTGAAAAACTGAGTGATGACAAGCTGCAGCTGCAGGTGAACATAACTTGGTGACAAACTGCAGCTGCAGTGAACATAACTCTGGTGACAAGCTGCAGCTGCAGTGAACATAACACTGGTGACAAGCTGCAGCTGCAGTGAAACATAACACTGGTGACAAGCTGCAGTGCAGTGAACATAACACTGGTGACAAGCTGCAGCTGCAGTGAACATAACAAATGGTGACAAGCTGCAGCTGCAGTGAACATAACAACTGGTGACAAGCTGCAGCTGCAGTGAACATAACACTGGTGACAAGCTGCAGCTGCAGGAACATAACACTGGTGACAAGCTGCAGCTGCAGTGAACGTAACACTGGTGACAAGCCTGCAGCTGCAGTGAACATAACACTGGTGACAAGCTGCAGCTGCAGTGAACATAACACTGGTGCAAGCTGCAGCTGCAGTGAACATAACACTGGTGACAAGCTGCAGCTGCATTGAACATAACACTGGTGACAAGCTGCAGCTGCAGTGAACATAACACTGGTGACAAGCTGCAGCTGCAGTGAACATAACATGGTGACAAGCTGCAGCTGCGTGAACTAAAACTGGTGAAAAAGCTGCAGCTGCAGTGAACATAACACTGGTGACAAGCTGCAGCTGCAGTGAACATAACATGGTGATAAGCTGCAGCTGCAGTTTTAACATAACACTGGTGACAAGCTGCAGCTGCGTGAACATAACTATGGTGGGCAAGCTGCAGCTGCAGTGGAACATAACACTGGGACAAGCTGCGCTGCAGTGAACATACTTGGTGACAAGCTGCAGCTACAGTGGGAAAATAACTCTGGTGACAAAGCTGCAGTGCAGTGAACATAACACTGGTGACAGTGGCGCTGAAAATAAAACGGTGACAAGCTGCAGTGAACATAACACTGGTGACAAGCTGCAGCTGCAGTGAACTAACACTGGTGACAAGCTGCAGCGCAGGAACATAACACTGGTGACAAGCTGCAGCTGCAGTGAACATAACACTGGTGACAAACTGCAGTGAACTAACACTGGTGACAAGCTGCAGCTGCAGTGAACATAACACTGGTGACAGCTGCAGCTGCAGGAACATAACACTGGTGACAAGCTGCAGCTGCAGTGAACATAACACTGGTGACAAGCTGCAGCTGCAGTGAATAACACTGGTGACAAGCTGCAGCTGCAGTGAACATAACACTGGTGACAAGCTGCAGCTGCAGTGAACATAACATGGTGACAAGCTGCAGCTGCAGTGAACATAACATGGTGACAAGCTGCAGCTGCAGTGAACATAACTCTGGTGACAAGCTGCAGCTGCAGTGAACAACACTGGTGACAAGCTGCAGCTGCAGGAACTAACACTGGTGACAAGCTGCAGCTGCAGTGAACATAACACTGGTGACAAAACTGCAGCTGCAGTGAACATAACCTTTGGGGACAAGCTGCAGCTGCAGTGAACATAACACTGGTGACAAGCTGCAGCTGCAGTGAACATAACACTGGTGACAAGCTGCAGCTGCAGTGAACATAACAACGGTGACAAGCTGCAGCTGCAGTGAACATAACACTGGTGACAAGCTGCAGCTGCAGTGAACATAACACTGGTGACAAGCTGCAGCTGCAGTGAACATTACACTGGTGACAAGCTGCAGCTGCAGTGAAAAATAACACTGGTGACAAGCTGCAGCTGCAGTGAACATAACACTGGTGACAAGTGCAGCTGCAGTGAACATAACACTGGTGACAAGCTGCATCTGCAGTGAACAAACACTGGTGACAAGCTGCATCTGCAGTGAAAAATAACACTGGTGACAAGCTGCATCTGCAGTGAACATAAAACTGGTGACAAAGCTGCAGCTGCAGTGAACATAACTCTGGTGACAAGCTGCAGCTGCAGTGAACATAACACTGGTGACAAGCTGCAGCTGCAGTGAACATAACACTGGTGACAAGCTGCAGCTGCAGTGGGAAAATAACACTGGTGACAAGCTGCAGCTGCAGTGAACATAACACTGGGTGCAAGCTGCAGCTGCGTTGAACACTGTTGTGAAAGCTGCAGCTGCAGTGAACATAACACTGGTGACAAGCTCGCATGCAGTGAACACTGTGTGAAGACAAGCTGCAGCTGCAAATGAACATAACACTGGTGACAAGCTGCAGCTGCAGTGAACACTGTGTGATGACAAGCTGCAGCTGCAGTGAACATAACACTGGTGACAAGCTGCAGCTGCAGTGAACACTGTGTGATGACAAGCTGCAGCTGCAGTGAACAAACCGGGTGTGACAAGCTGCAGCTGCAGTGAAAATAACACTGGTGACAAGCTGCAGCTGCAGTGAACATAACTTGGTGACAAGCTGCAGCTGCAGTGAACATAACCCCTGGTGACAAGCTGCAGCTGCAGTGAACTAACCCCTGGTGACAAGCTGCAGCTGCAGTGAACATAACATGGTGCAAGCTGCAGTGCAGTGAACATAACACTGGTGACAAGCTGCAGCTGCAGTGAACACTGTGTGATGACAAGCTGCAGCTGCAGTGAACATAACACTGGTGACAAGCTGCAGCTGCAGTGAACATAACTCTGGTGACAAGCTGCAGCTGCAGTGAACATAACACTGGTGACAAGCTGCAGCTGCAGTGAACATAACACTGGTGACAAGCTGCAGCTGCAGTGAACATAACACTGGTGACAAGCTGCAGCTGCAGTGAACATAACACTGGTGACAAGCTGCAGCTGCAGTGAACACTGTGTGATGACAAGCTGCAGCTGCAGTGAACATAACACTGGTGACAAGCTGAAGCTGCAGTGAACATAACTCTGGGACAAGCTGCAGCTGAGTGAACATAACATGGTGACAAGCTGCAGCTGCAGTGAACATAACACTGGTGACCCAAGCTGCAGCTGCAGTGAAATAACACTGGTGACAAGCTGCAGCTGCAGTGAACATAACACTGGTGACAAGCTGCAGCTGCAGTGAACATTGTGTGATGACAAGCTGCAGCTGCAGTGAACATAACACTGGTGACAAGCTGCAGCTGCAGTGACATAACTCTGGTGACAAGCTGCAGCTGCATGAACTAAAACTGGTGACAAGCTGCAAACTGCAGTGAACATAACACTGGTGACAAGCTGCAGCTGCAGTGAACATAACACTGGTGACAAGCTGCAGCTGCAGTGAACATAACTCTGGTGACAAGCTGCAGCTGCAGTGAACATAACACTGGTGACAAGCTGCAGCCCGCAGTGAACATAACACTGGTTGACAAGCTGCAGCTGCAGTGAACATAACACTGGCGACAAGCTGCAGCTGCCAGTGAACATAACACTGGTGACAAGCTGAGCTGCCCGTGAACATAACATGGGCGGACTGCTGCAGCTGCAGTGGAAGATGAACAAATTTGAAGTCCCTGCAGGAACATAGCGATAAAAAGTGACACCTGAAAACCTGGGAGTAAATGCAGATGACCTTTCCTTAAATGGACAAGCAAGCAGAAAATGAGTATATGAAATTCAAAGAACACCTGGCTGGCGATCAACCCGGAACAAAGGATGAAACCTATAGAAAGAGCAATAACGTAATCCACCATTTTTTTTTCAAGAGAAGAGAGAGAGAATGAGGAGATGAGGGGAGGAGATGTGGAAAGAAGAGAAGGAAAGGGAGGGAAAGGGAGACATTACCAGATATTTTGATCAAACTTTTATTCCCCAAATTCGTAAAATCCTCCACAGATTGGAAGACTATCACCTGTTAGCTTGACTGATACATAACATACATGTATAACTACGAGGCTTCACGAAGCAGGTTAACTGATTTAGTAATTAAGAGAGTGGTGTGTATAAAATTTACGTGGTGGATAAACGCACATTCAGTGTGACATCAACACTAACACCATGGTTGTAGTGACACCATGGTTGTAGTGGCACCATGGTTGTAGTGACACCATGGTTGTAGTGGCACCATGGTTGTAGTGGCACCATGGTTGTAGTGGCACCATGGTTGTAGTGGCACCATGGTTGTAGTGGCACTATGGTTGTAGTGGCACCATGGTTGTAGTGGCACCATGGTTGTAGTGGCACCATGGTTGTAGTGGCACCATGGTTGTAGTGGCACCATGGTTGTAGTGGCACATGGTTGTTTGTGGCACCATGGTTGTAGTGGCACCATGGTTGTAGTGGGTACCATGGTTGTAGTGACACCATGGTTGTAGTGGCACCATGGTTGTAGTGGCACCATGGTTGTAGTGGCACCATGGTTGTAGTGACACCATGGTTGTAGTGGCACCATGGTTGTAGTGGCACCATGGTTGTAGTGACACCATGGTTGTAGTGACACCATGGTTGTAGTGGCACCATGGTTGTAGTGGCACCATGGTTGTAGTGGCACTATGGTTGTAGTGGCACCATGGTTGTAGTGGCACCATGGTTGTAGTGACACCATGGTTGTAGTGGCACAATGGTTGTAGTGACACCATGGTTGTAGTGGCACCATGGTTGTAGTGACACCATGGTTGTAGTGGCACCATGGTTGTAGTGACACCATGGTTGTAGTGGCACCATGGTTGTAGTGGCACCATGGTTGTAGTGACACCATGGTTGTAGTGGCTCCATGGTTGTAGTGGCACCATGGTTGTAGTGGCACCATGGTTGTAGTGGCACCATGGTTGTAGTGGCACCATGGTTGTAGTGACACCATGGTTGTAGTAACACCATGGTTGTAGTAACACCATGGTTGTAGTGGCACCATGGTTGTAGTGACACCATGGTTGTAGTAACACCATGGTTGTAGTGACACCATGGTTGTAGTAACACCATGGTTGTAGTGGCACCATGGTTGTAGTGACACCATGGTTGTAGTAACACCATGGTTGTAGTGGCACCATGGTTGTAGTAACACCATGGTTGTAGTGGCACCATGGTTGTAGTGACACCATGGTTGTAGTGGCACCATGGTTGTAGTAACACCATGGTTGTAGTGGCACCATGGTTGTAGTGACACCATGGTTGTAGTAACACCATGGTTGTAGTAACACCATGGTTGTAGTAACACCATGGTTGTAGTGGCACCATGGTTGTAGTAACACCAGTACTGCTCACTCCTTGTTATGGTATGGTAGTGAGCTAGACTCAGGTCTAGATGGTTAACTAACTTAACACACTACTAAGTGTTAAGCAACTAAGTATATATCTTAAATATTACTGCAACACTGGTTAACTAACTCGACCTAACACAAGTTAACCTAACTTAACCCAAGTTGACATAACACAAGTTAACCTAACTTAACACAAGTTGACCTAACACAAGTTAACCTAACTTAACACAAGCTGACCTAACACAAGTTAACCTAACTTAACACAAGTTAACCTAACTTAACACAAGCTGACCTAACACAAGTTAACCTAACTTAACACAAGCTGACCTAACACAAGTTAACCTAACTTAACACAAGCTGACATTACCTAACACAAGTTAACCTAACTTAACACAAGTTAACCTAACTTAACACAAGCTGACCTAACACAAGTTAACCTAACTTAACACAAGCTGACCTAACACAAGTTAACCTAACTTAACACAAGCTGACATGACACAAGTTAACCTAACTTAACACAAGTTAACCTAACTTAACACAAGCTGACCTAACACAAGTTAACCTAACTTAACACAAGCTGACCTAACACAAGTTAACCTAACAACACAAGTTAACCTAACTTAACACAAGCTGACCTAACACAAGTTAACCTAACTTAACACAAGCTGACATGACCTAACACAAGCTGATATGACCTAACAGAAGCTAACATGACCTAACACAAGCTGACATGACCTAACACAAGCTGACATGAACTAACACAAGCTGACATGACCTAACAGAAGCTAACATGACCTAACACAAGCTGACATGACCTAACACAAGCTGATATGACCTAACACAAGCTGACATGACCTAACACAAGCTGACATGACCTAACACAAGCTGACATGACCTAACACAAGCTGACATGACCTAACACAACAAAACCTACTCCACAAAAGCCTAGTCCCAGACAGAATTGGCTTAATTACCCGGGTAAATCAACTTGATCAATGATAATTTAGGATTGACACAGTGATACCAACACAAGCTGGTGATAACAGTGATACCAACACCAGCTGGTGATAACAGTGATACCAACACCAGCTGGTGATAACAGTGATACCAACACCAGCTGGTGATAACAGTGATACCAACACCAGCTGGTGATAACAGTGATACCAACACCAGCTGGTGATAACAGTGATACCAACACCAGCTGGTGATAACAGTGATACCAACACCAGCTGGTGATAACAGTGATACCAACACCAGCTGGTGATAACAGTGATACCAACACAAGCTGATGATAACAGTGATACCAACACCAGCTGGTGATAACAGTGATACCAACACCAGCTGGTGATAACAGTGATACCAACACCAGCTGGTGATAACAGTGATACCAACACCAGCTGGTGATAACAGTGATACCAACACCAGCTGGTGATAACAGTGATACCAACACAAGCTGGTGATAACAGTGATACCAAAACCAGCTGGTGATAACAGTGATACCAACACCAGCTGGTGATAACAGTGATACCAACACCAGCTGGTGATAACAGTGATACCAACACCAGCTGGTGATAACAGTGATACCAACACAGCTGGTGATAACAGTGATACCAACACCAGCTGGTGATAACAGTGATACCAACACCAGCTGGTGATAACAGTGATACCAACACCAGTGGTGATAACAGTGATACCAACACCAGCTGGTGATAACAGTGATACCAACACCAGCTGGTGATAACAGTGATACCAACACCAGTGGTGATAACAGTGATACCAAAACCAGCTGGTGATAACAGTGATACCAACACAGCTGGTGATAACAGTGATACCAATCACCAGCTGTGATAACAAGATACCAACACCAGCTGGTGATAACAGTGATACCAACACCAGCTGGTGATAACAGTGATACCAACACAAGCTGATGATAACAGTGATACCAACACCAGCTGGTGATAACAGTGATACCAACACCAGCTGGTGATAACAGTGATACCAACACCAGCTGGTGATAACAGTGATACCAACACCAGTGGTGATAACGGTGATACAACACCAGCTGGTGATAACGGTGTGATACCAACACCAGCTGGTGATAACAGTGATACCAAAACCAGCTGGTGTAACAGTGGTACCAACACCAGCTGGTGATAACAGTGATACCAACACCAGCTGGTGATAACAGTGATACCAACACAAGCTGATGATAACAGTGATACCAACACCAGCTGGTGATAACAGTGATACCAACACCAGCTGGTGATAACAGTGATACCAACACCAGCTGGTGATAACAGTGATACCAACACCAGCTGGTGATAAGTGATACCAACACCAGCTGGTGATAACAGTGATACCAACACAAGCTGGTGATAACAGTGATACCAACACCAGCTGGTGATAACAGTGATACCAACACCAGCTGGTGATAACAGTGATACCAACACAAGCTGGTGATAACAGTGATACCAACACAAGTTGGTGATAACAGTGATACAAGCACCAGCTGGTGATAACAGTGATACCAACACAAGTTGGTGATAACAGTGATACAAGCACCAGCTGGTGATAACAGTGATACCAGCACCAGCTGGTGACAACAGTGATACCAACACAAGCTGCAGATAACAATGATACCAACACAAGCTGGTGATAACAGTGATACCAACACAAGTTAGTGAGACAGTTAACTTGAGGATAGTGGAATGAGGTACGGGAGAGAGGGAGGGAAGAGAGCCTTCTGCTTTACTCTCCTCAAGTCCGTTAAGCGAGTCTACTGAGAGGAGGAAGAGCTGAGTTGAAGATTATACATCCATAGTAGCTTAAGTACTCTCTCTCTCTCTCTCTCTCTCTCTCTCTCTCTCTCTCTCTCTCTCTAAGCATTATTTAACACTAGAGGACAGGTTAGTGCGTCACCATAGCAACAGTTGGGTGTGTCTACTGTACACTGTGCGTCACACATGGTGGTGCTGGTGGTGGTGCTGGTGGTGGTGCTGGTGGTGGTGCTTCAAGCACCAAGCAACTGAGAGAGAGATGCGCACTGTGAACTATCTTACAGTAAGATAGTGGAGCAAGGTAATGAGGCAAGCTGGCTATCACGCAGTGATCACCCATGTAATGCGGAGGGTGAGGGTGATGGGTGAGGGTGATGGGTGGGGGTGATGGGTGGGGGTGATGGGTGGGGGTGATGGGTGGGGGTGATGGGTGGGGGTGATGGGTGAGGGTGATGGGTGAGGGTGATGGGTGGGGGTGATGGGTGAGGGGGATGGGTGAGGGTGATGGGTGAGGGTGATGGGTGGGGGTGATGGGTGAGGGTGATGGGTGAGGGTGATGGGTGAGGGTAATGGGTGAGGGTGATGGGTGGGGGTGATGGGTGAGGGTGATGGGTGGGGGTGATGGGTGAGGGTGATGGGTGGGGGTGATGGGTGAGGGTGATGGGTGAGGGTGATGGGTGAGGGTGATGGGTGAGGGTAATGGGTGAGGGTGATGGGTGAGGGTGATGGGTGAGGGTAATGGGTGAGGGTGATGGGTGAGGGTGATGGGTGAGGGTGATGGGTGGGGGTGATGGGTGAGGGTAATGGGTGAGGGTGATGGGTGAGGGTGATGGGTGACGGGGATGGGTGAGGGTGATGGGTGAGGGTAATGGGTGAGGGTGATGGGTGAGGGTGATGGGTGAGGGTAATGGGTGAGGGTGATGGGTGAGGGTAATGGGTGAGGGTGATGGGTGAGGGTGATGGGTGAGGGTGATGGGTGAGGGTGATGGGTGAGGGTGATGGGTGAGGGTAATGGGTGGGGGTGATGGGTGAGGGTAATGGGTGAGGGTGATGGGTGGGGTAATGGGTGAGGGTGATGGGTGAGGGTGATGGTGATGGGTGAGGGTAATGGGTGAGGGTGATGGGTGAGGGTAATGGGTGGGGGTGATGGGTGAGGGTAATGGGTGAGGGTGATGGGTGAGGGTAATGGGTGAGGGTGATGGGTGAGGGTGATGGGTGGGGGTGATGGGTGGGGGTGATGGGTGAGGGTGATGGGTGAGGGTGATGGGTGAGGGTAATTGGGGGGAGGGTGATGGGTGAGGGGTGATGGGTGAGGGTGATGGGTGAGGGTTGTGGGTGGAGGGTAATGGGTGAGGGTAATGGGTGAGGGTGATGGGTGAGGGTAATGGGTGAGGGTGATGGGGGTGATGGGGGTATGGGTGAGGGTGATGGGTGTGAGGGTGATGGGTGAGGGTAATGGGTGAGGGTGATGGTGTGGGGTGATGGGTGAGGGTGATGGGTGAGGGTTGATGGGTGAGGGTAATGGGTGAGGGTGATGGGTGAGGGTAATGGGTGAGGGTGATGGGTGAGGGTGATGGGTGAGGGTGATGGGTGAGGGTAATGGGTGAGGGGTGATGGGTGAGGGTGATGGGTGGAGGGTGATGGGTTGATGGGTGATGGGTGAGGGTGATGGGTGAGGGTGATGGGTGAGGGTAATGGGTGAGGGTGATGGTGAGGGGTTTAGGGTAATGGGGTGAGGGTGATGGGTGAGGGTAATGGGTGAGGGTGATGGGTGAGGGTTGTAGGGTGGGGGTGTGATGGGTGAGGGTGATGGGGGTGAGGGTGATGGGTGAGGGTAATGGGTGAGGGTGATGGGTGAGGGTGATGGGGTGAGGGTAATGGGTGAGGGTGATGGGTGAGGGTGATGGTGGGTGAGGGTAATGGGTGAGGGTGATGGGTGAGGGTGATGGGTGAGGGTGATGGGTGAGGTGATGGGTGATGGGTGAAGGTGAGGGTGAGGGTGATGGGTGAGGGTGATGGGTGACGGTGATGGGTGAGGGTAATGGGTGAGGGTGATGGTGATGGGTGAGGGTAATGGGTGAGGGTGATGGGTGAGGGTAATGGGTGAGGGTGATGGGTGAGGGTGATGGGTGAGGGTGATGGGTGAGGGTAATGGGTGAGGGTGATGGGTGAGGGTGATGGGTGGGGGTAATGGTGTGAGGGTGATGGTGAGGGTGATGGTGTGAGGGTAATGGGTGAGGGTGATGGGGAGTGAGGGTGATGGGTTGGAGGGGGTGATGGGTGAGGGTTATGGGTGAGGGTTATGGGTGAGGGTGATGGGTGAGGGTGATGGGTGAGGGTTAATGGGTGGGGTGTATGGGTGAGGGTGATGGGTGGGGGTGATGGGTGAGGGTGATGGGTGGGGTGATGGGTGAGGGTAATGGGTGGGGGTGATGGGTGAGGGTGAATGGGTGGGGGTGATGGGTGAGGGTGATGGGTGAGGGTGATGGGTGAGGGTGATGGGTGAGGGTAATGGGTGGGGTGATGGGTGGGGGTGATGGGTGAGGGTGATGGTGTGAGGGTAATAGGTGAGGGTAATGGGTGAGGGTAATGGGTGAGGGTATGGGTGGGGTGATGGGTGGGGGTGATGGTGTGGGGGGTGATGGGTGAGGGTAATGGGTGAGGGTGATGGGTGGGGTGATGGGTGGGGTGATGGGTGGGGGTGATGGGTGAGGGTAAAGGGTGGGGGTGATGGGTGGGGGGTGATGGGTGGGGGTGATGGGTGAGGGTGATGGGTGGGGTGATGGGTGGGGGTGAATGGGTGGGGGTGATGGGTGGGGGTGATGGGTGAGGGTGATGGGTGAGGGTAATGGGTGAGGGTAATGGGTGGGGGTGATGGGTGGGGGTGATGGGTGAGGGTGATGGGTGGGGGTGATGGGTGGGGGTGATGGGTGGGGTAATGGGTGAGGGTAATGGGGAGGGTAATGGGTGGTGTGGTGATGGGTGGGGGTGATGGGTGAGGGAGGTGAGGGTGATGGGTGGGGGTGATGGGTGAGGGTGATGGGTGGGGGTGATGGGTGGGGGGTGATGGGTGAGGGTGATGGGTGAGGGTAATGGGTGAGGGTAATGGGTGGGGGGTGATGGGTGGGGGTGATGGGTGGGGTGATGGGTGAGGGTGATGGGTGGGGGTGATGGGTGAGGGTAATGGGTGAGGGTAATGGGTGAGGGTAATGGGTGGGGGTGATGGGTGAGGTAATGGGTGAGAGGTTGATGGGTGGGGGTGACGGGTGGGGGCGATGCGGTGAGGGTAATGGGTGAGGGTAATGGGTGATTGTGAATGGGTGTGGGTGATGGGTTGAGGGTGTGGTGTGAGGGTGATGGGTGGGGGTTAATGGGTGAGGGTGATGGGTGGGGTGATGGGTGGGGGTGATGTGTGAGGGTAATGGGTGAGGGTAATGGGTGAGGGTAATGGGTGAGGGTAATGGGTGAGGGTGATGGGTGAGGGTAATGGGTGAGGGTAATGGGTGGGGGTGATGGGTGAGGGGTTAGAGTAGTCGAACGATCTGATGTGTCTCGTATCTCGGTTGACAGCGCACCCAACTCACACACTGAGGTCCGTGGTTCGATCCCCGGTTCTGGTGGAAACATTAGGACGTGTTCCCTTAAAACACCTACTGTCACTGTTCACCTAGCAGTACGTACGTACCTGGGTGTTAGTTGACTGGTGTGGGTCGCATCCTGGGGACAAAACATAAGTTGCAGGAAATGCTCTACATAACCAGGGACTTTATATATAGTATAATCTGTGTAAGTCGTATCATGTACTTTTAGAAATAAAGATTATATTATTACTTAGAGAGAGAGAGAGAGAGAGAGAGAGAAATGAGACACACCTGTCTTGCTCAGGTGTAAGGACAGGTGTTCTGCCTTAAGTACAGGCGACATACACCTATCTTTATTTAGCTGCGTCAGAGAGAGAGGAGAGAGAGAGAGAGAGAGAGAGAGTGAGAGAGAGGGGGGGGGGGGGGGGTAACAAAGACGTAGGTGAAGAGGTCAAAGGGCAGAGTTACATTCTCTCTTTCTCTGTTTCCAAGATCTGTAAGTCAAATTATGATAGAGAACCACCATGTACCACCAAGAACCACCATGTACCACCAAGAACCACCATGTACCACCAAGAACCACCATGTACCACCAAGAACCACCATGTACCACCAAGAATCACCATGTACCACCAAGAACCACCATGTACCACCAAGAACCACCATGTACCACCAAGAACCACCATGTACCACCAAGAACCACCATGTGCCACCAAGAACCCCATGTACCACCAAGAACCACCATGTACCACCAAGAACCACCATGTACCACCAAGAACCACCATGTGCCACCAAGAACCACCATGTACCACCAAGAACCACCATGTACCACCAAGAACCACCATGTACCACCAAGAACCACCATGTGCCACCAAGAACCACCATGTACCACCAAGAACACCACATGTACCACCAAGAACCACCATGTACCACCAAGAACCACCATGTACCACCAAGAACCACCATGTACCACAAAGAACCACCATGTGCCACCAAGAACCACCATGTACCACCAAGAACCACCATGTACCACCAAGAACCACCATGTGCCACCAAGAACCACCATGTACCACCAAGAACCACCATGTACCACCAAGAACCACCATGTACCACCAAGAACCACCATGTACCACCAAGAACCACCAAGAACCACCATGTACCACCAAGAACCACCATGTACCACCAAGAACCACCATGTACCACCAAGAACCACCATGTACCACCAAGAACCACATGTGCCACCAAGAACCACCATGTACCACAAGAACCACCATGTACCACCAAGAACCACCATGTACCACCAAGAACCACCATGTGCCACCAAGAACCACCATGTACCACCAGAACCACCATGTACCACCAAGAACCACCATGTACCACACAGAACCACCATGTGCCACCAAGAACACCATGTACCACCAAGAACCACCATGTACCACCAAGAACCACCATGTACCACCAAGAACCACCATGTACCACCAAGAACCACCATGTACCACCAAGAACCACCATGTGCCACCAAGAACCACCATGTACCACCAAGAACCACCATGTACCACCATGTACCACCAAGAACCACCATGTACCACCAAGAACCACCATGTGCCACCAAGAACCACCATGTACCACCAAGAACCACCATGTACCACCAAGAACCACCATGTACCACCAAGAACCACCATGTACCACCAAGAACCACCATGTACCACCAAGAACCACCATGTACACCAAGAACCACCATGTACCACCAAGAACCACCAAGAACCACCGTGTACCACCAAGAACCACCATGTACCACGGTGTACCACCAAGAACCACCATGTACCACGGTGTACCACCAAGAACCACCATGTGCCACCAAGAACCACCGTGTACTACCAAGAACCACCATGTACCACGGTGTACCACCAAGAACCACCAAGAACCACCATGTACCACCAAGAACCACCGTGTACCACCAAGAACCACCATGTACTACCAAGAACCACCATGAACCAGCAAGAACCACCATGTACCACAAAGAACCACCATGAACCAGCAAGAACCACCATGTACCACCAAAAATCACCATGAACCACCAAGTACCACGGTGTACCACCAAGAGCCCCCATGATCCACCATGTACCACCAAGAACCCCCATGATCCACCATGTACCGCCAAGAACCCACATGATCCACCATGTACCACCAAGAACCCCCATGAACCACCATGTACCACCAAGAGCCCCCATGATCCACCATGTACCACCAAGAACCCCCATGAACCACCATGTACACCAAGAGCCCCATGATCCACCATGTACCACCAAGAAACCCCATGAACCACCATGTACCACCAAGAGCCCCATGAACCACCATGTACCATCCAAGACCCCCATGAACCACCATGTACCACCAAGAACCCCCATGATCCACCATGTACCACCAAGAGCCCCCATGAACCACCATGTACCACCAAGAACCCCCATGATCCACCATGTACCACCAAGAACCCCATGATCCACCATGTTACCACCAAGACCCCCCATGATCCACCATGTACCACCAAGAGCCCCATGATCCACCATGTACCACCAAGAACCCCATGATCCACCATATACCACCAAGAGCCCCATGAACCACATGTACCACAAGAACCCCCATGATCCACCATGTACCACCAAAAGCCCCCGTGAACCACCATGTACCACCAAGAACCCCATGATCTCACATGTACCACCAAGAACCCCCATGATCCACCATGTACCACCAAGAACCCCCATGATCCACCATGTACCACCAAGAACCCCCATGATCCACCATGTACCACCAAGAGCCCCATGATCCACCATGTACCACCAAGAACCCCCATGATCCACCATGTTACCACAAGAACCCCATGATCACCACCATGTACCACCAAGAACCCCCATGATCCACATGTACCACAAGAGCCTCCATGATCCACCATGTACCACCAAGAACCCCCATGATCCACCATGTACCACCAAGAACCCCCATGATCCACCATATACCACCAAGAGCCCCCATGAACCACCATGTACCACAAAGAAACCCCATGATCCACCATTTACCACCAAGAGCCCCATGAACCACCATGTACCACCAAGAGCCCCCATGAACCACCATGTACCACCAAGAACCCCATGAACCACCATGTACCACCAAGAACCCCCATGATCCACCATGTACCACCAAGAACCCCCATGATCCACCATGTACCACCAAGAACCCCCATGAACACCATGTACCACCAAGAACCCCCATGAACCACCATGTACCACCAAGAACCACCATGTACCCACCAAGAACCCCCATGAACCACCATGTACCACAAGAACCCCCATGAACCACCATGTACCACCAAGAACCCCATGAACCACCATGTACACACAAGAACCACCATGAACCACTATGTACCACCAAGAACACCATGAACCACCATGTACCACCAAGAACCCCCATGAACCACCATGTACCACCAAGAACCCCCATGAACCACCATGTACCACCAAGAACCCCCATGAATCACCATGTACCACCAAGAACCGCATGAACCACCATGTACCACCAAGAACCACCATGTACCACCAAGAACCTCCATGAACCACCATGTGCCACCAACAACCACCGTGTACCACCAAGAACCACCATGTACTACCAAGAACCACCATGTACCACAAGAAACCACCTTGAACCACCATGTGCCACCAAGAACCACCGTGTACCACCAAGAACCACCATGTACCACCAAGAACCACCATGAACCACCATGTACCACCAAGAACCCCCATGAACCACCAAGAACCACCGTGTACCACCAAGAACCACCATGTACTACCAAGAACCACCATGTACCACAAAGAACCACCATGAACCACCATGTACCACCAAGAACCACCATGAACCACCATGTACCACCAAGAACCACCGTGTACCACAAGAACCACCATGTACTACCAAGAACCACCATGTACCACCAAGAACACCATGAACCACCATGTGCCACCAACAACCACCGTGTACCACCAAGAACCACCATGTACCACCAAGAACCACCGTGTACCACCAAGAACCACCATGTACTACCAAGAACCACCGTGTACCACCAAGAACCACCATGTACCACCAAGAACCCCCATGAACCACCATGTACCACCAAGAACCACCATGAACCACCATGTACCACCAAGAACCACCGTGTACCACCAAGAACCACCATGTACTACCAAGAACCACCATGTACCACCAAGAACCCACCATGTACCACGGTGTACCACCAAGAACCACCATGTGCACCAAGAACCACCATGTACTACCAAGAGCCACCATGTACCACCAAGAACCACCGTGTACCACCAAGAACCACCATGTACTACCAAGAACCACCATGTACCACCAAGAACCACCATGTACCACGGTGTACCACCAAGAACCACCATGTGCCACCAAGAACCACCATGTACTACCAAGAGCCACCATGTACCACCAAGAACCACCGTGTACCACCAAGAACCACCATGTACTACCAAGAACCACCATGTACCACCAAGAACCACCATGTACCACGGTGTACCACCAAGAACCACCATGTGCCACCAAGAACCACCATGTACTACCAAGAGCCACCATGTACCACGGTGTACCACCAAGAACCACCATGTGCCACCAAGAACCACCGTGTACCACCAAGAACCACCATGTACTACCAAGAACCACCATGTACCACCAAGAACCCCCATGATCCACCATGTACCACCAAGAACCAAAATGAACCAGCAAGAACTACCATGAACCACCATGTACCACCAAGAACCCCCATGAACCACCAAGAACCCCCATGATCCACCATGTACCACCAAGAACCCCCATGAACCACCATGTACCACCAAGAACCCCCATGAACCACCATGTACCACCAAGAACCACCATGATCCACCATGTACCACCAAGAACCACCATGAACCAGCAAGAACTACCATGAACCCGCCAGAACTACCATGAACACCATGTACCCCAAGAACCCCATGAACCACCATGTACCACCAAGAACCCCCATGATCCACCATGTACCACCAAGAACCACCATGAACCAGCAAGAACTACCATGAACCCGCCAGAACTACCATGAACCACCATGTACCACCAAGAACCCCCATGAACCATCATGTACCACCAAGAACCCCCATGATCCACCATGTACCACCAAGAACCACCATGAACCAGCCAGAACTACCATGAACCCGCCAGAACTACCATGAACCACCATGTACCACAAGAACCCCATGAACCATCATGTACCACAAGAACCCCATGATCCACCATGTACCACAAGAACCACCATGAACCAGCAAGAAGTACCATGAACCAGCCAGAACTACCATGAACCACCATGTATCATACCAGCAGCAGGACACATGGTGGTAGGTTTCCAGGTGTTGTATGGAAGCCTCTTGCACACAAGAAACCTTCTTGTGTTTACCAGGTTTGAGCAAAACATCGACAATTACCACACTGTGTAGTCCCAACATCCTCTCTGTCTCTCTCTCTCTCTCTATTTATCTTCACTACACCCTCCTCCAGTTTCCTCTCTTCCCTTCTACATATCCTCCTACTCTCATCTCACCCTCCGGTCATTCTTTTTCTCTTCCCTCCTTCATTCACTGCCTCTTGTTAACTCTCACCTCTCTCTCTCTCTCTCGCCCTCTCATTCTCTCTCCCTTATACTCTTCATCTCCCATAAACCTCTCTCTCTCTCTTCTTCTCTCTCTCTCTCTCTCTCTCTCTCTCTCACTATATCCGGTCGTCCTCACCCATCCCTCTCCTTCCAATCTTTCTTTACGAAAAATACCTACAACTGAGAGTGCTCCACACGTTGCAACACGTTCCAACAACACTACAATAACACTGCCTTAAAACAACAGCAACACTGAAGGAGGATCAGCAGACCTGTGTCCAGCAGATGTACCTCCAGTAATACGTGCCTCCAGCATACATGCCTCCAGATGTACCTCCAGCATACGTGCCTCCAGCATAGGTGCCTCCAGCATAGGTGCCTCCAGCATAGGTGCCTCCAGCATAGGTGCCTCCAGCATACATGCCTCCAGATGTACCTCCAGCATACGTGCCTCCAGCATAGGTGCCTCCAGCATAGGTGCCTCCAGCATAGGTGCCTCCAGCATAGGAGCCTCCAGCATAGGTGCCTCCAGCATAGGAGCCTCCAGCATAGGTGCCTCCAGCATAGGAGCCTCCAGCATAGGTGCCTCCAGCATAGGTGCCTCCAGCATAGGTGCCTCCAGCATAGGTGCCTCCAGCATAGGAGCCTCCAGCATAGGTGCCTCCAGCATAGGAGCCTCCAGCATATGGTGCCTCCAGCATAGGTGCCTCCAGCATAGGTGCCTCCAGCATAGGAGCCTCCTAGCATAGGTGCCTCCAGCATAGGAGCCTCCAGCATAGGTGCCTCCAGCATAGGAGCCTCCAGCATAGGTGCCTCCAGCATAGGTGCCTCCAGCATAGGTGCCTCCAGCATAGGTGCCTCCAGCATAGGAGCCTCCAGCATAGGTGCCTCCAGCATAGGTGCCTCCAGCATAGGTGCTCCAGCATAGGTGCCTCCAGCATAGGTGCCTCCAGCATAGGAGCCTCCAGCATAGGTGCCTCCAGCATAGGTGCCTCCAGCATAGGTGCCTCCAGCATAGGTGCCTCCAGCATAGGAGCCTCCAGCATAGGTGCCTCCAGCATAGGTGCCTCCAGCATAGGTGCCTCCAGCATAGGTGCCTCCAGCAGACGAGTGTCAAGCAAACGTGCCTCCAGCATACGTGCTTCCAGCAGACGTGCCTCCAGCAAACGTACCTCCAGCAGACGTGTATCCAGCAAACGTGTCTCCAGCAGACTTGTGTCCAGCATACGTGCCTCCAGCATACGTGCCTCCAACATACGTACCTTCAACATACGTACCTCCAGCAGACGTGCCTCTAGCATACGTACCTCCAGCAAACGTACCTCCAGTAAGACGTGCCTCCAGCATACGTACCTCCAGCAAACGTACCTCCAGTAAGACGTGCCTCCAGCATACGTGCGTCCAGCAAACGTGCTTAAATATTTCCAAATCTTTTTTGCAGAATTGAGAGGAATGCAACATATGGAGAGAGAGAGAGAGAGAGAGAGAGATGGGGAGAGCCATGATCACAACGTACAAAATACTAAGAGGAATTAAGAGGATCAGGACCCATAACGTTGCAATAAATAAAACGTTGCAATAATGAACAAAACGTTGCAATAATGAACAAAACGTTGCAATAATGAACAAAACGTTGCAATAATGAACAAAACGTTGCAATAATGAACAACACGTTGCAATAATGAACAAAACGTTGCAATAATCAACAGAACGTTGCAATAATGAACAAAACGTTGCAATAATGAACAAAACGTTGCAATAATGAACAAAACGTTGCAATAATGAACAAAACGTTGCAATAATGAACAAAACGTTGCAATAATGAAACAAAACGTTGCAATAATCAACAGAACGTTGCAATAATGAACAAAACGTTGCAATAATGAACAAAACGTTGCAATAATGAACAAAACGTTGCAATAATGAACAAAACGTTGCAATAATGAACAAAACGTTGCAATAATGAACAAAACGTTGCAATAATGAACAAAACGTTGCAATAATCAACAGAACGTTGCAATAATGAACAAAACGTTGCAATAATGAACAAAACGTTGCAATAATGAACAAAACGTTGCAATAATGAACAAAACGTTGCAATAATGAACAAAACGTTGCAATAATGAACAAAACGTTGCAATAATCAACAGAACGTTGCAATAATGAACAAAACGTTGCAATGAACAAAACGTTGCAATAATGAACAAAACGTTGCAATAATGAAGAAAACGTTGCAATAATGAACAAAACGTTGCAATATTGAACAAAACGTTGCAATAATGAACAAAACGCTGCAATAATCAACACTGAGCGAAACATCGCCATGATAAACCTCTACAATGAGTGAAACATCGACATAATAAACCTCTACAATGAGTGAAACATCGACATAATAAATCTCTACACTGAGTGAAACATCGACATAATAAATCTCTACACTGAGTGAAACATCGACATAATAAACCTCTACAATGAGTGAAACATCGACATAATAAACCTCTACACTGAGTGAAACATCGACATGATAAACCTCTACAATGAGTGAAACATCGACATAATAAACCTCTACAATGAGTGAAACATCGACATAATAAACCTCTACACTGGGTGAAACATCGACATGATAAACATCTACAATGAGTGAAACATCGACATGATAAACCTCTACACTGAGTGAAACATCGACATGATAAACCTCTACACTGAGTGAAACATCGACATGATAAACCTCTACACTGAGTGAAACATCGACATGATAAACCTCTACACTGAGTGAAACATCGACATGATAAACCTCTACACTGAGTGAAACATCGACATGATAAACCTCTACACTGAGTGAAACATCACAATGATAAAGAGCGAAACGTTGACTCAATGAAAGCTTAGACCGGATCGTGTCTTATCCTATCTGAATAAACAGGGTTGATTCACAGCTCCTGTCCTCGCTTCTTCACTAGTGTGTGTTTGTACTCACCTATTTGTACTCACCTATTTGTGGTTGCAGGGGTCGAGTCACAGCTCCTGGCCCCGCCTCTTCGCTGATTGCTACTAGGTCCTCTCTCTCCCTGCCCCATGAGCTCTATCATACCTCGCCTTAAAACTATGTATGGTTCCCGCCTCCACTACGTCACTTTCTAGGCTATTCCACGGCCTGACTACTCTATGACTGAAGAAATACTTCCTAACATCCCTTTGATTCATCTGAGTCTTCAACTTCCAATTGTGACCTCTTGTGTCTGTGTCCCATCTCTGGAACATCCCGTCTTTGTCCACCTTGTCTATTCCGCGCAGTATTTTTATATGTCGTTATATGTCTCCCCCTGACCTTCCTGGCTCCAGTGTCGTCAGGCCGGTTTCCCTCAACCTTTTTCGTAGGACAATCCCCGTAGCTCTGGGACTAGTCTTGTTGCAAACCTTTGCACTTTCTCTAATTTCTTGACGTGCTTGACTAGGTGTGGATTCCAAACTGGTGCTGCATACTCCAGTATGGGCCTGACGTGTGTGTGTGTGTGTGTGTGTGTGTGTGTGTGTGTGTGTGTGTGTATGTGTTGTATGTGTGTGTTGTGTTTGTGTGTGTGTGTGTGTGTGTGTGTGTGTGTGTGTGTGTGTGGTGTGGTGTGTATGTGTGGTGTGTGTGTGTGTGTGTGTGTGTGTGTATGTATGTGTGTGTGTGTGTGTGTGTGTGTGTGTGTGTGTGTGTGTGTGTGTGTGTATGTGTGTGTGTTGTGTGTGTGTATGTTGTGTGTGTGTGTGTGTGTAGTGTGTTGTGTGTGTGTGTGTATGTGTGTGTGTGTGTGTGTATTGTGTGTGTGTGTGTGTGTGTGTGTGTGTGTGTGTGTGTGTGTGTGTGTGTGTGTGTGTGTGTGTGAGGTGCGTGAGAGTGTGTGCACACGAGTGTACGGATTTATGACAGTAATCAGCTTGAGTGGCGTCCACAGCTTTTTAAAAAGAGCTTAAAACCCTTGAGTTTAGCTGTGAAGCAGTGAACTGTCTCTGCTGTGTTACTGTCTCTGCTGTGTTACTGTCTGCTGTGTTACACTCTCTGCTGTGTTACTGTCTGCTGTGTTACTGTCTGCTGTGTTACTGTCTGCTGTGTTACTGTCTGCTGTGTTACTGTCTGCTGTGTTACTGTCTCTGCTGTGTTACTGTCTGCTGTGTTACACTCTCTGCTGTGTTACTGTCTGCTGTGTTTACTGTCTGCTGGTGTTTCTGTCTGCTGTGTTACTGTCTGCTGTGTTACTGTCTGCTGTGTTACTGTCTGCTGTGTTACTGTCTCTGCTGTGTTACTGTCTGCTGTGTTACTGTCTCTGCTGTGTTAGTCTGCTGTGTTACTGTTCTCACTCGTGTTACTGTCTCTGCGTTGTTACTGTTCACTGTGTTACTGTCTGCTGTGTTACTGTCTCTGCTGTGTTACTGTCTGCTGTGTTACTGTCTCTGCTGTGTTACTGTCTGCTGTGTTACTGTCTGCTGTGTTACTGTCTCTGCTGTGTTACTGTCTGCTGTGTTACTGTCTGCTGTGTTACTGTCTGCTGTGTTACTGTCTCTGCTGTGTTACTGTCTGCTGTGTTACTGTCTGCTGTGTTACTGTCTCTGCTGTGTTACTGTCTGCTGTGTTACTGTCTGCTGTGTTACTGTCTCTGCTGTGTTACTGTCTCTGCTGTGTTACTGTCTGCTGTGTTACTGTCTCTGCTGTGTTACTGTCTGCTGTGTTTACTGTCTCTTGCTGTGTTTACTACTCTGCTGTGTTACTGTCTCTGCTGTGTTACTGTCTCTGCTGTGTTACTGCCTGCTGTGTTACACTCTCTGCTGTTATTGTCTGCTGCGTTACTGTCTCTGCTGTGTTACACTCTGTGTTACTGTCTGCTGTGTTACTGTCTCTGCTGTGTTACTGTCTGCTGTGTTACACTCTCTGCTGTGTTACTGTCTGCTGTGTTACTGTCTCTGCTGTGTTACACTCTGTGTTACTGTCTGCTGTGTTACTGTCTCTGCTGTGTTACTGTCTGCTGTGTTACACTCTCTGCTGTGTTACTGTTCTGTGTTACTGTCTCTGCTGTGTTACTTGTCTGCTGTGTGTTACTCTCTTGCTGTGTTACTGTCTGCTGCGTTACTGTCTCTGCTATGTTACACTCTCTGTGTTACTGTCTGCTGTGTTACTGTCTCTGCTGTGTTACTGTCTACTGTGTTACTGTCTCTGCTGTGTTACTGTCTGCTGTGTTACTGTCTCTGCTGTGTTACTGTCTGCTGTGTTACACTCTCTGCTGTGTTACTGTCTGCTGTGTTACACTCTCTGTGTTACTGTCTGCTGTGTTACTGTCCTGTGTTACTGTTTGCTGTGTTACTGTCTTTGCTGTGTTACCGTCTGCTGTGTTACTGTCTCTGCTGTGTTACACTCTCTGTGTAACTGTCTGCTGTGTTACTGTCTTTGCTGTGTTACCGTCTGCTGTGTTACTGTCTCTGCTGTGTTACTGTCTGCTGTGTTACTGTCTTTGCTGTGTTACTGTCTGCTGTGTTACTGTCTGCTGTGTTACTGTCTGTGCTGTGTTACTGTCTGCTGTGTTACTGTGTCTATGTTACTGTCTGCTGTTACTGTCTCTGCTGTGTTACTGTCTCTGCTGTGTTACTGTCTCTGCTGTGTTAGTCTGCTGTGTCACTGTGTATGTTACTGTCTGCTGCGTCACTGGTCTATGTTACGGGTCTGCGTGTTACTGTCTCTGCGTGTTACGGGTCTGCTGGGTTTCTGTGCTGCTGTGTTACTGTCTGTGCTGTGTTACTGTCTGCTGTGTTACTGTCTGTGCTGTGTTACTGTATGCTGTGTTACTGTCTTTTATGTTACTGTCTGCTGTGTTTCTGTCTTGCTGTGTTACGGGTCTCTGCTGTGTTAGTCTGCTGTGTTACTGTTCCTATGTTACTGCTGCTGTGTTACTGTCTCTGCTGTTTTTACTTGTCTGCTGTGTTAAATGTTTGTGCTGTGTTACTGTTGCTGTTTACTGTCTCTGCTGTGTTACTGTCTCTGCTGTGTTACTGTCTCTATGTTACTGTCTGCTATGTTACTGTCTCTGCTGTGTTACTGTCTCTGCTGTGTTACTGTCTCTATGTTACTGTCTGCTGTGTTACTGTCTCTGCTGTGTTACTGTCTCTGCTGTGTTAGTCTGCTGTGTTACTGTCTGCTGTGTTGCTGTTGTTCATCAACTGCAAGAGAAACAGCAGCAGCACCACCACCACACCACCACCAGCACCACCACCAACACCACCACCAGCACCACCAACAGGACCACACCAACAACAGCACCACCAGCACCACACCAACAATACCACCAGCACCACCACACCAACAACACCACCACTAGACCACCACCACAACAACAATACCACCGCCAACAACAGCACCACACCTACAACAGCACCACTACCCACAACACCAGCAACAATATTTCTACAAGCACAGTCAGCTTGTATTAAGAGTACGAAGCTTGTAGAGTTTAAAGAACCATCAACATTGTGGTAATGTTAACTTGACCTGGCCGCTGTACACAGCCATCTTATTACTGGCTAGAAAATACACCTCTGTACTCAACCAGGTGTTAGACACACAGGTAAATACACTCCAATCCACGATCATGTTCATACACGTGTCTAATCGACATGTGCCTAGGACAAAATGGTAGCTAACACACATCTCTCTTAACACACACACACACTACCTCACACACTGAGGTCCGGAGTTCGAATCTCCGGTACGACTGGAAAATATTAGGATGTGCTCACCCATCAGTATAAAATGGGTGCCTGGGTGTTAGTGGACTGGTGTGGGTCGCATCCTGGGTGTTAGTGGACTGGTGTGGGTCGCATCCTGGGTGTTAGTGGACTGGTGTGGGTCGATCCTGGGTGGTTAGTGGACTGGTGTGGGTCGCATCCTGGTTTTTTAGTGGACGGTGTGGGTCGCATCCTGGGTGTTAGTGGACTGGTGTGGGTCGCATCCTGGGTGTTAGTGGACTGGTGTGGGTCGCATCCTGGGTGTTAGTGGACTGGTGTGGGTCGCATCCTGGGTGTTAGTGGAACTGGTGTGGGTCGCATCCTGGGTGTTAGTGGGTGGTGTGGGTCACATCCTGGGTTTTTAGTGGAATGGTGTGGGTTTACATTTCCCGGGTGTTAGTGGACTGGTGTGGGTCGCATCCTGGGTGTTAGTGGAATGGGTGTGGGTCACATCCTGGGTTTAGTGGACTGGGTGTGGGGTCCACATCCTGGTGTTTAGTGGACTTGGTGTGGGTCACATCCTGGGTGTTAGTGGACTGGTGTGGGTTGCATCCTGGGGGTTAGTGGACTGGTGTGAGGGTCGCATCCTGGGTGTTAGTGGACTGGTGGGGTCGCCCTCCTGGGTTTTAGTGGACTGGTGTGGGTCGCATCCTGGGTGTTAGTGGACTGGTGTGGGGCACATCCTGGGTTTAGTGGACTGGTGTGGGTCACATCTGGGTGTTAGTGGACTGGTGTGGGTCACATCCTGGGTGTTAGTGGACTGGTGTGGGTCCATCCTGGGTGTTAGTGGACTGGTGTGGGTCACATCCTGGGTGTTAGTGGGGGCTGGTGGGGGGTCGCATCCTGGGTGTTAGTGGACTGGTGTGGGTCGCATCCTGGGTGTTAGTTGGATGGTGTGGGTCACATCCTGGGTGTTAGGGACTGGTGGGGTCGCATCCTGGGTGTTAGTGGACTGGTGTGGTCGCTCTGGGTGTTAGTGGACTGGTGTGGGGTCGCATCCTGGGGTGTTGTGGACTGGTGTGGGGTCGCATTCCCGGGTGTTAGTGGACTGGGGTGGGTCGCATCCTGGGTGTTAGTGGATGGTGTGGGTCGCATCCTGGGTGTTAGTGGACTGGTTTGGGTCACATCCTGGGTGTTAGTGGACTGGTGTGGGTCACATCTGGGTGTTGTGGGACTGGTGTGGTCACATTTTGGGTGTTAGTGGATGGTGTGAGTCACATCCTGGGTGTTAGTGGACTGGTGTGGGTCACATCCTGGGTGTTAGTTGGACTGGTGTGAGTCACATCCCGGTTTTTAGTGGACTGGTGGGGTCACAATCCTGGGTGTTAGTGGGGCTGGTGTGGGTCACATCCCGGGTGTTAGTGGACTGGTTGTGGTCGCATCCTGGGGTGTTAGTGGACTGGTGTGGGTCGCATCCTGGGTGTTAGTGGACTGGTGTGGGTCGCATCCTGGGGTTTTAGTGGACTGGTGTGGGTCGCATCCTGGGTGTTTTGTGGACTGGTGTGGGTCACATCCTGGGTGTTAGTGGACTGGTGTGGGTACATCCTGGGGTGTTAGTGGAACTGGTGTGGGTCACATCCGGGTGTTAGTGGCTGGTGTGAGTCAACATCCTGGGTGTGTGGACTGGTGTGGGTCACATCCTGGGTGTTAGTGGAAATGGGTGTGAGTCACATCCTGGGTGTTAGTGGACTGGTGTGGGTCCCTCCTGGGTGTTAGGATGGTGTTGGGTCAAATCCTGGTGTTAGTTGGGGACTGGTGTGAGTCACATCCTGGGTGTTATGTGGACTGGTGTGGGTCACATCCTGGGTGTTAGTGGACTGGTGTGGAGTCACATCCTGGGTGTAGTGGACTGTTTTGGGTCACATCCTGGGTGTTTGTGGGACTGGTGTGGGTCACATCCTGGGTGTTAGTGGACTGGTGTGGGTCGCCATCCTGGGTGTTAGTGGACTGGTTTTGGGTCGCATCCTGGGTGTTAGTGGACTGGTGTGGGTGGCATCCTGGGTTTTGGGGGACTGGTGTGGGTCGCATCCTGGGTGTTTGTGGACTGGTGTGGGTCACTCTGGGTGTTTGGTGGACTGGGGGGGGTCCACCTGGGTGTTAGTGGAAAGGTGTGGGCACATCCCGGGTGTTAGTGGTGGGGTGAGTCACTCCTGGGTGTTAGTGGATGGTGGGGTCACATCCCGGGTGTTTGTGGAGGGGTGTGAAATCACATCCCGGGTGTTTGTGGATGGTGGGGGTCACATTGGGTGTTGTGGATGGGTGGGTTCCATCCTGGGGTTAGTGGACTGGTTTTGGGGGCGATCCTGGGTGTTGTGGACTGGTGTGGGTCGATCTGGGGTTGTGGACTGGTTGGGGGTGGTCCTCCTGGGTTTTAGTGGCTGGTGTGGGTCGCTCCCGGGTGTTAGTGGATTGGGTGGGTCACAAGGGTGTTAGGGACTGGTGTGGGTACATCCTGGGTGTTTGTGGACTGGGTGGGTCAATTCCCGGGGTTAGTGGA
>NC_069452.1:6387410-6442410 GCF_026875155.1 Cherax quadricarinatus
CTGGGGGAAATAAAAAGGTGTTTATTAAAAGGGATTGGGAGGAATTTGGGGGGGAATCCCGGGCCCTTTTCATAAGAAGTTTTGGGGGGGAAAAGGGACACCGGGGGAAGGGAAAGGGACAGGGGGGGGGAAAAAGGAGGGGTGGAAATTTTTTCAGTTGAGGTGGGCGGGGCCTGACTTGGGTTTTGTTCAGCCGGGGGAGTTGCCGCACGGGTTGGAGTGAGTTGGGGTGGGAACCCCTGAAATTGAAGGTTTGGAGAGTTTCTTCCCGGGGGAAAAGCGTCCGATTTGGGAAAGGGGGGTGTTACAGTGGGGGAGGTAGGAAGTACAGTGGAATAAAATGGGGGAATTTTCGGCAAAATCTCCCCTCATTTAAGGATTTTTTGAGGTTCACCCGGGAAGGGGGAAATTCCCCTTTGGGTTTTCGTCCTGGGGGAGAAAAAGTGTTCACTAAAAAAGAGTTCGTCCTGGGGTTTTTTTAATTCCTAAATTTTTGGGGGGTTGTTTCTTTCTGGGGTAAACCCCCATCCTGTTTTAAAAGGAAGGGGGGTTTACAGTTGGGGAAAAGGGCCCGGGGGCATATAAAAAGGTTTTTGGGGGAATTTCTTTAAATTTCACCCTAATAAGGTGGGGGGATTTTGTTCAGGTTGGGGGAAGGGGGAAGTCATTTAACTTAAGGGGGGGTAGTTTCCATTCCCGGGGGTAAAGCGGCCTCCTTTGGTTTTTAGATTTTACACCCCGGGAGGGGGGTCAGCCCCCTTTTGCCTTTGAAGAGGGGGGTTTTCTCCTGGGGGTTTACTCCCTGCCCTTTTTTCTTAGGGGAAAAATGCCTAAGAAATTTGTTTCGGTCCAGGAAATTTAAATCCTTTCAAGGGAGGGGGTTTGGGGGATTTTTTAACACCCTTTAAAAGTTTCCTATAGGAAAGGGTTTTAATTGGTTCCATTTTGGGAGGTTCGGGGTTTGGGGGGTGGAAATTTTTAATTTGGGGTGGAAGACACCCCCCACAGGGGTAATGTTTAACCCCCGGGATAGGACCCTTTGGCCAAAAAAGGTTGGAAATTGGGTTTGGGGTAAAATCGGCCCCTTTAAGGTTGGGGGGGGTTTTTTCTTGGGGGTTGGGTACAGTCCTCATTTTTTGGAAGGGATGGGTAAAAGTGTTTTTTCCTGGGGGTTGGGTTCCCTCCACTATTGGGGGTTTTGGGGGTTTTTTTTCCCCGGAGGGGGAAAAAGTCCCTCATTGGGTGGGGGAATTTCACCCTGGAGGGGAAGTTTCACTATAAAATTTGAATTTTCCATTTTTTCCTTTGGGGTTTGGAAATCACCGCCAAAAAAGGGGGGGTGGAGGGGAAGGGGTTTCCCAAAAAGGGGGAAAATTTTTTCAGTCCCTGCCTTAAAATGGGTGGGGTTTTTACCCTGGGGTTGGAATAAAACCCAATGAATTTTTGGGGTTTTGACATGGATGGGAAATTAAAATCCTCATTATAAAGGGGGTTAGAACCCCCGGGGGGGAAAAGGGACTTTTTTGAACAAAGGAATTTTTTGTTGCCGGGGTTTTTTCGTCCGACTAAAAAGGGGGGGAAATTTAATTCCAAAAATTTCATCCCCAAAAGGATTTTGGTGATTTTCCGGGAAAAGGTGGAAACATTTGCATTGGGGATTTTTAACAGCCCCGGGATAAAAAGGTATTTTGGGGGTTTTTGGGGGATGGCTTAAGGGTAATTTGAAAATATGAAGGATGGGGGGGGGGGGATGTTCCCATTCCGGAGGTAGGAAGTACAGTGCCGGGCCTTGAGGTTGGGTGGAGATGTTCAGTCCTGGAGGTGGGGGAAAGTACAGTGCCTGCACTATAAGGATGGGTGGAGATTTACAGCCCGGGAGGTAGAAGTACGGGTCCCCGCCCTAGGGGGAAAGGGGGGGGAAAATTTTAAGCCCTGGGGGTAGGAAGTACGTCCCCTGCACTATAAAGGGGGGTGGGGTGTTACGGGCCCCTGGAGGTGGGAAATACAGTGCCGCCCTATAAAAGGATGGGGGGGGAATTTTAAACAGTTTTTGGGGGAAGGAAGTAAGGGGGCCTGCACTATGAAGGATGGGGGGGGATGTTACAGCCCTGGGGTAGGAAGTACGTCCCCTGCACTATAAAGGGGGGTGGGGATGTTACAGTCCGGGAAGGTGGGAAGTACAGTCCCTGCACTAAAAAAGGAGGGGTTGGGGGGTTACAGCCCTGGGGGTTTGGAAAGGAAACCTTCCGAAATTTATGAAGGAGGGGTGGGATGTTACTTCCTGGGGGGAGGAAAAACAGTGCCTGCACTTAAAGGAGGGGTGGGATTTTTACAGTCCGGGAGGGGGAAAGGGTTACATGCCTGCACTATGAAGGTGGGTGGGGAATACGGGGTCCGGGAGGTGGGAAAAGTACAGTGCCTGCACTAAAAGGATGGGTGGGGATGTTACAGTCCTGGAGGTGGGAAAGGGACAGTGCCTGCACTAGAAGGTGGGTGGGGATGTTACAGTTTGGGGGGAGGAAGTACATGCCTGCACTTTGAAGGAGGGGTTTGGGATGTACAGTCCTGGGGGTTGGGAAAGTACATGCCTGCACTATGAAATGGGGGGGGATTTTACAGTCCGGGGGTGGGAATTTACAGTGCCTGCATATGAAGGATGGGTGGGGATGTTACTTTTCCCGGGGGGTGGGGAAGTACGTGCCTGAAACTTTTGAAGGTGGGTGGGGATTTTACGTCCTGGGGGTTAGGAATTCCCATTTTCCCTGCACTATGAAGGAGGGTGGGGATGTTACAGTCCTGGGGGTGGGAAATTTTTACGTGCCTGCACGATGAAGGAGGGGGGTGGGTGTTACAGCCCTGGGGGGTAAAAAAGTACAGTGCCTCCCCTTTAGAAGGAGGGGTGGGGATTTAATTCCTGGGGGTTGGAAGTACAGTGCCTCCCACTATGAAGGAGGGTGGGGAGGGTTACATTTCCTGGAGGTAGGAAGTACAGTGCCGCACTATAAAGGGGTGGGTGGGATGTTACAGTCCTGGGGGTAGGGTACAGTGCCGCACAGGAAGGAGGGGTGGGGATGTTACAGCCTGGGGGGAAAGGAAAAGTACAGGCCTGCACTATGAAGGAGGAAGGGAGTGTTACAGTCCGGGGGGGTTTGGAAGTACAGGGGGCCTGCACTATGAAGGAGGGGGTTGGGATGTTACAGTCCTGGGGGTGGGAAAATACAGTGCCTGCACTTTTAAAGGATGGTGGGGGATGTTACAGTCCGGGAGGTGGGAAAAAGTACAGTCCCTGCCCTATAAAGGGTTTGGGTTTGGGATTTTTACAGTCCTGGGGGGAGGAAGTACAGTGCCTGAAATTGAAGGATGGGGGGAGTTACATTTCCTGGAGGTAAAAAAGTACAGGGCCTCATTAAGGATGGGTGGGATGTTACAGTTTTGGAGGTGGGAAAGTACGGGCCCCTGCACTTTAGGATGGGGGGGTTTTTCCAGTCCGGGAGGTAGGAGTACAGTGCCTGCACTATAAAGGGGATGGGTGGAGATGTTACGTCCTGGAGGTTAAGTACAGTGCCTGCCTAAAGGATGGGGGGAGATGTTAAGTCCGGGAGGTAGGAAGTACAGTCCCCTCCCTTTTAAAAAGGAGGGGGTGGGGATTTTTCATTTCCTGGAGGTGGGGAATTTCAGTCCCCTGCACTTTAAAGGGGTGGGATTTTCAGTCCTGGAGGTGGGAAGTACAGTCCCTTTGAAAAACTATAAAGGGATGGGTGGGGATTTTACAGCCCTTTTGGGGGGTGGAAGTACGGGTCCCCTGCACATGAAGGATGGGGGGGGATGTTACAGCCCTTTGGGGGTTTAGGAAGTACAGGCCTGTCCCTTATGAAGGATGGGTGGGGATGTTACGCCCCTTGGAGGTAGGAAGTACAGTGCCTGCAGATGAGGATGGGGGGGGCCTTTTTACATTTTCCTGGGGGTTGGAAGTCCCAGTGCCTGCATTTGGTAAGGATGGGTGGGGATTTTAAACATTTTGGAGGAGGAAGGACAGTGCCGCACGGGGAAAGGATGGGGGGGAGGGTACATTTCCCTGGGGGTGGGAAAATAAAAGTGCCTGCATATGAAGGTGGGGGGGAGATGTTACATTTCCTGGAGGTGGGAAAAGTACATTGCCGCATTTGGAAGGATGGGGGGGGGAAAATTTTTCCCTTTCCTGGAGGTGGGAAGTCCCGGGGCCCCGCACTTGAAGGATGGGGGGGGGATTTTTTACATTTCCTTGGAGTGGGAAAGTAAAATTCCCTGCACAAGGAAGGATGGGTGGGGGGAAAGGTTACAGTCCGGGAAAGGTGGGAAGGGACAGTGCCGGAAACATAAAGGGAAAGGGGGGGGGATGTTACACCCTGGAGGGGGAAAAAGTACAGGGGGCCTGCACTATAAAGGTTGGGGGGGGAGGTTACAGTCCTGGGGGGTGGGAAATTTTCCCAGTGCCTGCACTTTGAAGGATGGGGGGGGATTTTAAACATTTTCCTGGGGGTTGGGAAAAAAAACAGTGCCTGCACTATAAAGGATGGGTGGGGATGTTACATTTCCTGAGGTAGGAAGTACAGTGCCTGCACTATGAAGGATGGGTGGGGAGGGTTTACGCCTGGAGGTAGGAATACAGTGCCTAATGGGGGGAGGGTGGGGATTTTTACAGTTTGGAGGTGGGGAAGTACAGTGCCTCCCCCTATAAAGGATGGGTGGGGATGTTACATTTCCTGGAGGTAGGAAGAAACAGTGCCTGCACTAGGATGGGGGGGAAGTTACAGTTTTTGGGGGGTAGGAAGTACAGTGCCCTGCACTATAAAGGGAAGGGTGGGGATGTTACAGCCCCTGGGGGTTGGAAGTACAGTGCCTGCACTATAAAGGGGATGGGTGGGGATTTTACAGTCCTGGAGGTGGGAAGAAACGTGCCGCAATATGAAGGATGGGTGGGATGTTACATTTCCTGGGGGTTTGGGGAAGTACAGTGCCTGCACTTAAGGGAGGGGTGGGATTTTTACAGCCCTGGAGGTGGGAAAGTACAGTGCCTCCCACATGAAGGGGGGGTGGGGATGTTACGGGCCCTGGGGTTTGGAAAGTTACAGTGCCTGCACTTGGGGATGGGGGGGGATTTACGGGCCGGGAGGTAGGAAGTACGTGCCTGCACTATGAAGGATGGGTGGAGATGTTACAGCCCCTGGGGGTAGGAATTTACAGTGCCGCCCCTAAAAAGGATGGGTGGGATGTTACAGCCCCTGGGGGAGGAATCCCTCCCTCCCACTTGAAGGATGGGTGGGGGATTTTCCCCGTCCGGGGAAGGGGGGAAGTACGTCCCCTGCACTAGAAGGAGGGGGTGGAAGGGGTTTACAGTTTGGAGGTAGGAAGTCCGGCCTGCACAAATGAAGGATGGGTGGAGAGTTCCCGTCCTGGAGGTAGGGGGACAGTGCCTGCACATGGGGTTTTGGGTGGGATTTTACATTTTCTGGAGGTGGGAAAAAGTACAGTGCCTGCACTATAAAGGGAATGGGTGGAGATGTTACAGCCCTGGGGTTGGAAGTACAGTGCCTGCACAAGGAAGGAGGGGTGGGATTTTTAACAGTTGGGGTGGAAGACGTGCCTTGCACTATAAAGGATGGGTGGGATGTTACAGTCCGGGGGTTTAGGAAGTACAGTGCCTGCACTATAAGGGAAAGGGGGGGAAGTACAGTCCTGGAGGTGGAAGTAAGTCCCCTGCACTAGGAAGGAGGGGTGGGGGATAAAAACAGCCCTGGAGGTAGGAAGTACAGTGCCTGCACAAATGAAGGATGGGTGGAGATTTTAAAAAACGTTCCTGGAGGAAGGAAGAAACATTTGCCGGCACTATAAAGGAATTGTGGGGATGTTACAGTCCGGGAAAGGTGGGAAAGGGTACAGTGCCTGCCCCTATGAAGGATGGGTGGAGAGGTTACAGTTCTGGAGGTGGGGAAGTACAGTGCCGGCACTAAAAGGGATGGGGGAATGTTACAGTCCTGGAGGGGGAAAGTACAGTCCCTGCACATAAGGATGGGGGGAGAGTTTTCAGTTCGGGGAGGTGGGAAGTACATTTGCCTCCCCATGAAGGATGGGTGGGATGTTACAGTCCTGGAGGTAGGAAGTACAGTCCCGCACTAGGGGGGGATGGGGGGGGGATTTTTACATTTCCTGGAGGTAGGAAGTACGTCCCGCCAAAGAAGGAGGGTGGGGGATTTTCCCAGTCCGGGAAAGGTAGGAAGTACAGTGCCTGCCAAAGAAGGATGGGGGGGGGATTTTACAGCCCCTGGAGGTAGGAAGAAGGGTCCCTGCACTAAAGGAGGGGTTTGGGTGTTACAGTCCTGGAGGTAGGAAGTACAGTCCCTTTGCACTATGAAGGAGGGGTGGGGATTTTTCAGTCCGGGAGGTAGGAAGTACAGTGCCGGCACAAAAGGGATGGGTGGGGGGGGTTCAGCCTGGGGGGTAGGAATACAGTCCCGCACTATGAAGGTGGGTGGGGATTTTTACACCCTTTGGGGGTTTAGGAAGACGTGCCGGCACGGGGAAGGAGGGTTTGGGGATTTTTACAGTCCTGGAGTGGGAAAGTACAGTGCCTGCATAGAAGGAGGGGTGGGATTTTTCCCAGGGGGTTCCTGGAAGGGGGAGGGGGTAGGAAGTACAGTCCCTGCCTATGAAGGATGGGTGGAGATTTTACATTTCCTGGAGGAAAGGAAAGTACAGTCCCTGCACATAAAGGGAAAGGGTGGAGATTTTTACAGTCCTGGGGGGAGGAAGGACAGTGCCTGCACTATAAAGGAGGGGTTGGGGATTTTTACCCCCCGGGAGGTGGGAAAGTACAGTCCCTGCACTATAAAGGATGGGGGGGGATGTTAAAGCCCGGGAAGGTAGGAAGTACAGTGTGCCCAAATAAAGGGATGGGTGGAGGGTTTCATTTCCTGGGGGTTTGGGAAAAAGTACAGTCCCTGCACTATGAAGGATGGGTGGGGAGGGTTACAGTCCTGGAGGTAGGAAGAAACAGTGCCTGCAAAAAGGATGGGGGGGGATGTTACAGTTCTGGAGTCATTTTTTTTAATGTATATTTACCGACTTTTATATATATTAAAATATATATATATAAATTTATAAATATATATATATTTATATATAGATATTTGTGCCGAATAGGTAAAATTTTCGATTCGGGTATTAAATAGGAACGCTCTTCTTCCCGAATATGGAAAGCAAAAACCCATGTTGAAATTAATTTCGCAAAAATCATTTAAACCCTAAGGGAAAAAAATTTTATTTCTTTGGGTTTTTTTAAATTTATTTTAAATTTTTTCCAATATTTTTGAGGGGTTTTGGGACAAATTTTTTTGGGGCGCTTGTAAAAAAGGTAAAAGGGTAAGTTTTCTAAGGTTTTTTTGGGTTTACAAAATTTTTAATTTTTACTTTAAACAAAAAATGAAAAAAATTATTTTTAAAACCCGTAAAAGAGAAAACCTACAAAAAAACTTTCCTTGCCACTTACCCCTTCGCATCAAGTTTAGAGTAAAAACGTTCTGTTTTCTCATCAATTTTTTTGGGAAGTTTTAAACAAATTTTTGTATTTAAAGAGTTCAAGATGGGGGAAATATCCAAAATTTTAAAATAGGAAATTTTTTAAAAATCCCCAAAAAAATGTAATTGAAAAATTTTTTAAAAGGTTGCTAGAAATATTTTTTACAACCCAAAAAGGGACAACCACCCCTTATTCAATAAAAATTTTTGGGGGTTCCCCCTTCCCAAAAAATTTTGGGTTTGATACCCTTTCCCTTCTTAAGCCCTTTTTAATTTTAAAATTTTGTTTTCCCAAAAATTTTGGGTTTTTTAAAAAAGTAAAAAAACTTTTGATAAAAAAATTTCCCCCCAAAAATGTTTGATGGAGTGTCTATAAGATTCCGTGTAAAATTTTTCGATTTTAAAAATTTTTTTACGGTCAAACTGGTTTAAAAAACCCAACTAAAATTTAAAAAAACAAAATATATTAAACATTGGGAAAAATTTGGGGATCTTTATTTTAGACGTTTTTGCCCTCCCGGGCTTTATCCCAAAACAAATTCTAGAAAAATAAATTGAAGACAGTAAACTATGTAAAAAGATTTAGGGATCAGTCCCCCAACCTGGAAATAGGGGCGGGAAAAGCACCTTGTCCCTGGGGATTCTGAAGCAGAAAAAAAGGGTCCTGGCCCCTTATATAGTAACGTCAGGTGTAGAAAACGAGGGCAATTTAATGGTTTGGGGGGGATTCCCCAGGGAAGTAGGGGTTTTCCCAAAGGGGAGGGGGTTGGTTTTTGTTGTGTTGTCGTAGTCCCTGGGAAAGGGTTTTGGACATTCCCCCAAATTAAGATTCCATGGTGTTTTCAGGTCTGCAAGTTGTGTACGAATGGGATATAATACCGAGAAGAGAGGGTTAAGGGCCCCTGGGCAACATGTGCAACAATTTATAAAGCCACTTTTGGGTGGGGAAACGTCCACAAAAAAGATTACAGATGTTTCAATTTGGGCTTAATCTCTCTTGCGGTATTTTTATTTCCCTTTCCTTAAAACAACATAAAAAAATAGCCCTTTGAACTGGACAAGATTTTCCCAAAGCTCTATTTATTTGGGAAGAGATTTTAACCATCCAAAATTTATTTTCAAAAAATTGAGAAAAATAAATATCAAGCAAATCCCGGGGGGGGCAGGAATATAATTGAATTTGTTTTATAAAAGCATTTTTTTACAATTAAAAAAATGAATATTTTCCTTTGGTTTATTAAAATTAGATCCATTTTTTTTAATAGAAATTTGGGGAAGAATTTAAAAATACACTGGACAAATTTAAAAATTTTTAAATTTTCTTGGGTTTAAAAAGTTTGGGGGTGAGTTGTGCAAAGGACCCATCCAGTTGGGTCGGGGCGCGTCAGTGGGTTTTTCCGTTTTTGGGTCTGATAGTGAGGTGCTGGGGCCCGACCCCCTTTATGCTTCCCTTTGGTGCTTTACTTTCATAGTTTCCCTTTATAAAGTGAGGGATCACGAAAGCGTTGGAATTTCCTTTATTCGTTCAGGGGGTTGGTTTTTTTTCATTTTATATTTTAATATATATATATATAATTTATATTAAAATATATAAAATATATATATATATATTTTATTTATATTTAAAATTATCAATAAAAACACGGGGACTAGCCAGGACTCGAACCATGGCCTTGTAGCCCCCTCATGGGAAGGGGGAAAAACACATACCCTTTAAACCCCCAGAACCACCAAAACCTACAAGAAATTTCCCCGCCCCCCAGGTAGGTGTTTTTAAACCCTGATCCGAGGAAAATTTCGGGGTGGGGGGGGGCCTCCGAGCAATTTTATGGGCCCCCGTTTTGGGGGGGCTAGCCTCCCGAGCCAAAAAAATTATATTATTTTAAATATATATAATTTTATTTATATATATATATAAAAAATAAAAAATATATATATATTTTTAAAATTTATAAAAATTAAAAATATTTTAATGTGTGTTTTTTTTTTTTTTAAAATGTGTGTGTGGGGTGTGTGTGGTGGGGTGTGGGGGGGGGATTTTTGGGGTGTGGGGTGGGGGAGGGGGGGTTTTGGGGGTTTTTGGTGTGGGGTGTGTTGTGTTTTATGTGCATATTTTGTTTTGTGTGTTTTTTCTCTTTTCTCTCTTCCTCTCTCTCTCTCTCTCCTCCCTTTTTCTCTCTCTCTCCTCTCTCTCTCCCTCTCTCTCTCTCTCCCCTCTCTCTCTCACACACACACAAAAAAAGATACAACAGTGATATCAGACCAGGATGGAAGGCAGGATAAAACGGAGAGACCAATGCAGACAGATCCATGGCAGACCAGGTTTGGGATACGTTTTTTCACGAAACCCCCTCAAAGAGTCACTAAAACAAATCCTGAAGGAACCCACTCTGATAAAAAATGGAAAACCGACTGCCCTTTCCTGTACCTACTGTGTGTTGACTTCACGAAACCTTGCTTTTCCCCCTCACCTGGGTGAGAGAAAAAAAATTGTTAGATTCCTCCCTTTCTTTAAAAGGGGCATGCAGGCGTTTTAAACACATAAAATAGCTTTAAGGAAAAAGGGATGTAAAGCTCATGGAGGGAAAAAGAGTGAAACCCAGCAGGACCGTGAAGAGGCGGGGGGCCCGGGCTGTGACCCCGATCCTGGCCCAAACACAAAATGAGTTACACAACAAAACAACAACACACAACACACACCCAACACCACAAACACACACACAACACCAAAAAACACACAAAAACACCACACACACACACAACCACCCCTACACGCACACACCAAAAGAAAAACACACACACCACCACACACACACAAAGCACACAAAACCCCCACACACATACCCCACAAAAAAAACAACACCATCACACACCCCACACACATCACACACAAACAAACCAAACCACTCAAACACACACACACACACACACACACAAACACACACACACACACACTGTACGAATAAATCTGGAAGTAAGAGAGTGCCAAGACGCCAAGATTCACACTACGCTCGAGGCCACTCATCACTACAGTAGTGATGTACATTACCCACACAAGGTGACGAATAAGATACATGTGCCATAGTCAGGATACCTGTTACACACGTGTCTTATTCAGCTACATGAAAAACACAAACCTGATAATTCAGTTAGATAAGATTGTGTTAGAATTTTTAACCCCGAGGGGTTAGCAACCCAGGATATCCCAAGAAAGTCAGTGCCTTACTTCCATTATGATCCAATCTTGTTCCCCAGGATGCCACCCACACCACTCCACTAACACCCAGGTACCTACTTGCTTGCTGGAAGAACAGTGACAGCAGGTGTAAGGTGACTAACGCCCCAGGTTCCCACCTACTGCTAGGTGAACAGTGACAGCAGGTGTAAGGTGACTAACGCCCCAGGTTCCTACCTACTGCTAGGTGAACAGTGACAGAAGGTGTAAGGTGACTAACGTCCCAGGCTCCTACCTACTGCTAGGTGAACAGTGAGAGCAGGTGTAAGGTGACTAACGCCCCAGGTTCCTACCTACTGCTAGGTGAACAGTGACAGCAGGTGTAAGGTGACTAACGCCCCAGGTTCCTACCTACTGCTAGGTGAACAGTGACAGCAGGTGTAAGGTGACTAACGCCCCAGGCTCCCTACCTACTGCTAGGTGAACAGTGACAGCAGGTGTAAGGTGACTAACGCCCAGGCTCCTACCTACTGCTAGGTGAACAGTTGACAGCAGGTGATAGGTGACTAACGCCCCAGGCTCCTACCTACTGCTAGGTGAACAGTGACAGCAGGTGTAAGGTGACTAACGCCCCAGGCTCCTACCTACTGCTAGGTGAACAGTGAGAGCAGGTGTAAGGTGACTAACGCCCCAGGCTCCTACCTACTGCTAGGTGAACAGTGAGAGCAGGTGTAAGGTGACTAACGCCCCAGGTTCCTACCTACTGCTAGGTGAACAGTGACAGCAGGTGTAAGGTGACTAACACCCCAGGCTCCTACCTACTGCTAGGTGAACAGTGACAGCAGGTGTAAGGTGACTAACGCCCCAGGTTCCTACCTACTGCTAGGTGAACAGTGACAGCAGGTGTAAGGTGACTAACGCCCCAGGTTCCTACCTACTGCTAGGTGAACAGTGAGAGCAGGTGTAAGATGACTAACGCCCCAGGTTCCTACCTACTGCTAGGTGAACAGTGACAGCAGGTGTAAGGTGACTAACACCCCAGGCTCCTACCTACTGCTAGGTGAACAGTGAGAGCAGGTGTAAGGAAACACGCCTAACGTTTGCACCCGTGCCGGGGATTCATCCACGAACAGTGAGTGTGTGAGGCGAGAGCGTTACCAACCTGGCCACGTGGCAGTAATTACGACTACAGAAAAGGACAAACAAAGGTACAGGAGAACACGAGAAAACAGAATAATAAAACAGGGAAGGACCAGAGCATCAACAAGTACCAGGGACTACCAGGCAGTGCAAAGGACCACCAACAAGTGCCAAGGACCACCAATAAGTGCTAGAGAGCATCAACAAGTGCCAGAGACCATCAACAAGTGCCAGAGAGAATCAACAAGTGTTAGGGACCATCAACAAGTGCCAGAGAGCATCAACAAGTGCCAGGGACCATCAACAAGTGCCAGAGAGAATCAACAAGTGCCAGGGACCATCAACAAGTGCCAGAGAGCATCAACAAGTGCCAAGGACCATCAACAAGTGCCAGAGAGCATCAACAAGTGCCAAGGACCATCAACAAGTGCCAGAGAGTATCAACAAGTGTCAGGGACCATCAACAAGTGCCAGAGAGCATCAACAAGTGCGAGGGACCATCGACAAGTGCCAGGGACCATCAGCAAGTGCCAGGGACCATCAACAAGTGCCAGAGAGAATAAACAAGTGCGAGGGGCCATCAACAAGTGCCAGGGAACATCAACAAGTGCCAGAGAGAATCAACAAGTGTTAGGGACCATCAACAAGTGCCAGACAGCATCAACAAGTGCCATAGAGCATCAACAAGTGCGAGGGACCATCAACAAGTGCCAGGGAACATCAACAAGTGCCAGAGAGAATCAACAAGTGCGAGGGACCATCAACAAGTGCCAGGGACCAACAACAAGTGCCAGAGAGCATCAACAAGTGCGAGGGACCATCAACAAGTGCCAGGGACCATCAGCAAGTGCCAGGGACTATCAACAAGTGCCAGAGAGAATCAACAAGTGCCAGGGACTATCAGCAAGTGCCATAGAGCGTCAACAAGTGCCAGGGACCATCAACAAGTGCCAGAGACCATCAACAAGTGCCAGGGACCATCAACAAGTGCCAGGGACCATCAACAAGTGCGAGGGACCATCAACAAGTGCGAGGGACCACCAACAAGTGCCAGGGACCATCAACAAGTGCCAGGGACCATCAACAAGTGCCAGGGACCATCAACAAATGCCAGGAACCATCAACAAGTGCCAGGAACTATCAACAAGTGTCAGGGACCATCAACAAGTGCCAGGGACCATCAACAAATGCCAGGAACCATCAACAAGTGCCAGGGACCATCAACAAGTGTCAGGGACCATCAACAAGTGCCAGGGACCATCAACAAGTGCCAGGGACCATCAACAAGTGCCAGAGAACATCAACAAGTGCCGGAGAGCATCAACAAGTGCCAGAGAGCATCAACAAGCGCCAGAGAGCATCAACATGTGCCAGGGAGCATCAACAAGTGCCAGAGAGCATCAACAAGTGCCAGGGAGCATCAACATGTGCCAGAGAGCATCAACAAGTGCCAGAGAGCATCAACAAGTGCCAGGGACCATCAACAAGTGCCGGGGACCATCAACAAGTGCCAGGAACCATCAACAAGTACCAGGAACCATCAACAAGTGCCAGGAACCATCAACAAGTGCCAGGGACCATCAACAAGTGTCAGGGACCATCAACAAGTGCCAGGGACCATCAACAAGTGCCAGCGACCATCAACAAGTGCCAGGGACCATCAACAAGTGCCAGGGACCATCAACAAGTGCCAGAGAGCATCAACAAGTGCCAGGAACCATCAACAAATGCCAGGAACCATCAACAAGTGCCAGGGACCATCAACAAGTGCCAGGGACCATCAACAAGTGTCAGGGACCATCAACATGTACCAGAGAGCATCAACAAGTGCCAGAAACCATCAACAAGTGCCAGGGACCATCAACAAGTGCCAGGGACCATCAACAAGTGCCAGAGAGCATCAACAAGTGCCAGGGACCATCAACAAGTGCCAGAGAGTATCAACAAGTGCCAGGAACCATCAACAAGTGCCAGGAACCATCAACAAGTGCCAGAGAGCATCAACAAGTGCCAGGGACCATCAACAAGTGCCAGGGACCATCAACAAGTGCCAGAGAGCATCAACAAGTGCCAGGAACCATCAACAAGTGCCAGGGACCATCAACAAGTGCCAGAGAGCATCAACAAGTGCCAGGGACCATCAACAAGTGCCAGGAACCATCAACAAGTGCCAGGGACCATCAACAAGTGCCAGGGACCATCAACAAGTGCCAGGGACCATCAACAAGTGCCAGGAACCATCAACAAGTGCCAGGGACCATCAACAAGTGCCAGGAACCATCAACAAGTGCCAGGAACCATCAACAAGTGCCAGGGACCATCAACAAGTGCCAGAACCATCAACAAGTGCCAGGGACCATCAACAAGTGCCAGGGACCATCAACAAGTGCCAGGGACCATCAACAAGTGCCAGAGAGCATCAACAAGTGCCAGGGACCATCAAGTGCCAGAGAGCATCAACAAGTGCAGGACCATCAACAAGTGCCAGGGACCATCAACAAGTGCCAGGGACCATCAACAAGTGCCAGGGACCATCAACAAGTGCCAGAACCATCACAAGTGCCAGGGACCATCAACAAGTGCCAGGACCATCACAAGTGTCAGGGACCATCAACAAGTGCCAGGGACCATCAACAATTGCCAGCGACCATCAACAAGTGCCAGGACCATCAACAAGTGCCAGGGACCATCAACAAGTGCCAGAGAGCATCAACACAGTGCCAGGAACCATCAAACAAATGCCAGAAAAAATCACAAGTGCCAGGGACCATCAACAAGTGCCAGGGACCATCAACAAGTGTCAGGACCATCAACATGTACCAGAGAGCATCAACAAGTGCCAGAAACCATCAACAAGTGCCAGGGACCATCAACAAGTGCCAGGGACCATCAACAAGTGCCAGAGAGCATCAACAAGTGCCAGGGACCATCAACAAGTGCCAGAGAGTATCAACAAGTGCCAGGAACCATCAACAAGTGCCAGGAACCATCAACAAGTGCCAGAGAGCATCAACAAGTGCCAGGGACCATCAACAAGTGCCAGGGACCATCAACAAGTGCCAGAGAGCATCAACAAGTGCCAGGAACCATCAACAAGTGCCAGGGACCATCAACAAGTGCCAGAGAGCATCAACAAGTGCCAGGGACCATCAACAAGTGCCAGGAACCATCAACAAGTGCCAGGGACCATCAACAAGTGCCAGGGACCATCAACAAGTCCAGGGACCATCAACAAGTGCCAGGAACCATCAACAAGTGCCAGGGACCATCAACAAGTGCCAGGAACCATCAACAAGTGCCAGGAACCATCAACAAGTGCCAGGGACCATCAACAAGTGCCAGGAACCATCAACAAGTGCCAGGGACCATCAACAAGTGCCAGGGACCATCAACAAGTGCCAGGGACCATCAACAAGTGCCAGAGAGCATCAACAAGTGCCAGGGACCATCAAGTGCCAGAGAGCATCAACAAGTGCCAGGAACCATCAACAAGTGCCAGGGACCATCAACAAGTGCCAGGGACCATCAACAAGTGCCAGGGACCATCAACAAGTGCCAGGAACCATCAACAAGTGCCAGGGACCATCAACAAGTGCCAGGGACCATCAACAAGTGCCAGGGACCATCAACAAGTGCCAGGGACCATCAACAAGTGCCAGGGACCATCAACAAGTGCCAGGGACCATCAACAAGTGCCAGGGACCATCAACAAGTGCCAGTCCCAATCAACAAGTGCCAGGGACCATCAACAAGTGCCAGGGACCATCAACAAGTGCCAGGGACAATCAACAAGTGCCAGGGACCATCAACAAGTGCCAGGGACCATCAACAAGTGCCAGGGACCATCAACAAGTGCCAGGGACCATCAACAAGTGCCAGGGACCATCAACAAGTGCCAGGGACCATCAACAAGTGCCAGGGACCATCAACAAGTGCCAGGGACCATCAACAAGTTTCCCGGGACCATCAACAAGTGCCAGGGACCATCAACAATGCCAGGGACCATCAACAAGTGCCAGGGACCATCAACAAGTGCCAGGGACCATCAACAAGTGCCAGGACCATCAACAAGTGCCAGGAACCATCAACAAGTGTCAGGGACCATCAACAAGTGTCAGGGACCATCAACAAGTGCCAGGGACCATCAACAAGTGCCAGGGACCATCAACAAGTGCCAGGGACCATCAACAAGTGCCAGGGACCATCTACGACAGTGACAAAGATATGTACACAATATTATTATTAATTTTTGTCAAGGCGGGGGCGCTGACCCCTGGAACCCACTCCAAGGCGGGGGCGCTGACCCCTGGAAGCCACTCCAGGGTGGGGGCGCTGCCCCTGGAACCCACCCAAGGCGGGGGCGCTGACCCCTGGAAAACCCCCTCCAAGGGGGGCGCTGACCCTGGAACCACTCCAAGGCGGGGGCGCTGACCCCTGGAACCCACTCCAAGGCGGGGGCGCTGACCCCTGGAACCCACTCCAAGGCGGGGGCGCTGACCCCTGGAAGCCACTCCAGGGCGGGGGCGCTGACCCCTGGAACCCACTCCAAGGCGGGGGCGCTGACCCCTGGAAGCCACTCCAGGGTGGGGGCGCTGACCCCTGGAACCCACTCCAAGGCGGGGGCGCTGACCCCTGGAACCCACTCCAAGGCGGGGGCGCTGACCCCTGGAACCCACTCCAAGGCGGGGGCGCTGACCCCTGGAACCCACTCCAGGGCGGGGGCGCTGACCCCTGGAAGCCACTCCAGGGCGGGGGCGCTGACCCCTGGAACCCACTCCAGGGCGGGGGCGGGTGACCCCTGGAACCCACTCTAGGGCGGGGCGCTGACCCCTGGAAGCCACTCCAGGGCGGGGGCGCTGACCCCTGGAACCCACTCCAGGGCGGGGGCGCTGACCCCTGGAACCCACTCCAGGGCGGGGGCGCTGACCCCTGGAAGCCACTCCAGGGCGGGGGCGCTGACCCCTGGAACCCACTCTAGGGCGGGGGCGCTGACCCCCGGAACCCCCTCCAGGGCGGGGGCGCTGACCCTGGAACCCACTCCTCGGCGGGGGCGCGACCCCTAGAAACCCACTCTAGGCGAGGGCGCTGACACCTGGAACCCACTCCAGGGCGGCGGCGCAGACCCCCCGGAACCCACTCCAGGGCGGGGCGCTGACCCCTGGAACCCACTGCAGGCCGGGGGCGCTGACCAGGAACCCCACTCCCGGGCGGGGCGCTGACCCCTGGAACCCACTCCAGGGCGGGGGCGCTGACCCCTGGAACCCACTCCAGGGCGGGGGGCGCTGATTCCTGGAAACCCACTCCAGGGCGGGGCGCTGACCCCTGGAACCCACTCTAAGGCGGGGGCGCTGACCCCTGGAACCCACTCCAGGGCGGGGGCGCTGACCCCTGGAAACCCACTCCAGGGCGGGGGCGCTGACCCTGGAAGCCACTCCAGGGCGGGGCGCTGACCCCTGGAACCCACTCCAGGGCGGGGACGCTGACCCCTGGAACCCACTCCAGGGCGGGGGCGCTGACCCCTGGAACCCACTCCAGGGCGGGGGCGCTGACCCCTGGAACCCACTCCAATGCGGGGGCGCTGACCCCTGGAAGCCACTCCAGGGCGGGGGCGCCCGCCCCTGGGAAACCACTCCAGGCGGGGGGGCTGACCCCTGGAAGCCACTCCCCGGGCGGGGGCGCTGACCCCTGGAACCCACTCCAAGGCGGGGGGGCTGACCCTGGAACCCACCTCCGGGCGGGGGCGCTGACCCCTGGAAAACCCACTCCAGGGCGGGGGCGCTGACCCCTGGAACCCACTCCAGGGCGGGGGCGCTGACCCCTGGAACCCACTCCAGGGGGGTGCCCTGACCCCTGGAAAACCCACTCCAGGGCGGGGCGCTGACCCTGGAACCCACTCCAGGGCGGGGGCGTTGACCCCTGGAAACCCACTACAGGGCGGGGGCGCTGACCCCCGGAACCCACTCCAGGGGGGGGCGCTGACCCCGGAACCCACTCCAGGGCGGGGGGCGCTGACCCCGGAACCCACTCCAGGGCGGGGGCCCCCTGACCCCTGGAAACCAAATCCAGGGCGGGGGCACTGACCCCTGGAACCCACTCCAGGGCGGGGGTGCGACCCCTGGAACCCACTCCAGGGCGGGGGTTTCTGACCCCTGGAACCCACTCCAGGGCGGGGGTGCTGACCCCTGGAACCCACTCCAGGGCGGGGGTGCTGACCCCTGGAACCCAACTCTAGGGGCGGGGGTGCTGACCCCCGGAACCCCACTCCAGGGCGGGGGTGCTGATCCCTGGAACCCACTCCAGGGCGGGGGTTTCTGACCCCTGGAACCCACTCCAGGCGGGGGTTGCTGACCCTGGAACCCACTCCAGGGTGGGGGTGCTGACCCCCGGAACCCACTACAGGGGCGGGGGCGCTGACCCCTGGAACCCACTCCAGGGGGGGGTGCTGACCCCTGGAATCCACTCCAGGGCGGGGCGCTGACCCTGGAACCCACTCCAGGGCGGGGGTGCTGACCCTGGAACCCACTCCAGGGCGGGGGCGCTGACCCTGGAACCCACTCCAGGGCGGGGGTGCTGACCCCTGGAACCCACCTCCAGGGTGGGGGCGCTGACCCCTGGAACCCCTCCAGGGCGGGGGTGCTGACCCCTGGAACCCACTCCAGGCGGGGGTGCTGACCCCGGAACCCCACTCCAGGGTGGGGGCGCTGAAACCCCGGAACCCAGTCCAGGGCGGGGGTGTGACCCCTGGAACCCACTCCAGGGCGGGGGGGCTGACCCCTGGAACCCACTCCCCGGGCGGGGGGGCTGACCCCTGGAACCCACTCCAGGGTGGGGGGCGCTGACCCCTGGAACCCACTCCAGGGCGGGGGTGCGACCCCTGGAACCCACTCCAGGGGGGGGCGCTGACCCCTGGAACCCACTCCAGGGCGGGGGCGCTGACCCCTGGAACCCACTCCAGGGCGGGGGCGCTGACCCCTGGAACCCACTCCAGGGCGGGGGCGCTGACCCCTGGAACCCACTCCAGGGTGGGGGCGCTGACCCCTGGAACCCACTCCAGGGCGGGGGCGCCGACCCCTGGAACCCACTCCAGGGCGGGGGCGCTGACCCCTGGAACCCACTCCAGGGCGGGGGCGCTGACCCCTGGAACCCACTCCAGGGCGGGGGCGCTGACCCCTGGAACCCACTCCAGGGCGGGGGCGCTGACCCCTGGAACCCACTCCAGGGTGGGGGCGCTGACCCTGGAACCCACTCCCGGGCGGGGGGCCCGACCCCTGGAACCCACTCCAGGGCGGGGGCGCTGACCCCTGGAACCCACTCCCCGGGCGGGGGCGCTGACCCCTGGAACCCACTCCAGGGCGGGGGCGCTGACCCCTGGAACCCACTCCAGGGCGGGGGCGCTGACCCCTGGAACCCACTCCAGGGCGGGGGCGCTGACCCCTGGAACCCACTCCAGGGCGGGGGCGCTGGACCCCTGAACCCACTCCAGGGCGGGGGCGCTGCCCCTGTAACCCACTTCCGGGGTTTGGGGGCGCTGACCCCTGGAACCCACTCTAGGCGGGGGCGCTGACCCCTGGAACCCACTCCAGGGTGGGGGCGCTGACCCCTGGAACCCCACTTAGGGCGGGGCGCTGACCCCTGGAACCCACTCTAGGGCGGGGGCGCTGACCCCTGGAACCCACTCCAGGGTGGGGGCGCTGACCCCTGGAACCCACTCTAGGGCGGGGGCGCTGACCCCTGGAACCCACTCCAGGGTGGGGGCGCTGACCCCGGGAAACCCCCACTCTAGGGCGGGGGCGCTGACCCCTGGAACCCACTCCAGGGCGGGGGCGCTGACCCCTGGAACCCACTCCAGGTATGTGAAGTTATACATATATACAGTCTTGTTATTTCAATGCTTCTCAAATAGTGATCCAAAGAAGAGACCTCCAGCCTCACAACCTTCTCTTCCTCCTCCTCCTTCTTCTCTTCCTCCTCCTTCTTCTCTTCTTCCTCCTCCTCCTCTTCCTCCTTCTCTTCCTCCTCCTCCTTCTCTTCCTCCTCCTCCTTCTCTTCCTCCTCCTCCTTCTCTTCCTCCTCCTTCTCCTCTTCCTCCCATTCTCTCTCTCTCTCAAGTTTAATGTGTATAATACTACAGTAGCGTTAAAGAAAGTCTGACGTTATTTAAAATAAGAAAATAGCTTAGAGAGAGAGAGAGAGAGAGAGAGAGAGAGAGAGAGAGAGAGAGAGAGAGAGAGAGAGAGAGAGAGAGAGAGAGGAATGTAAGGCATGAGGAAAGGGCGGAAAAGAAAGCTACAGACTTAAATAGAAAGTTGGAGGCCAGGACCAGCGGAAGTACTGAAGAAACATGACTTGCTGAGTCTATCCCCTGCCATCCTATCCTATCCTATCCCCCAACCTTCTTATCTTCTTTTCCCCCTATTCCTCCATCCTTCCTGCCCTAATTCTCTCTTGGTATAAACCTTGGTAATAAATACCGACAAGTTGGTTTAGAAAGACACGTAAGCAAACACTAGGACATATTTATTAGAAAACGTTTCGGTCCTGGGACCTTGATCACTTCTAACATACAGAGGTTGTTGTTAAAGATTCGCCGGTATTCTCCCGGCCCGGGCCCTTCCAAGTGGTGGCCCGGCACTGGCTCCCTGTCTAGGGAGTGTCTGAGTGGTGGCCCGGCACTGGCTCCCTGTCTAGGGAGTGTCTGAGTGGTGGCCCGGCACTGGCTCCCTGTCTAGGGAGTGTCTGAGTGGGTGGCCCGGCACTGGCTCCCCTTTTTAGGGAGTGTCTGAGTGGTGGCCCGGCACTGGCTCCCTGTCTAGGGAGTGTCTGAGTGGTGGCCCGGCACTGGCTCCCTGTCTAGGGAGTGTCTGAGTGGTGGCCCGGCACTGGCTCCCTGTCTAGGGAGTGTCTGAGACCCAAGTCTCCCATGGGAGGAGGCACAAGTACCCCCTTCATCTTGTGAGCTACAAACTCGGGCTCTGGCACCAACCCTGCCCTAGAAGGGCAAGGCATGTTCCTGATCAGCCGGACTGTGGCTCGTACGTTGGTTTGCGTGCAGCCAGCAGCAACAGCCTGGTTGATCAGGCTCTGATCCACCAGGAGGCCTGGTAACAGACCGGGCCGCGGGGGCGTTGACCCCCGGAACTCTCTCCAGGTAAACTCCAGGATCGTGCTAGCGCTGTGCTCTCCTGTGTGGAGTGTCGTGTACTGGTGTTCATTTTCATTTACTCATGTTGATTCGCCGGTACTTCCGGCCCAGGTCTTCTCCAGATGGTGACCCGGAGTGGCCCCCCGGGTGGGGGGTGACGATCTTCTTCTTTCTTCTTTCTTGGCCCTCCGGTTGGAGGGTGTCGTCTTCTTCTATCTTGCGCTGACTTCCCCGAAGAGAAGCGCAGTCGGGCCGAGGCAGCAGTTACAGGGTAGATCCCCTCAAGGAAGGTTCCTGGATGTTGTGATGAGAGGAGAGAGAGAGAGAGAGAGAACAGAGAGAGAGAGAGAGAGATAGAGAGAGAGAGAGAGAGAGAGAGAGAGAGAGAGAGAGAGAGACAGACAGACAGAGAGAACAGAGAGGAAGAGATGGGTCCGACTGCATTATTCTTGGAGTTTGAGGAAACACTTTTAAGAACATCAGAATGTGACCCCGTCAAGGAAGGATCTTGATGTTGGTGAGGGGCTCTTGATTTTAGGGAATTGAATCTGTGCTCAGTTCCCCGAATTAAGCTAATGCCATCCACATCCCCCCGCCACCCAGCTCTGTATAATCCTCCCTCCGGTAGCGCTTCCCCTTTGATTATAATAATAATACAGGGTAGATTGGAGCCACACCCCAGCTTTAGCGGACAGCAAAGTGCTGGGGAAACTTATCTTCATGGTGAATGGTCATGGATAGTGGTGCTAGAGGAGGGTACCGTCTTCAAGGTCCCCATTCTGAAGCATCCTGAATTTCCTCTTTGAGGTGTACTCGACCTCCCCAAGGTGTTGGGTGTTGGCAGTGAGTAGTCTGGTCATGTCTGCAGTGGTGTATGCTTGTAGATGAATGGTTCAGAGAACCGACATGTTGATAAATTAGACATATGTGCAACTCTTGGTTATCTTTATTGAGGAAAACGTTTCGAAAACAACAGTGCTTCATCAGTCCATACGTAGGAAAACTTGAAGAACAAGGAAGAGAATGAGGATAATCAATCCCCTCAACCTTGAGATCGATGTGTATCAGACCTCAATCTTGAATAAATACTGCATATGAGCGGAGAAGGAGCTTATAAACGGCGATATGGACTAGGAGAGGTCAGCAGTCATAGTTCGGTCACATTTCTTTCCATGGTGAAGTAGGTCGTGCCAAGGGTTAGGCAAGTGAAGAATTCCTAAGTATTAAGATCCCAAGAGTTGCAGTGTTCTGACAAGTTTGTAGATTAAATTCCACGGTTCTCTGAACCCATCTCTTTTGGGAAGGACCTACTTCCACTGGGGAATTCCCGCCTACCAGTGACTTGTGCCTCGTCTGCTGCCCGTCCTATATCCACTGACGCCTATATAACCGCCATTCTTCTCGCCTTTTGCCTCCAGTTTCTCCTCACCACGATGCTGTGAACACTACTCCAAGGCTGATGGACTGATTAACCTCATCTTTTGGTATATAGTCCCCGTCTACATATTAAGTCTCCTAGAATCTGTATTGATAAAGTCACTGGATGGCGAAACGTCAACAATAAAGATATCCAGAATGTTGCACAAGTTCCATAACTTTCATATTGTCGGTATTTACTAACCTTTTCTTGTACCAGGAGAATAGTATACCCCTGCAGAGGATGAAGCTTGTCCCTGTCTATCTACTGGTAATGTCCTTTATGGTCGTGGTTTGTCGGAGGTAAGATCCTTGAAATGATGTATTGGAAAAGAATGTTCGAAACGTGGTTTGGCAATGAGATGGTGGAGAGGACTAATGTATCTCTTCTCGGCAGTGTATTCTCTGGGTGTGTTGAAGATGTATAATGCCCGTCGTCTGTTTGTGACTTGAAAAAGCCACTGTGTGCGAAACGTAGTCAATCAAGGATCACATTATACTGCATATGTGTTTAATAAATTCCACTTCAAGAGAATGCTGACCAGTATCTTTCACTCATGTGCCAGATCATCAGGCTGTGATGGATAATGTGGGGCACAGTGACCAACAGCACAGCTGTTACCTTGATAAAGTTCCTGGAGAGCGAGAAACGATGCCACAAAAAAACTGGCACATTAGATGCACATGTGACCTTTTACCCCAACATAAGTCGTAAATTCTAACATTAATACAGCAAGACCTGGTTAACCAGGGTAGTCACCAGACGAGCTGGACCATGCCGGGGCTCCGGGAGTATAAAGACTGTAGGAACTCATCAAAGTCAAGGTGGATTACTGAATACGAATGTTCACTCTGTTCCAATTGCCGAGATTTTATTAATAAATGAAAAGACAATATGAAAGCCATACCACAGGCGGGGATCTAGAACTCGTGGCGAGTGAGTGGTAACTCCAGGCCCAGCGAGTGAGCCACTGGAGCTCAAGGCTCACAACGCCACGAGTTCAATCCCGCCCCCCCCGTATATGAATTACCTTGCACTCTTGTCATTACGATTTCGTGAGTGTTTAAGGAACACAATGTTAGGTAGAAAGACACCAAGTGAACAAATGTGAACATTTTACTGGGCAACGTTTCGTGCGCTCTCCAGAACATTAATCACAGTAGCAATGTTTCCATTAGACATTAAATGGATAAAATACCGACAGGTATGTTAGGTAGTACACATATGCAACAGTTAGGTATCTTTATTTCGAAACGTTTCGCCTACACAGTAGGCTTCTTCAGTCGAGTACAGAAAAGTTTGATAGAAGCAAAGATACTTGAAACGAATGTAATCATCCACCCACCCTTAAAGTTTTTGAGGTGGACATTTCCTTCATCTAGAGAAGAGCATTGTTCCAAAGCATGAAACAATATGGAGTTGAAAGTGACGGGATTGACCTTATATAGCGCCAGGGGGTGAACGTAGGTCACTAGTAGAACACAGATGTTGGGGGGTCGGGTCCCTCTCAAATCCACCGTTCTCACTAGTAGAGGTTGTCGAAGTTGATTATATCGCCCTTAAGTACCCTTCTGCTTCTATCAACTTTTCTGTACTCGACTGAAGAAGCCTACTGGTAGGCGAAACGTTTCGAAATAAAGATACCTAACTGTTTCATATGTGTCCTTACCTAACAACCTGTCGGTATTTTATACCATTTTTAATTCAATCTTCAGACACTGCAACACAAAGGTACTTGGTACAGACCTGCAATCAACTTCGACAACCTCCACTAGTGAGAACGGCTGGATTTGAGAGGGACCTGACCTCCCAACATCTGCGTTCTTACCTCTTCTAGTGACCTACGTCTCACCTCCTGGCGCTATATAAGCCTCCATCCTGTCACTTCATCTCCATATTGTTTCATACTACGGAACAATGCTCTTCTCCAGACTGAGGGACTGACCACCTCAAAACTTTAAGGGTGATGGACTGATTACATCGTCTTCAAGTATCTTCTGCAACTTTTCTGTACTCGACTGAAGAAGCCTACTGTGTAGGCGAAACGTTTCGAAATAAAGATACCATATGTGTCTTACCTAACAACAATGTTGCATTAGACTTGTTAAATGTGTTATGTCGACGGACTGTGTAAGGGAATACCTATGTACACTTTAAGACATTTCCTTAAGGAAAGGCTTTAATATGAACTAAGGGTCCTTTTCCACAATAGGTGAGGTAATCAGTCCCTCAATCTGGGACTGATTACCAATGATGATTGATTACTATTCAATCTTTTATCAAGATTAATGAACTGAACATATCTCCAGGCTGAGGGACTGATTACCTCAATACTCCTTATCTTCTATGGTTCTTCACTGTATTGGTTGGCGTAACGTTTTCTAGATAAAGCCACCAAAGTGTGCACAAGTATTGAATTAGACGCTTGTGTAACACTTGGGAAACGTTTCGCTCACCAGTGGTTGCCTCAGTCCAATACTGAGTCAAGTTAATAACTTGAAGGTTTTTACAACCTTCATCGGGTAATATTGGGGGAATATTTTTTAGTTGTGTTGGGTTTAAGAAGGACCTGCCAAGTATGGGCCAGTAGGCCTGCTTCAGTGTTCCTCTTTTCTTACGTTCAGAGAGCACTGTAATGAGAGCAGAGGGGAGCGTCATCCCAGGTAAAGTATATCAATGAAGCAAGTGAGGAAAGCGGCATCAGAAGCGACCTGATTCACCCATGCTTGGAACTCAGAATGAATGTCCATCAATGACGGTGTACCATCAGTAAATACGCCAGTTAAGTTTACCACTTCAGTGCCCTTGTCCAGGATCAATTTCTGCAGCATCCTGAATATATCTCAACAACTAGAGATGGAAGATATTGCCACCGAAGTGGCTAGTTCATTGTGCACCCCATAGCCATCCTGTGGATGATAGTGGCTAGTTCATTGTGCACCCCATAGCCATCCTGTGGATGATAGTGGCTAGTTCATTGTGCACCCCATAGCCATCCTGTGGATGATAGTGGCTAGTTCATTGTGCACCCCATAGCCATCCTGTGGATGATAGTGGCTAGTTAATTGTGCACCCCATAGCCATCCTGTGGATGATAGTGGCTAGTTTATTGTGCACCCCATATTATTATTATAATCAAAAAGAAGCGCTAAGCCACAAGGGCTATACAGCTGTGCACCCCATAGCCATCCTGTGGATGATAGTGGCTAGTTTACTGTGCACCACATAGCCATCCTGTGGATGATAGTGGCTAGTTCATTGTGCACCCCATAGCCATCCTGTGGATGATAGTGGCTAGTTTACTGTGCACCACATAGCCATCCTGTGGATGATAGTGGCTAGTTTACTGTGCACCACATAGCCATCCTGTGGATGATAGTGGCTAGTTTACTGTGCACCCCATAGCCATCCTGTGGATGATAGTGGCTAGTTTACTGTGCACCACATAGCCATCCTGTGAATGATAGTGGCTAGTTCATTGTGCACCCCATAGCCATCCTGTGGATGATAGTGGCTAGTTTACTGTGCACCACATAGCCATCCTGTGGATGATAGTGGCTAGTTTACTGTGCACCCCATAGCCATCCTGTGGATGATAGTGGCTAGTTTACTGTGCACCCCATAGCCATCCTGTGGATGATAGTGGCTAGTTTACTGTGCACCCCATAGCCATCCTGTGGATGGTAGTGGCTAGTTCATTGTGCACCCCATAGCCATCCTGTGGATGATAGTGGCTAGTTTACTGTGCACCACATAGCCATCCTGTGGATGGTAGTGGCTAGTTCATTGTGCACCACATAGCCATCCTGTGGATGGTATTGACTAGTTTACTGTGCACCACATAGCCATCCTGTGGATGATAGTGGCTAGTTTACTGTGCACCCCATAGCCATCCTGTGGATGGTAGTGACTAGTTACTGTGCACCACAAGCCATCCTGTGGATGATAGTGGCTATTTACTGTGCACCTCATAGCCATCCTGTGGATGGTAGTGACTAGTTTACTGTGCACCCCATAGCCATCCTATGGATGATAGTGACTAGTTTACTGTGTACCACATAGCCATCCTCTCGATGGTAGTGGCTACTTTACTGTGCACCACATAGCCATCCTGTGGATGATAGTGGCTAGTTTACTGTGCACCTCATAGCCATCCTGTGGATGGTAGTGACTAGTTTACTGTGCACCCCATAGCCATCCTGTGGATGATAGTGACTAGTTTACTGTGTACCTCATAGCCATCCTGTGGATGATAGTGGCTAGTTTACTGTGCACCACATAGCCATCCTGTGGATGATAGTGGCTAGTTTACTGTGCACCCCATAGCCATCCTGTGGATGATAGTGGCTAGTTTACTGTGCACCCCATAGCCATCCTGTGGATGATAGTGGCTAGTTTACTGTGCACCCCATAGCCATCCTGTGGATGGTAGTGGCTAGTTCATTGTGCACCCCATAGCCATCCTGTGGATGATAGTGGCTAGTTTACTGTGCACCACATAGCCATCCTGTGGATGGTAGTGGCTAGTTCATTGTGCACCACATAGCCATCCTGTGGATGGTATTGACTAAGTTTACTGTGCACCACATAGCCATCCTGTGGATGATAGTGGCTAGTTTACTGTGCACCCCATAGCCATCCTGTGGATGGTAGTGACTAGTTTACTGTGCACCACATAGCCATCCTGTGGATGATAGTGGCTAGTTTACTGTGCACCTCATAGCCATCCTGTGGATGGTAGTGACTAGTTTACTGTGCACCCCATAGCCATCCTATGGATGATAGTGACTAGTTTACTGTGTACCACATAGCCATCCTCTCGATGGTAGTGGCTACTTTACTGTGCACCACATAGCCATCCTGTGGATGATAGTGGCTAGTTTACTGTGCACCTCATAGCCATCCTGTGGATGGTAGTGACTAGTTTACTGTGCACCCCATAGCCATCCTGTGGATGATAGTGACTAGTTTACTGTGTACCTCATAGCCATCCTGTGGATGATAGTGGCTAGTTTACTGTGCACCACATAGCCATCCTGTGGATGATAGTGGCTAGTTTACTGTACACCCCATAGCCATCCTGTGGATGATAGTGGCTAGTTTACTGTGCACCTCATAGCCATCCTGTGGATGGTAGTGACTAGTTTACTGTGCACAACATAGCCATTCTGTGGATGATAGTGGCTAGTTTACTGTGCACCACATAGCCATCCTGTGGAGGGTAGTGCAAAAGCATATGGATGCACAAAAGACCTAGGAACTAGGCCCCAAGAGGGTTAACAAGGAGTACATCTGAATTTATATATAAAATTCATTTATCTATTACAAGCAAATTTAGGAAATTTGATTTATATATCTGATATCTTATTTTCATTAATAAGATATCTTGACATGCCACACAGAAGTGTAAGCAATTCAGAGATGTATTGTTCCGTCCCAGTCATCTCTCCATCACGTTTCAAGTGCACGAAGCAACATTTGTTGACTGATGCAACTGAAAGGTGAAGTGATTGTTTTTATTTCTGATACCACTTGATGCACGATCTTCCCTCTCATCTCTGACATGCAGCATCTCAAGGTGATGTCTTCTCTCTCGTCTTAGAGATCCAGAAACTGAAGGTGATACCTCCTTTCTCAACTAAGAGATACAGCATCTAAAAGCAGTGTTTCAAAGAGACATACACTTCATCTTTCTCTCTTGTTACCCCGAGGACAAGCACCACTGCTTCTGTTAGACAAGCATCATTGCTGCTGCTGCTGCTGCTGGTGGCGATGTTGGCTGCAACTGGCGGTGGCGGCGGCTGCTGCTGCTGCTGCTGCTGCTGCTGCTGCTGCTGCTGCTGCTGCTGCTGCTGTCTACTGTTGCTGCTGCTGGTGGCGATGTTGGCTGCAACTGGCGGCGGCTGCTGCTGCTGCTGCTGCTGCTGCTGCTGCTGCTGTCTACTGTTGCTGCTGCTGGTGGCGATGTTGTCTGCAACTGGCGGCGGCGGCTGCTGCTGCTGCTGCTGCTGCTGCTGCTGCTGCTGCTGCTGCTGCTGTTGTCAGTGAAGGTATTAAATCTGCACATTCTAGAAAGCCACTGAATAAGAAGACATCTGAATGAAATGTGCAAATACGAACATAAGAACATAAGAAAGGAGGAACACTGCAGCAGGCTTGTTGGCCCATACTAGGCAAGTCCTTTACAATTCATCCCACTAACAAACATTTGACCAACCCAATTTTCAATGCCACCCAAGAAACAAGCTCCGATGTGCAAGTCCCACTCAAATCCAACCCCTCCCACTTATGTACTTATCCTACCTAAATTTGAAACTACCCAATACGAACTGGAATATATAAAGGTGATATAAACAACGGGTTGAAATTAACCAAGACAGGACTCGCAGCAGTGGATCCCAGTTGGATAAATTTAGATTCAGAAACGATATAGACACAATACTGGTTTACCATGAGTGGAACAAACTCCACGAGTAGTGTCACTCCAGCGAGAAATTGGTTTTAAAAACTAAGGCACATGAAGGGGTGTGAGTTAGACCTGCCTAGTATGGGCCAGTAGCGTACTAGACAAGCATCGGTACTAATTCCTGTGAAAGCGGCGACTTATATTGCGTAATAAGGAGCAAGCAACCCGTGAACGATTTCAGACAGTAACATTTCTCTAAACTAAAGACTAGTGTCTAGCCTTTCCCTCCACTACCAGTGGTGTACCTACCTTCCCCACTACCAGTGGTGTACCTACCTTCCCCACTACCAGTGGTGTACCTACCTTCCCCACTACCAGTGGTGTACCTACCCTCCCCACTACCAGTGGTGTACCTACCTTCCCCACTACCAGTGGTGTACCTACCTTCCCCACTACCAGTGATGTACCTACCCTCCCCACTACCAGTGATGTACCTACCCTCCCCACTACCAGTGATGTACCTACCCTCCCCACTACCAGTGATGTACCTACCCTCCCCACTCCCGTGGGTTAAATACCCTCCCCATACCTGAAGTACCAAACCCCCCCACACCGTGATGTTTTTTTACCCACCCCCCTTTCCCGTGGTTTTAAAATACCCTTTCCCCCCTACCCGTGGTTTAAACCCACCCTCCCCCCTTCCAGTGTTTTTACCTACCTTCCCCCATACCAAAAGGGGGTACCTACTTTTCCCCCCTCCATGTGTACCCCCCATCCCCTTACAGTGGTGTACCTTTTCCTTCCCCCCCTACCCGTGGGGGTACCCCCCTTCCCCACTACCAGTGATGCACCTACCCTTTTCCCCCTTTTCCCGTGGTTTAACCCACCTTCCCCCCATACCCTTGGGGGAACCCACCTTCCCCCCTAAACCCGTGGTGTTAAATACCCTTTCCCCCCAAACCAGTTTTTGGGACCTACCTTCCCCCCTACCAGTGGGGTACCCACCCCCCCCTACCTGGTGTACCTACCTTTTCCCCCCTACCAGTGGTTTTAAATTCCCCCCTAACCCTGGGTTTTTACCAACCCTTCCCCCCTACCAGTGGTGTACCTACTTTTCCCCCCTACCGTGGTTTTTTAAAACCCCCCCCCCTACCCGTGGTGTACCTACTTTCCCCAATACCAGTGGGTGTACCTACCCCCCCCACAACCCGTGGGGTACCTATTTTCCCCCCTACCAGTGGTTTTACCCCACCTTCCCCCCCCACCCGTGATGTACCCACCTTTCCCCTACCAGTGGTTACCTTCCCCCCACTAACCCGTGGGGTACCTTTTCTTTCCCCAAAATAAAAAGTGGTGTAAATACCTTCCCCATACCAGGGTGTAAACCCACCTTCCCCTTTCCCTGATGTACCTAACCCCCCCCTACCCGTGAAAGTACCTACACTCCCCACTTCCCCGTGATGTACCTAACCCTCCCCCCCTTCCTTTACGTACCTACCCTCCCCACTACCAGTGATGTACCCACCCCCCCACCCAGGATGTACCCCCCCCCACTCCAGTGATGTTTCCCCAAACCCCCCCACTTTCCCTTTACGTACCCACCCTCCCCCTTACCAGGGTTCCCCACCCTCCCCACCCAGTGATGTCCCCACCCTCCCCATAACCCTGACGTAAACCCACCCTCCCCCCCAGTGGTTTTACCTACACTCCCCACAAACCCTTGATTACCCACCCTCCCCCCCTAAAGTGAGGGACCTACCCTTTCCCCCAACCGTGATGGGCCTACCCTCCCCACTACTAGTGAAAAACCTACCCCCCCCCTAACCGTGATTACCCCCCTCCCCCCCTACCGTGATGTACCTACCCCCCCTTTCCCCCAACCATGATGAACCCACCCCCCCACTATTTGTGTTTTACCTACCCCCTCCCCTACCATGATGTACCCACACTCCCCCTACCAGTGATGTACCTTTCCCTTCCCACAAAACCCGTGATGTTTCCCACCCTTTCCCCCACCAGTGGTGTACCCACCCCTCCCCCCCTTCCGTGATGTACCTACCTCCCCACTCACCATGATGTGCCTAACCCCCCCCCCTACAAATGATGTAAACCCAACCCCTTCCCCCCTACCAGGATGTACCACCCTCCCCAATACCATGATGTACCTACCCCCCCCACTACCCGGATGTACCTACCCCCTCCCACTACCCTTTATGTACCTACCCCCCCCAATTTCCCGGTGCACCCACCTTCCCCCTACCCGTGATGTACCTACCCTCCCCCACTACCCGTGATGTACCTCCCCCCCCCACTACCATTGGTTACCTACCTTCCCACTACCAGTGATGTAACCCCACCCCCCCCCATACCAGTGATGTTTCCCACCCCCCCCACTTTCCATGATTTTCCCCCTCCCCCCTACCGGATGTACCTCCATCCCCACTACCAGGGACCTACCTTCCCCCCCCACCATGAAGTACCCACCCCCCACTACCGTGAGTACCTACCCCCCACTACCAAATGAAATTTCCTACCCTCCCCCCTACCATTTATGTACCCACCCCCACCCCCCTACCCGTGAAAGTACCTACCCTCCCCAAATTTCCGTGATGCACCTACCCTTTCCCCCCTAACCCTTTATGCAACCTTTCCTTCCCCCCTACCAAATGGGGGTACCTACCCCCCCCACACCCGTGATGTCCCCACCCTTTCCCCCCTTCCCGGGGGGGGGTTTTACCCCCTCCTTTCCCCCCTAACCCGTGATGTAACCCACCCTCCCCCCTTTCCAGTGATGACCTCCCCTCCCCACTACGTGATGTACCCAACCCCCCCCATAAAACCCGTGATGTTTCCTCCCCCCCCATACCAGGATGGGACCTTTCCTTCCCACTACCAGTGATGTACCTACCCCCCCCCTAGCAGTGTGGACCCACCCCCCCCCTACCAGTGATGTACCCACCCTTCCCCCCTACCAGTGATGTACCTACCTCCCCCTACCGTGATGTACCTTTCCCCCCCACTACCATTTATTTTAAACCTTTCCCCTTTCCCCCCTACCAGTGATTGCACCCAAACCTTCCCCCCTACAAATGATGTACCTACCCCCCCCCACTACCCCGGGGTGTACCCACCCCCCCATACCCTGATGGGAAAATCCCCCCCCCACTACCCGTGAAAGTACCCCACCCTTTCCCCCCTACCCCGTGAAAGTACCTACCCCCCCCTACCAGTGATGTACATACCCTCCCCCCTACCCGTGATGTAACCCACCTTCCCCACTAACCCGTGATGTACCTACCCTCCCCCTACCTGATCACCCCTTCCCCCCCACCAGTGTTTTACCTAAAACCCCCCCCACCCACCAGTGATGTACCTACCCTCCCCACTACCAGTGAGTACCCACCCTTTCCCCCCTACCAAGGGTTTTACCTACCCCCCCCAAATTCCAGGATTTTTCCTACCTTCCCAATACCAGTGATGTCCTTTCCCCCCCCACTACCTTTTGGGAAAGTAAACCCCCCCCCCCACTACCGTGATGTCCTCCTTCCCCCCTACCAGTGATTTTAACCATACCCCTCCCACTACCAAATGAGGGACCTCCTTCCCCCCTACCAGTGTGTACCTCCCCTCCCCAATACCATGATGCACCTACCTTCCCCCCACCAGTTTTAAAGTACCCTACCCTCCCCCCTACCAAATGATTACCAACCCCCCCCACTTCCCCGTGAGAAACCCACCTTTCCCCCCTTTCCCGTGATGTACCTACCCCCCCACTACCCTGATGGGACCTACCCTCCCCATACCCGTGATGTACCTACCCTCCCCACTAAACCCGTGATGTACCCACCCCCCCACTAACCCGTGCCCCACCTACCCCCCCCACTACCAGGATGTACCCACCTTCCCCCCCTTCCCGGTTTACCTTTCCTCCCCTACCGGGTACCCACCCCCCCCACACCAGTGATTAAACCCACCCCCCCCCACTACCCGGTTTCTGCCCTACCTCCCCCCCCTACCTTTTGTACCTACCCCCCCCCCACTACCCTGATGTTTCCTTCCCCCCCACTTTCCAGTGATGTTCCCACCCTCCCCCCTACCAGTGATTTACCTACCCTCCCACTACCCGGGTGCCCTACCCTCCCCCCTACCAGTGATGTACCTACCCTTTCCCCACTACCCGTGATTTCCCCACCCTCCCCCTAAACCCGGCTGGGACCTAAACCCCCCCCATACCAGTGATGTACCCCACCCCCCCCAACACCAAATGATTTTACCCCCCCTCCCCAAATAAAAGTGATGTACCTACCACCCCCCTACCAGTGGGTGTACCTTAAATTTCCCCCCTACCAGGATGTACCTACCTCCCATACCAGGGTGTCCAAACCCCCCCCCACTACCTGATGTCCCCCCCCCCCACTTCCCTGTTTACCTACCCCCCCCACTACCAGTGACCCTACCTTCCCCCCTACCCTGAAGGGCCCCACCCTCCCCCCTACCAGTGTTTTACCCACCCTCCCCACCCACCAAATGATGTACTAAACCCCCCCCACTTTCCATGCTGCACCTAACCCCCCCCACTACCAGTGAGTACCCCACCCCCCCTACCAGTGGGTGTACCAACCCCCCCCCTTTTCCCGGGGGGGGAATTTTAACCCACCCTCCCCCCCTACCGTGATGTACCTACCTTTCCCCCTACCAGTGATTTACCTACCCCTTCCCCCACTACCGTTTATGGGACCTACCCTCCCCCCTACCCGTGAAAGTACCTTTCCCTCCCCCCTAACCCAGTGATGTACCTTTCCCTTCCCCCCTCCCCTGATGTAACCCCCCCCATCCCCCCCCTACCCCCCCCCCAAAGTTTAAATTAAATTTCCCACCCAAAATGAAAAGTAATACCCCCACCCCCGGTTGTACCACTCCCAAAAACCCCCATTTCTTTACCTACCTTTCCCCCTACCCATATGTATACTCCCCCAGTGAAGTACTTTAAACCTTTCCCCCCCCACCCCAAATAATGGGACCTTTCACCTCCCCCTTCCCCCCATTAAAAATAACCCTTTCCCCCAAAATTTTTTGATTTTAATTACCATTTTTTGTCCTACCCCCCCCAATACCAGGGGATTTACCTACCTTCCCAACCATATTACCTACCCCCCCCCATTACCAGTGATGTTTCCTACCCTCCCCCTACCATGATGTAACCCACCCCCCCCACTACCAGTGATGTACCCACCTTTTTACTCCAGTGTTTTAAACCTTTCCCTTTCCCCCCTACCGTGATGTTTCCTTAAACCCCCAATACCAGGGTTTACCACCCCCCCCCCCCTTTCCAGTGGTGTACCTAAACCCCCCCCCAAAAGGGTTTCCCCACCCTCCCACTACCATTTATGAAACCCCCCCCCCCACTACCATTTTGGTTTCCCACCCTCCCCACAACCTGTGATTGGGGGGGGGGGGGGTTTCCCCCCCCAATACCAGTGATTTCCACCCTCCCCCTTTTCCCGTGAGTACCCACCCCCCCACACCAGTTTGGGGTTTCCTACCCCCCCACTACAAAAATTTTACCTACCCTCCCCCCTACCCTTTATGTACCCCCCTCCCCCCTACCAGGGTTTTACCTACCCTCCCCCTACCAGTGAGTTTCCCACTCCCCACCACCATTTATGTACCCCCCCTCCCCACTTCCGTGGTGTACCTACCCTCCCCAATCCAAGGGTTTTACCTACCCTCCCCCCACCAGTGTTTTCCCCCCCCTCCAAATACCAGGTTTTTTCCCACCCTCCCCAATTCCCCTGATGTACCTCCCTCCCCCTAACCATGGTTTTACCCCCCCCTTTCCCCCCCCACCTGTGTCCGACCCCCCCCCCACTACCAGGTGTACCTCCCCCCCCCCATGTTTACCTACCCTCCCCACTTTTCCCCGTGTTGTCCACCCCCCCCATTCCCGTGTTTTACCCACCCTCCCCACTACCAGTGAAATTTCCCACCCTCCCCCCTACCAAATGGTGTAAACCCACCCTTTCCCCCCCTACCGTGATTTCCCAACCCCCCCCACTACCGTGATGTACCTACCCTCCCCACTACCATTTTTGTACCTACCCCCCCCACTAACCCGTGATGAAACCCACCCTTTCCCCCCTTCCGGGGATGACCTACCTTCCCCCCTACCATGATGTACCTTTCCCTCCCCACTACAAGGGAAAGTTTCCTACCCCCCCATACCAGTGATTACCTAAACCCCCCCCAATTTCCAGTGATGTACCTACCCCCCACTACCAGTGATGTACCTACCTTTCCCCCCTACCAGTTTATGACCAAACCCCCCCACTAACCCGTGGTTTCCTTCCCCCTACCAGTGATTAAACCCACCCCCCCCATTTCCAAAAGGGTGACCTTTCCCCCCCCATACCATTTATGTACCCAAACCTCCCCACTCCCCGTGATGTACCTTTCCCCCCCACTTCGATGTTTTACCTTCCCCCCCCCACTACCCGTGATGCAACCCACCCCCCCCCACTACCTGAAAGTCCTACCCTCCCCCCCTCCAGTGATGTTACCCCCCCACACCTTTAAAAATCCCCCCCTGATGTACCTACCCCCCCCACTACCAGTGATGTACCTAACCCCCCCCCATACCAAATGTTGACCTACCCTTTCCCCCCCCCAGTGATGACCCAACCCCCCCCACTACCAGTGATGTCCTCCCTCCCCCCTACCAATTGGGTGTACTACCCCCCCACTACCAGTTTAAAGTACCTAACCCTTCCCCCCTACCGGATTTTTCCTACCCTCCCCCCCCCCAATACCCGGATGCACCTACCCTTTCCCCCCTACCGTGATTCCAACCCCCCTCCCACTAACCCCGTGATGTCCCAACCCCCCCCCACTACCCGTGATGTACCTACCCTTTCCCCAAACCCAGTGATGACCAAACCCTTCCCCCCCCCCAGGATGAAACCCACCCCCCCCACTACCAGTGATCACCTACCCTCCCCCCCTACCCGGATGGCCTACCCCCCCACTTCCAGTGATGTTCTTTAACCCCCACTCCCCTTTATGCCCCACCCTCCCCCCTACCAGTGATGACCCACCCCCTTTCCCCCCTACCGTTATGTACCCACCCTTTCCCCCCTACCAGTGATGAACCCCCCCCCTACCAGTGAATCCCCCCCCCTACCCTCCCCATACCAGTGATTTTCCACCCTCCCCCACTACCTTGGGGGGACCCCCCCCCATACCCGTGGAAAGTCCTACCTCCCCCTACCGTGATGTACTACCCCCCCCTACCAGTGATGTACCCCACCCCTTTCCCCCCTTTCCCGTGATTTTCCCCTACCCTTTCCCCCCTTTCCGTGATTACCCACCCTCCCCCACACCCGTTTTGACCTACCCCCTTTCCCCCTACCATGAAATTTCCCACCCTCCCCCCTACCAGTGGTGTACCTAACCCCCCCACTACCCGTGGAAATTCCCCCCCCTTTTCCACCCCCCACTACCCGTGGGTTTCCTACCCTCCCCACTACCAGTGGGGCACCAAACCCCCCCCCCCTAACCCGTGAAGTACCCACCCCTTTCCCCCACCCGGGTGTACCTACCCTTTCCCCCCACCCGTGAGTACCCACACTCCCCCCTACCAATTTATTTTTACCTTCCCCCCCCAATACCAGTGATGCCCCACCCTCCCCCAAATAACCCGGGGGTACCCACCCCCCCCCACTACCCTTTTGTAAACCCCTTCCCCCCCTTTTCCCCTCCCCACACCAGTGGTGTACCCACCTCCCCCCTACCCTGATGTACCTACCCTCCCCACTACCGTGGTGACCTTTCCCTCCCCACTACCAGTGATTACCCACCTCCCCCCTACCAGGTGTTCCCACCCTCCCCAATACCCGTGATGTACCAAACCCCCCCCCCACTACCCGTGGGGTACCTACCCTTCCCCCCCTACCCGTGAGTTTCCCACACTCCCCCCTTCAAATGGAAATTTCCCACCCTCCCCCCCTTCCAGTGATGTACCCACCCCCCCCCCTACCGTGGTGTACCCACCCCCCCACTTTCCAGTGGGGTACTACACTCCCCCCAACCATGAATTTGGGGCCTACCCTTCCCCCCCTTTCCGTGATGTACCCACCCTCCCCACTAACCCGGGTGTAAACCCAACCCCCCACTACCCGTGGTGTACCTCACTCCCCCCAAAACCCGTGATGACCTACCCCCCCAAAATACCATGAAGTACCCACCCCCCAACCAGTGGGGGTACCCACCCTCCCCCCTACCAGTGATGTACCTTCACTCCCCACACCATGATTTTACCTACCCCCCCCCACTACCAGTGAAGTTTCCACCCTCCCCCCCCAGTGGTGTACCCACCCTCCCCCCCATATTTAACCCCAAGTGATGTACCCACCCCCCCATAAACCTTTATGTTCCCCCCCAACCTTTTACCCCCAATACCTGTGAAAAATACCTTTACCCAACCCCCCCCACTACCCTTTATGTACCTACCCCTCCCCCCTACCCGTGAAAGTACCTACCCCCCCACTACCCGTGATGACCTACCCCCCCCACTACCAGTGATGTACCTACCCTCCCCACACCATGATGTACCTTCCCTCCCCCCCTCCCCGTGATGTACCTACCCCCCCCCCACTACCCGTAAAGTACCTACCCCCCCCACTACCAAATAAAGTACCTAACCTCCCCATACCGTGATTTTACCTACCCTCCCACTACCAGGGAAGTAACCCACCCCCCCCCACTACAGTGGGTGTACCTTTCCCCCCCCACTACCAGTGATGTTTCCCCACCCTCCCCCCTCCCGTGAATTTTAAACCCACCCTCCCCCAAAACCCGTGAGGGCCCACCCCCCCCACACCAGTGATTTAAACCCCAACCCCCAAACCCAAATAACCATTAAATTTTACCTACCCTCCCCCTACCAGTGATGTTTCCTACCCCCCCACTACCAGTGATGTACCCACCCCCCCCACAAACCCGTGATGTACCTACCTCCCCCCCTACCAGGGATGTACCTAAACCCCCCCACTACCATGTGTCCTACCCTCCCCACCAGTGGAAAGTACCTTTCCCTCCCCATACCCTGAAAGTTTCCTACCCTCCCCCCTACCGTGATGTACCACCCTCCCCACTACAAATGATGTACCCTACCCCCCCACTAAAACCCTGATTACCTACCCCCCCCACTACCGTGAGTACCTACCCCCCCCCACTAACCCGTGGGTAAAACCCACCCTCCCCACTACCCGTGATGTACCCCACCCTCCCCCCCTACCAAAGATGTTCCCTTTTCCCTCCCCCCTACCCCGTATTTTTACCCCCCCCCACTAAAACCCGTGATGTACCTTCTCCCCCCAATACCAGTGATGTACCCACCCCCCCCACTACCAGTGATGTTCCTACCCCCCCCACTCCCCTGAAAAATTTTCCTACCCCCCCCATAACCCGTGTGAAAATACCCCCCCCATAAAAAATGATTTTTCCCACCCCTTTCCCCCCTCCCCGTTTATGTACCCACCCTCCCCCTACCAGTGGTTTTACCTACCCTCCCCCCCACTACCATTTATGTAAACCCCTTCCCCACTACCAGTTATGTACCACCCTCCCCACTACCAGTGATTTTACCTACCTTCCCACTACCCGTGATGTACCCCAAACCCCCCCCCTACCATGATGTACCACCCCCCCCACTAAAACACACAGCCGGAGGTAGACTCGGCCCCCCTCAGGCCCTTCCCTTTGGGGTGAGAAACTTTCTTGAAACTTAAAAAGTATTGAACCCCCTTTTTACTCCCTTGGATTGTCCTTCCCTTTTCCTCTCTCTCTCTCTCACTGCCCGGTATTTTTAAAACAATTAAAACCCTATTTAATAAAAACAACAGTTATTAAAATTTCAAAAATAATAATTAAAATCCCAAAAAATTTCCCGGGGGGGGGAGGGAAATAGGGGGGTTTTTATCCGGTAAGAGGGTGGTAAATTTAAATCCCCCCCCTTCTCCCCCAAAACACGTCAGCCCCACACAACTTAAAACCCGACATTAAAGGGCCCTTTCCCCCAGCCCAAGAGGAAAAAAGTGACCTTACCTCGTGTTAAAAATGGGGTTTAGTAAGGGGGCATTAAAAAGACGTCAAGGGAAACCCCTTAAAAAAACACTTTTTCTCTGCCACGTAAACCCTTGACTCGGAACAAAAACACTTGAAATAATTTTCGGAAAAAAAAACGACAATATTTGGATTAAAAAACAAATTCGACCCAATGTGACATTTTTTTGTGGGAACGTTTTGCCCCTCCAGGGAATTTGTTAATTGAAAATTAAAAATACATGGGCGCACAGGCTGTGTATACCTATTAGGCTGAGGTTTAAAACAAAAGAGTTGTAGATAGTAACAGTAGTGGTGCTAGTAGTAGTAGTAGTAGTAATAATAGTGGTAGTAGTAATAGTGATACAGTAGTAGTAGTAGTAGTGGTAGTATAAAAATTTTTTTTATTGTATAATAGTATTAGTAGTAATAATAGTGGTAGTATAATATTTGATACTAGTAGTAGTAGTAGTAGTGGTAGTAGTAATAGTGATACTAGTAGTAGTAGTAATAATAGTGGTAGTAGTTAATATGATACTAGTAGTAGTATAATATAGTGGTAGTAGTAATAGTGATACTAGTAGTAGTAGTAATAATAGTGGTAGTAGTAATAGTGATACTAGTAGTAGTAGTAATAATAGTGGTAGTAGTAATAGTGATACTATTGTAGTAGTATTAATATATGTAGTAGTAATATGGATACTAGTAGTAGTAGTATTTAATACTATAGAAAAAACTATAGTAGTTAATACTAGAAAGTAGTATTAGAAAGAGTAGTAAAAACAAGTAGTAGCAATACTAGCATAGTAGTAATAGTAATACTAGTAATGCTAGTAGTAGTAAGAGTAATACTAGTAATAATAGTGGTAGTAGTAATAGTAATACTAGTAGTAGTAGTAGTAGTAGTAATACTAGTAATAATAGTGGTAGTAGTAATAGTGATACTAGTAGTAGTTAGTAGTATTAGTAATACTAGAAAATAATAGGGGGTAGTAGTAATAGTGATACTAGTATAGTAGTAGTAGTAATACTATAATAATATGGTAGTAGTAATAGTGATACTAGTAGTAGTAGTAGTAGTAGTAATACTAGTAATAATAGTGGTAGTAGTAATAGTGATACTAGTAGTAGTAGTAGGTAGTAATACTAGTAATAATAGTGGTAGTAGTAATAGTGATACTAGTAGTAGTAGTAATACTAGTAGTAGTAATACTAGCAGTAGTAGTAGTAGTAATACAAGTAGTAGCAATACTAGCAGTAGTAGTAATAGTAATACTAGTAATGCTAGTAGTAGTAAGAGTAATACTAGTAATAATAGTGGTAGTAGTAATAGTAATACTAGTAGTAGTAGTAATACTAGTAGTAGTAGTAATACTAGTAGTAATACTAGCAGTATAGTAGTAATACAATAGTAGCAATACTACAGTAGTAGTAAAGTAATACTAGTAATCTAGAGTAAGAGTATACTAGTAATAATAGTTGGTAGTAGTAATAGTAATACTAGTAGTAGTAGTAATACTAGCAGTAGTAGTAGTAGTAATACAAGTAGTAGCAATACTAGCAGTAGTAGTAATAGTAATACTAGTAATGCTAGTAGTAGTAAGATAATACTAGTAATAATAGTGGTATAGTAATAGTAATACTAGTAGTAGTAGTAATACTAGTAGTAATATAGCATAGTAGTATAGTAATACTAGTAGTAGTAATACAGCAGTAGTAGTAATAGAAAGTAGAAAGTAATACAGTAGAAAGTAATACTAGCAGTAGTAGTAATAGTAACTAGTAGTAGTAAATACTAGCAGGTAGTAGTAATATGATACTAGTAGTAGTAATACTAGTACAATATAGTAATACAAAGAGTAATAGTAGCAGTACAGCAGTAATAGTAATAGTAACAGTAAAGTAATAGTAGCAGTAGTACTTGTGGTAGTGTCTATATGTACCGTGTGTGTCCATGTATTGTTTGTATCAGCTTGATAAAGCTCCTGGAGGGCGAAACGTTGCCACAATAAGATGTCACATTAGTTGCACCTGTGTCCTTTTACCTAACAAAAAAACACTTAATTTCCGGGTATAATACGAAGGGAAACTGGACCGTGCTGAGCGGGGTGGCTGTGAGGGTCGAGTCACGCTCCTGGTCCCGCCTTCTTGTAAGCCGCTACTAGGTCCACTCTCACCCTGCTCCATAAGCTTTATCATACCTCTTCCTAAAGCTAGGTATGGATCCTGCCTCCACTACATCACTTCCCAGACTATTCCACTTTCTGACATGTGTGTGTGGTGTTGTGTGGGGGTGTTGTGTGTGGTGTTGTGTTTGTGTGCGTGGGGTGTGTGTGTGGGGTGTGTGTGTGTGTGTGTGTGTGTGTGTGTGTGTTTTGTGTTAGTTACCATTTTGTGTGTGTGTGTGTGTGTGTGTGTGTGGTGTGTTTTGTGTGGGGTGTGTGTGTGTGTGTGTGTTTGTGTGTTGTGTGCTTGTGTGTGTGTGTGTGTTGTGTGCTTGTGTATGTGTGTGTGTGTGTGTGTGTGTGGTGTTTTGTGTGTGTGTGTGTGGTGTGTGTGTGTTAGTTACCATTTTGTGTGTGTGGTGTGTGTTGGTGTGTGTGTGTGTGTTACCATTTTGTGTGTGTGTGTGTGTGTGTGTGTGTGTGTGTGTTGTGTGTGTGTGTGTGTGTTGTGTGGTGTGGGGTGTGTGGTGTGTGTGTGTGTGTGTGTGTGAGACAAGTGGAAACCTGGATATTTCCCAGTGATCTTCAGTTGTGTTTCACTAGTCATCAAGACACAGGTAAGTGCAGTTCAACAGGTGTGTGACCCAGGCTCAGGACGGAGCTTCCAGCCCTGACTCATAAAAACTGTTACACAGTTTCACATACCCAAATGTCACACATATTTTTTAAGTTGTCGGTAATCAGAGAAGCGTAGCAATTATTATTATTATTATTATCATTATTACTATTATTATTATTGATACATTATTACTGTGATTGTTATAGAGTTTTAAAGACACTCTTTCACTGTGACAACTTTTCGTCCACTGTAGCGGTTTATCAAGTCGTTTCGCTCTAAGTAGTACTTGAATGAGAGAGAGTGAGAGAAAGTGAGTGTGAAAGAAAGTGAGAGAGAGATGCTGAGGCAGTAGGTCTACTGAAGCTTTATTATCAACATTAAATTATCAAAAAAATTTGCTAAACACACACACACACATACAAGGGGAGACATGATGACGACATACAAGATACTGCGGGGGATAGGTAAGGTAGACAGAGACAGGATGTTCCAGATATGGGACAAAGAAACAAGGGGTCACAAATGGAAGCTGAAGACTCAGACGAGGCACAGAGATGTTAGGAAGTATTTCTTCAGTCAGTTGTCAGGAAGTGGAATAGCGTAGCAAGTGATGTAGTGGAGGCAGGAACCATACATAGCTTTAAGACGAGGTATGATAAAACTCAGGAAGTAGAGAGAGGACCTAGTAGCGACCAGTGAAGAGGTGGGGCCAGGAGTTGAGTCTCCACCCCTGCAACCACAATTAGGTGAGTACACACAAGGGTGAGTCGTAGGACCGGTGCTGTTTCTGGTATATATGAATATGATGGAAGGGATAGACTCGGAACTTTCTATGTTTACAAGCGTTGTGAAGCTAATGTTAAGAATTCAAGTGGACGAGGCTCAGGCAGGACTATAAGGGGATCTGGACAGGCTGTTGGCCTCGTCCAACAACTGCCTTCTGGAGTTCAACCCCACCAAGTGCAAAGTCATGAAGATCGGGGAAGGTCAAAGAAGACCGCAGACAGAGTACAGTCTCGGGGGCGAAAGACTGCAAACTTCACTCAAGGTAAAGGATCCTGGGGTGAGTATAACACCGAACACATCTCCTGAGGCGCACATCAACCAAATAACTGCTGCAGCATACGGGCGCCTGGCAAACCTGACAACAGTGTTTCAATATCTCAGCAAGGTATCATTCACGACACTGTGCACTGTGTATGTCAGAAGAGATACAACAAAGCTCATGGAGAAGGGAGAGAGGGGATATAGTAGCGATCAGCGAAGACCGGGGCCAGAAGCTGTAACTCGACCTCTGCATCCACAAATATGAGTACAAACACAGACCAAAAGCTGGTACAATTCGACTGAACTACCACAAAAGCTGTGACTCGACCCCTGCAACCACATACATGTGAGTACACACCCACCTGGACGCGCAACAACACCTGAACGTCGCTATACGACCCTGTACACACCAGTGGGTGGGCGGGTTGGGTGGGCAGGAGGTGGTTGACATACCCAATTCTGAATACTACAACTCTTGCCCAAGGGCATTCTCACTGCCCAATACATCAATGTGAGGGAGAGGGAGGGAGGGAGAGAGAAGAGAGAGAGAGAGAGAGAGGAGAGAGAAGAGAGAGAGAGAGAGAGAGAGAGAGAGAAGAGGAGAGGAGAGAGAGAAGGGGGGAGAGGTTGACATACCCACTTTTGTATACTACAACTCTTGCCCAAGGGCATTCTCACTGCCCTTGGGCAAGAATTTTGTACCAACATAAAGCAATTCTGAATACAACTCTTGCCCAAGGGCATTTTCACTGCCAATACATCAAGGTGAGGGAGAGGGAGGGAAAAGAGGGAGAGAGGGAGAGAGAAGAGAGAGAGAGAGAGAGAGAGAGAAAAGAGAAGAGAGAGAGAGAGAGAGAGAGAGAGAGAGAGAAAAGAAGAGAGAGAGGGAGGAGGGAGAGAGAGGGAGGGAGAGAGAGGGAGGGAGAGAGAAAGAGGGAGAGAGAAAGAGGGAGAGAGAAAGAGGGAGAGAGAAAGAGGGAGAGAGAAAGAGGGAGAGAGAAAGAGAGAGAGAGAAAGAGGGAGAGAGAGGGAGGGAGAGGCCTCAAGGCAGGCCAGCGTTCCTGGCCAACAGCCAACGCTACTGAGACTTGACTACCTCCCTGACTACCTTCCTAACTACCTCCTTGACTCCCCCCCTGACTACCTCCCTAACTACCTCCCTGACTACCTCCTTGACTACCTCCCTGACTACCCTCCCCGACTACCTTCCTAACTACCTCCTTGACTACCTCCCTGACTACCTTCCTAACTACATCCTTGACTACCTCCCTGACTACCTCCCTAACTACCTCCTTGACTACCTCCTTGACTACCTCCCTGACTATCTCCTTGACTACCTTCTTGACTACCTCCCTGACTACCTCCTTGACTACCTCCCTGACTATCTCCTTGACTAACCCCCTTGACCCACCTCCCCGACTACCTCCCTGACTACCTCTTGACAACCTCCCTGACTACCTCCCCCCGACTACCTCCTTGATTACCTCCCTAACTACCTCCCTGAAATACCTTCTTGACAACCTCATTTACTACCTCCCTGACTACCTCCCTACACCTCCTTGTCCCACCTCCCTACCTCCCTGACTACCCCCTTGACTACCTCCCTGACTACCTCCCTGACTACCTCCTTGACTACCTCCCTGACTACCTCCCTGACTAACCCCCCTGACTACCTCCCTGAAAAACCTCCTTGACTACCTCCCTGACTACCTCCTTGACTACCCCCCTGACTACCTCCTTGACTACCTCCCTGACTACCTCCCTGACTACCTCCCTGACTACCTTCTTGACTACCTCCCTGACTACCTCCCCGACTACCTCCTTGACTACCTCCCTGACTACCTCCTTGACTACCTCCCTGACTACCTCCCTGACTACCTCCCTGACTACCTCCTTTACTACCTTCCTAACTACATCCTGACTACCTCCCTGACTACCTCCCTAACTACATCCTTGACTACCTCCCTGACTACCTCCCTAACTACATCCTTGACTACCTCCCCCGACTACCTCCTTGACTACCTCCCTGACTACCTCCCTGACTACCTCCCTGACTACCTCCTTGACTACCTCCCTGACTACCTCTTGACTACCTCCCTGACTACCTCCTTGACTACCTCCCTGACTACCTCCCTGACTACCTCTCTGACTACCCCCTGACTACCACCTGACTACCTCCCTGACTACCTCCTTGACTACCTCCCTGACTACCTCCCCTGACTACCTCCCTGACTACCTCCTTGACTACCTCCCGACTACCTCCTTGACTACCTCCTGACTACCTCCTTGACTACCTCCCTGACTAAACCCCCTTGACTACCTCCCTGACTACCTCCCTGACTACCTCTCGACTACCTCCCTGACTACTCCCTGACTACCTCCCTGACTAAACCCCCCTGACTACCTCCCTGACTACCTCCCTGACTACCTCTCTGACTACCTCCCTGAAATACCTCCTTGACTACCTCCCCGACTAAACCTCCCTGACTAAACCCCCCTGACTACCTCCTTGACTACCTCCCTGACACCTCCCTGACTACCTCCCTGACCCACCTCCCTGACTACCTCCTTGACTACCTCCTTGACTACCTCCTTGACTACCTCCCTGACTACCTCCTTGAAATACCTCCTGACTACCTCCTTGACTACCTCCCTGACTACCTCCCTGACTACCTCCCTGACTACCTCCCTGACTACCTCCTTGACTACCTCCCTGACTACCTCCTTGACTACCTCCCTGACTACCTCCCTGACTACCTCCTTGACTACCTCCTGACTACCTCCCTGACTACCTCCCTGACTACCTTCCCCGACTACCTCCTTGACTACCTCCCTGACTACCTCCTTGACTACCTCCCCGACTACCTCCTTGACTACCTCCCTGACTACCTCCCTGACTACCCCTCTGACTACCTCCCTGACTACCCCCTGACTACCTCCCTGACTACCTCCCTGACTACCTCCCTGACTACCTCCCCGACTACCTCTTTTGACTACCTCCCCGACTACCTCCTTGACTACCTCCCTGACTACCTCCCTGACTACCTCCCTGACTACCTCCTTGACTACCTCCCTGACTACCTCCTTGACTACCTCCCTGACTACCTTTCCCCGACTACCCTCCCTGACTACCTCCTTGACTACCTCCCTGACTACCTCCCTGACTACCTCTCTGACTACCCCCTGACTACCTCCCTGACTACCTCCCTGACTACCTCCCTGACTACCTCCCTGACTACCTCCCCTGACTACCTCTCTGACTACCTCCCTGACTACCCTCCTTGACTACCTCCCTGACTACCTCCTTGACTACCTCCCTGACTACCTCCCTGACTACCTCCCTGACTACCTCCTTGACTACCTCCCTGACTACCTCCTGACTACCTCCCTGACTACCTCCCTGACTACCTCCTTGACTACCTCCCTGACTACCTCTCTGACTACCTCCCTGACTACCTCCTTGACTACCTCCCTGACAACCTCCTTGACTACCTCCCTGACTACCCCCCTGACTACCTCCCCCCGACTACCTCCTTGACTACCTCCCTGACTACCTCCCTGACTACCTCCCTGACTACCTCTCTGACTACCTCCCTGACTACCTCCTTGACTACCTCCCTGACTACCTCTCTGACTACCTCCCTGACTACCTCCTTGACTACCTCCCTGACTACCTCCTTGACTAACCTCCCTGACTACCCTCCCTGACTACCTCCCTGACTACCTCCTTGACTACCTCCCGACTACCTCCTTGACTAACCTCCCTGACTACCCCCCTGACTACCTCCCTGACTACCTCCCTGACAAACCCCCCTGACTACCTCCCTGACTACCCCCCCTGACTACCTCCTTGACTACCTCCCCGACTACCTCCTTTACTACCCCCCCTGACATACCCCCTGACTACCCTCCCGACTACCTCCCTGACTACCTCTCTACTACCTCCCTGACTACCTCCTTGACTACACTCCCTGACTACCTCTCTGACTACCTCCCTGACTACCTCCCTGACTACCTCCCTGACTACCTCCCTGACTACCTCTCTGACTACCTCCCTGACAAACCCCCTTGACTACCTCCCTGACTTACCTCCTTGACTACCTCCCTGACTACCTCCCTGACTAAACCTCCCTGACTACCTCCCTGACTACCTCTCTGACTACCTCCCTGACTACCTCCCTGACTACCTCCCTGACTACCTCCCTGACTACCTCCCTGATACCTCCTTGACTACCTCCCTGACTACCTCCCTGACTACCTCCCTGACTACCTCCCTGACTACCTCCCTGACTACCCCCTTACTACCTCCCTGACTACCTCCTTGACTACCTCCCGACTACCTCCCTGACTACCTCCCTGACTACCTCCCTACTACCTCCCTGACTAACCTCCTTGACTACCTCCCCGACTACCTCCCTGACTACCTCCCTGACTACCTCCCTGACTACCCCCTGGGCTACCTCCCTGACTACCTCCCTGACTACCTCCCTGACTACCTCCCTGACTACCTCCCTGACTACCTCCCTGACTACCCCTCCTTGACTACCTCCCTGACTACCCCCCTGACTACCTCCCTGACTACCTTCCCTGACTACCTCCTTGACTACCTCCCCACTACCTCCCTGACTACCTCCCTGACTACCTCCCTGACTACCTCCCTGACTACCTCCCTGACTACCTCCTTGACTACCCTCCCTGAATACCTCCTTGAACTACCTCCTTGACTACCTCCGTGACTACCTCCCTGACTACCTCCTTGACTACCTCCTTGACTACCTCCTTGACTACCTCCCTGACTTTCCTCCCTGACTACCTCCCTTTACTACCTCCTGACTACCTCCCTGACTACCTCCCTGACTACCTCCCTGAAATACCTCCCTGACTACCTCCCTGACTACCTCCTGACTACCTCCCTGACTACCTCCTTGACTACCTCCCTGACTACCCTCCTTGACTACCCTCCTTGACTACCTCCCTGGGCTACCTCCCTGACTACCTCCTTGACTACCTCCTTGACTACCTCCCTGACTACCTCCCTGACTACCTCCCTGACTACCTCCCTGACTACCTCCCTGACTACCTCCCTGACTACCTTTCCCTTGACTACCTTTCCCTTTACTACCTTTCCCTTTACTACCTCCCTGACTACCTTCCCTGACTACCTCCCTGACTACCTCCTTGACTACCTCCCGACTACCTCCTTGACTACCTCCTTGACTACCTCCTTGACTACCTCCCTGATACCTCCCTGACTACCTCCCTGACTACCTCCTTGACTACCTCCCTGACTACTCCCTGACTACCTCCCTGACACCTCCTTGACTACCCCTTGACTACCTCCTTGACTACCTCCCTGACTACCTCCCTGACTACCTCCTTGACTACCCCCCTGACTACCTCCTTGACTACCTCTTTGACTACCTCCTGACTACCTCCCTGACTACCTCCCTGACTACCTCCCTGACTACCTCCTTGACTACCTCCCTGACTACCTCCCTGACTACCTCCCTGACTACCTCCTTGGGCTACCTCCTTGACTACCTCCTTGACTACCTCCCTGACTACCTCCCTGACTACCTCCTTGACTACCTCCTTGACTACCTCCTTGACTACCTCCTTGACTACCTCCTTGACTACCTCCCTGACTACCTCCTTGACTACCTCCTTGACTACCTCCTTGACTACCTCCCTGACTACCTCCCTGACTACCTCCTTGACTACCTCCCTGACTACCTCCCTGACTACCTCCTTGACTAACTCCTTGACTACCCCTTGACTACCTCCCCGATGACCTCCTTGACTACCTCCTTGACTACCTCCTTGACTACCTCCCTGATACCCTCCTTGACTACCTCCTTGACTACCTCCTTGACTACCTCCCTGACCTTTCCTCCCTGACTACCCTCCTTGACTACCTCCCTGACTACCTCCTTGACTACCTCCTTGACTACCTCCTTGACTACCTCCTTGACTACCTCCCTGACTACCTCCCTGACACTTTCCCTTTACTACCTCCCTGACTTTTCCTCCTTTACTACCTCCCTGACTACCTCCCTTGACTACTCCTTGACTACCTCCCTGACTACCCCTGACTACCTCCTTGACTACCCCCTTGACTAAACCCCCCTGATAACCCCCCTGACTACCTCCCTGACTACCTCCTTGACTACCTCCTTGACTACCTCCCTTACAACACACTATCCCACACTACACCTCAATAACTCACTACCATTCAATAACTCACTATTCAGTAACTCACTATTGTCAATAACTCATTACTCCTCAAAAATTCACTACAGTCAAACTCACACAGTCAATAACCACTACCAGTCAAAACTCACTAGCAGTAACTCACTATAGTCCCAAAACATTACTCCTCAAAATTCCACACTAGTCATAACTCACTACTATCAAAACTCACTATTCCATAACTCACTAACTAAGCAAAACTCACTATCATAACTCACTACTAGTCAATAACTCACTATTCAGTAACTCACTACTAGTCAATAACTCACTATTCAGTAACTCACTACTAGTCAATAACTCACTACCAGTCAATAACTCACTAGTCAGTAACTCACTACTAGTCAATAACTCACTACTAGTCAATAACTCACTACTAGTCAGTAACTCACTACTAGTCAATAACTCACTACTAGTCAATAACTCACTACTAGTCAATAACTCACTACTAGTCAATAACTCACACAGTGTTAGCGTATTAGCAGATCCAGACACACTCCCGGCCCCCACTCATTATTCAAACTCCAAAGTCGTCAATTGAAGGGTAAAAACTTGGGGTCATTTAAAAAACACCTTAGAAAACCATAGTGAGTGTGAGGTGGACCTGAAATGGCATTGGGCCCCTAGGCCTCCTGCAGTGCTCCTTTTTTCTTAAACATGTGATGAAATATTTAAAGACAACTAACATACATGCGTGAGATAAAATACCGACATGTTGATAGGACTGTTTAATGAAAGGTTCTGAGACCGACACTTGGTAAATTCACATGTGCACACTGGCATCTTTATGCTGAAGCACACAAAAACTGGCATCTTCATGCTGATAGCACACAACACTGGTATCTTCCCTGCTGATCAGCACACAACTGGGCTTCTTCATCATGCTGATAGCACACAACACTGGGCTATCTTCATGCTGATAGCACACAACACTGGGCTATCTTCATGCTGATAGCACACAACACTGGGCTATCTTCATCATGCTGATAGCACACAACATTTGGCTATCTTTATCATGCTGATAGCACACAACACTGGGCTATCTTTATCATGCTGATAGCACACAACACTGGGCTATCTTTATCATGCTGATAGCACACAACACTTGGCTATCTTTATCATGCTGATAGCACACAACACTGGCTATCTTTATCATGCTGATAGACACAACACTTGGCATCTTTATCATCTGGTAGCACCCCAACACTGGGGTATCTTTATCCCAAACGTTTCGCCTACAAAGGCAGACTTCTTCAGCTCGAGATACAAATGTCAGCGTAACATAGAGATGTGAAGACGATGTTATCAGTGTCAGCAGTAGCATAGAGATGTGAAGACATGTTTTTCAGTGGTCAGCAGTAGCATAAGACGTGAAGACGATGTATCAGTGTCAGCAGTAGCAGTAGAGATGTGAAGACGATGTTATCAGTGTCAGCAGTAGCAGTAGAGATGTGCAGACGATGTTATCAGTGTCAGCAGTAGCAGTAGTGATGTGAAGACGATGTTATTAGTGTCAGCAGTAGCAGTAGAGATGTGAAGACGATGTTATCAGTGTCAGCAGTAGCAGTAAAAGATGTGAAGACGATGTTATCAGTGTCAGCATAGCAGTAGAGACGTGTAGACGATGTTATCAGTGTCAGCAGTAGCAGTAGAGATGTGAAGACGATTTTTATCGTGTCAGCAGTAGCAGTAGAGATGTGAAGACGATGTTTTTCAGTGTCAGCAGTAGCAGTAAGATGTTGTAGACGATGTTATCAGTGTCAAACATTTGCAGTAGAGATGTGAAGACGATGTTATCAGTGTCAGCAGTAGCAGTAGAGATGTGAAGACGATGTTATCAGTGTCAGCAGTAGCAGTAGAGATGTGAAGACGATGTTATCAGTGTCAGCAGTAGCAGTAGAGATGTGTAGACGATGTTATCAGTGTCAGCAGTAGCAGTAGAGATGTGAAGACGATGTTATCAGTGTCAGCAGTAACAGTAGAGATGTGAAGACGATGTTATCAGTGTCAGCAGTAGCAGTAGAGATGTGAAGACGATGTTATCAGTGTCAGCAGTAGCAGTAGAGATGTGAAGACGATGTTATCAGTGTCAGCAGTAGCAGTAGAGATGTGAAGACGATGTTATCAGTGTCAGCAGTAGCAGTAGAGACGTGAAGACGATGTTATCAGTGTCAGCAGTAGCAGTAGAGATGTGAAGACGATGTTATCAGTGTCAGCAGTAGCAGTAGAGATGTGAAGACGATGTTATCAGTGTCAGCAGTAGCAGTAGAGATGTGAAGACGATGTTATCAGTGTCAGCAGTAGCAGTAGAGATGTGAAGACGATGTTATCAGTGTCAGCAGTAAGCAGTAGAGATGTGAAGACGATGTTATCAGTGTCAGCAGTAGTAGTAGAGATGTGAAGACGATGTTATCAGTGTCAGCAGTAGCAGTAGAGATGTGAGAGACGATGATATCAGTAGTCAGCAGTAGCAGTAGAGATGTGTAGACGATGTTATCAGTGTCAGCAGTAGCAGTAGAGATGTGTAGACGATGTTAATCATGTGTCACACTAGCAGTAGAGATGTGTAGACGATGTTATCAGTGTCAGCAGTAGCAGTAGAGATGTGCAGACGATGTTATCAGTGTCAGCAGTAGAGATGTGAAGACGATGTTATCAGTGTCAGCAGTAGCAGTAGAGATGTGTAGACGATGTTATCAGTGTCAGCAGTAGCAGTAGAGATGTGAAGACGATGTTATCAGTGTCAGCAGTAGCAGTAGAGATGTGTAGACGATGTTATCAGTGTCAGCAGTAGCAGTAGAGATGTGAAGACGATGTTATCAGTGTCAGCAGTAGCAGTAGACATGTGTAGACGATGTTATCAGTGTCAGCAGTAGCAGTAGAGATGTGTAGACGATGTTATCAGTGTCAGCAGTAGCAGTAGAGATGTGAAGACGATGTTATCAGTGTCAGCAGTAGCAGTAGAGATGTGTAGACGATGTTATCAGTGTCAGCAGTAGAGATGTGTAGACGATGTTATCAGTGTCAGCAGTAGCAGTAGAGATGTGTAGATGATGTTATCAGTGTCAGCAGTAGCAGTAGAGATGTGTAGACGATGTTATCAGTGTCAGCAGTAGCAGTAGAGATGTGCAGACGATGTTATCAGTGTCAGCAGTAGAGATGTGAAGACGATGTTATCAGTGTCAGCAGTAGCAGTAGAGATGTGTAGACGATGTTATCAGTGTCAGCAGTAGCAGTAGAGATGTGAAGACGATGTTATCATGTCAGCAGTAGCAGTAGAGATGTGTAGACGATGTTATCAGTGTCAGCAGTAGCAGTAGAGATGTAAAGACGATGTTATCAGTGTCAGCAGTAGCAGTAGACATGTGTAGACGATGTTATCAGTGTCAGCAGTAGCAGTAGAGATGTGTAGACGATGTTATCAGTGTCAGCAGTAGCAGTAGAGATGTGAAGACGATGTTATCAGTGTCAGCAGTAGCAGTAGAGATGTGTAGACGATGTTATCAGTGTCAGCAGTAGCAGTAGAGATGTGTAGACGATGTTATCAGTGTCAGCAGTAGCAGTAGAGATGTGTAGACGATGTTATCAGTGTCAGCAGTAGCAGTAGAGATGTGTAGACGATGTTATCAGTGTCAGCAGTAGCAGTAGAGAGATGTGTAGACGATGTTATCTGTGTCAGCAGTAGCAGTAGCGATGTGTAGACGATGTTATCAGTGTCAGCAGTAGCAGTAGAGATGTGAAGACGATGTTATCAGTGTCAGCAGTAGCAGTAGAGATGTGTAGACGATGTTATCAGTGTCAGCAGTAGCAGTAGAGATGTGCAGACGATGTTATCAGTGTCAGCAGTAGCAGTAGAGATGTGCAGACGATGTTATCAGTGTCGCAGTAGCAGTAGAGATGTGTAGACGATGTTATCAGTGTCAGCAGTAGCAGTAGAGATGTGAAGACGATGTTATCAGTGTCAGCAGTAGCAGTAGAGATGTGAAGACGATGTTATCAGTGTCAGCAGTAGCAGTAGAGACGTGTAGACGATGTTATCAGTGTCAGCAGTAGCAGTAGAGATGTGAAGACGATGTTATCAGTGTCAGCAGTAGCAGTAGAGACGTGTAGACGATGTTATCAGTGTCAGCAGTAGCAGTAGAGATGTGAAGACGATGTTATCAGTGTCAGCAGTAGCAGTAGAGATGTGAAGACGATGTTATCAGTGTCAGCAGTAGCAGTAGAGATGTGAAGACGATGTTATCAGTGTCAGCAGTAGCAGTAGAGATGTGAAGACGATGATATCAGTGTCAGCAGTAGCAGCAGAGATGTGAAGACGATGTTATCAGTGTCAGCAGTAGCAGTAGAGATGTGAAGACGATGTTATCAGTGTCAGCAGTAGCAGTAGAGATGTGAAGACGATGTTATCAGTTGTTTTACAAAGGGGCGTTCCTGCCTTACGAATTTATTAACTTTTTTCACTAGGAAATTTGAGGAGGTAGATCATGGTATTGAATATGATACTGTGTATATGGACGTCAGTAAGGCTGTGCAAGAAAGGTATAAAATACCGACAACATGAAATTTAATACACATATGCAACATCTGGTTATCTTTATTGTAGACGTTTCGCCATCCAGTGGCTTTATCAATACAGATTCTAGGACATAATTATGTCCTAGAATCTGTATTGATAAAGCCACTGGATGGCGAAACGTCTACAATAAAGATATCCAGATGTTGCACATGTGTCTTAACTTTCATTCAGTAAGGCTTTTGACAAGGTCCCACATCAGAGACTATTGAGGAAACTTAAGGCACATGGAATAGGAGAAATTTTTCCCTGGATAGAGGCATGGTTGACAAATAGGCAGCAGAGAGTTTGCATAAATGGGGAGAAATCAGAGTGGGGGCACGTCACAAGCGGTGTTCTTCAGGGGTCAGTGTTGGGCCCCCTGCTGTTCACAATCTACATAAACGACATTAATGAGGGCATAAGTTTGCCGATGACACCAAAATAGGCCGTCGAATTCATTCTGGCAAGGACATTAGAACACTCCAGGAAGATTTGAATAGACTGATGTAGTGGTCGGAGAAGTGGCAGATGCAGTTTAATATAGACAAATGCAAAGTTCTAAATGTTGGACAGGAAAATAACCATGCCACATATAAACTAAATAATGTAGATCTTAATATTACGGATTGTGAAAAGGATTTAGGAGTTCTGGTTAGCAGTAATCTAAAACCAAGACAACAGAGCATAAGTGTTCGCAATAAGGCTAACAGAATCCTTGGCTTCATATCAAGAAGCATAAATAATAGAAGTCCTCAGGTTGTTCTTCGACTCTATATATCCTTGGTTAGGTCTCATTTAGATTATGCTGCACAGTTTTGGTCACCGTATTACAGAATGGATATAAATGCTCTGGAAAACGTACAGAGGATGACAAAGTTGATCCCATGTATCAGAAATCTTCCCTATGAGGATAGACTAAGGGCCCTGAATCTGCACTCTAGAAAGGCGTAGAATTAGGTGGGATATGATTGAGGTGTATAAATGGAAGACAGGAATAAATAAAGGGATGTAAATAGTGTGCTGAAAATATCTAGCCTAGACAGGACTCGTAGCAATGGTTTTAAGTTGGAAAAATTCAGATTCAGGAAGGATATAGGAAAGCACTGGTTTGGTAATAGAGTTGTGGATGAGTGGAACAAACTCCCGAGTACAGTTATTGAGGCTAAAACATTGTGTAGTTTTAAAAATAGGTTAGATAAATACATGAGTGGGTGTGGGTGAGTGTGAGTTGGACCTGACTAGCTTGTGCTACTAGGTCAGTTGCTGTGTTCCTCCCTTAAGTGAATGTGACCCGACCTGACTAGGTTGGGGCATTGGCTTAAGCCGGTAGGAGACTTGGACCTGCCTCGTATGGGCCAGTAGGCCTGCTGCAGTGTTCCTTCTTTCTTACTTTATGTTCTTATACTAGGCAAGTCCCTCACAAACGTTACACAAGT
>NC_069452.1:6447410-6468496 GCF_026875155.1 Cherax quadricarinatus
GCAAACACTTGCTGATTTTCCCACGTGACATAAGAACATAAGAACATAAAAACGAAGGAAACACTGCAGAAGGCCTACGGGCCCATGCGAGCAGGTCCAAGTCTCCTACCGGTTTTAAGCCAATGCACCCCAACCCTAGTCAGGTCAGGTACATTGACTTAAGGGAGGAACACGGCAACCAACCTGGTAGCACAAGCTATCAGGTCTAACTCACACCACCCACATCCACTCATGTATTTATCCAACTATTTTTTAAAGCTAAAACAACGTTGTGGCCTCTATAACGGAAATTTGGGGAGTTTGTTCCACTCATCCACAACTTATTACCAAACCATACTTTCCTATATCCTTCCTGAATCTGAATTTTTCCAATTTAAAAACCATTGCTGCGAGTCCTGTCTAGGCTAGATATTTTCAGCACACTATTTACATCCCCTTTATTTATTCCTGTTTTCCCATTTATACACCTCAATCATACCCCCCCTAATTCTACGCTTTCAGAGAAGTGCAGATTCAGGGCCCTTGGTCTATCCTCATAGGGAAGGTTTCTGATACATGGGATCAACTTTGTCATCCCCTTTTGGTACATTTTCCAGAGAATTATATCCATTCTGAAAATAAGGTGACAAAACTGAGCAGCATAATCCTAAATGAGGCCTAACCAAGGATGTTAGAGTTGAAGAACAACCTGAGGCCCTCCTATTATTTAAGCTTCTTGATATAAGCCAAGGATTCTGTTAGCTTATTGCGAACACTTATGCCCCTGTTGTCTTGGTTTCAGATTACTGCTAACCAAACTCCTAAATCTTTTTCACAATCCGTAATATTAAGATCTACATTATTTAGTTTATATGTGGCTTGGTTATGTCCTGTCCAACATTTAGAACTTTGCATTTTTCTATATTTAAACTGCATCTGCCACTTCTCCGAAACCCCTGCATCAGTCTATTCAAATCTTCCTGGAGTGCTCGAATGTCCTCGCAGAATGAATTTGACGGCCTATTTTGGTGTCATCGGCAAACTTGCCGATTTTCGCTCTTTATGCCTCATCTATGTCGTTTTTGTAGATTGTGAACAGCAGGGGGCCCAACACTGACCCCTGTGTTAACACAGATGTTAGAAGAGAAAGTGTTAACAACAGCTAAAAGGGAAGTGTTTTTAAAACAGATGTTAGAAGAGAGGTGTTAACACAGATGTCAGAAAAAAGGGGTTAACCAGAGTCAGAAAAAGGGGGTGTTAAAACAGATGTCAAAGAGAGGTGTTAACACAGATGTCAGAAGAGATGTTAACACAGATGTCAAAGAGAGGTGTTTAAAAAAGATTCAAAGAGAGGGGTTAACACAGATGTTGGAAGGTGTTAAAGGTGTTGCTTGAAAAAGTTCTTTATTTAGGTAACATTAAAAAAAATTTAAGGTGTAATTTTTTGAAAATCTGACGAACTGGGCGTGGGTGGGCTGTTTCACGCCCTGAACCCCCCTACCATATCAGGTTACAAAAACTCACCCCACCATACCCTGTTTTTCAACACCCACCTACCCCTCATGTTTGCAACACCCACCTACCCTATCATGTTTTCAAAACCCACCTACCCTATATGTGCAACACTCACCTACCACATCATGTTGCAACACCCACCTACCCTATCATTTGCAACACCCCCTATCCTATCTTTTGCAAAACCCACCTCCCTATATGTAGCAACATCACCTACCCAATGTTGCAAAACCCCCCCTACCACTATCATGTACTTTACCCAAGGGACCACTATCAGGGTGCAACATCCACCTACCCCTTCAGCTGCAACATCCACCTAACCCCTATCATGTGCAAAACCACACCACATATGCTGCAACATCCACCTACCACATCATCGGAAATCCCCCCCAATATCATGTTGCAACCCCCCCTACCCCTTCATGTAGCAAATCCACCTACCACTTCATGCTGCAACATCCACCTACCCACATGCTGCAAATCCCCCTACCACTATCAGTAGCAACACCCACCTACCACTATCATCTGCAACATCACCTCCCCTACAAGCTGCAAATCCATACCACTATCGCTGCAAAATCACCTAACCCCCTTATGTAGCAACACCCCCCTACCATATCATGTGCAACACCATTACCACTATCATGTGCAACACCCCCCCCCACTATCATGCAGAACATCCACCCACCACTATCTGCTGCAAAATCCACCCTACCACTATCAGTAGCAAACACCCCCCTACCATATCATGTAGCAACACCCCCCACCCCCCTGTAGCAAAACCCACCTACCTTCTGTGAAAAAAATCACCTACCCCTATCATGCGCAAAACCCCACCTTCCACTATCATGTAGCATCACCACCCACCCATCATGTTGCAACACCACCACCACTATCAGTAGCATCACCCCCCTACCCCTATCATGTTGCAACACCCCCCACCCCTATCATGTTGCAACACCCCCCCTCCACATATTAGCATCACCCCCCTACCATATCATTTTGCAAACCCCCTACCACTATCGTAGCAAACTACCACCCCTTCATGTTGCAAAACCCCCCACCACTATAAGAGCATCACCCACCCACCACTACATTCAACACCCCACCCACCATATCATGCGCAAACCCACCTACCCCTACATGTTGCAACCTCACCTACCACTATCAGTAGAAACTCACCTACCCCTATATTAGCAACACCCCCCTACCCCTATCAGCTGCAAAACCCCCTACCCCTATATGTTGCAACACCCCCTACCACATCTGTAGCTCACCCACCTACCACTATCGTAGAAACACCCACCCCACCACTATCAGCTGAAACCCCCCCTACCACTATCAGCGCAAAAACTCAATACCCCTATCATCTGCAACACCCACCTACCACTATCATGTAGCAACACTCACCTACCCCCTATCAGCTCAACACCCACCTACCCCTACTGTGCAAAACTCACCTACCATTTGTTGCAACACCACCTACCCCCTTCAGCTGCAAAAACCCCCCCTACCACTTAAAGTGCAACACTACCACCCATATGCGCAAAAACCCCCCTACCATATCATGTAGCAACACTCCCTACCACTATCATGTTTTAACACACCTCCATACATGTGCAACACTCACCTCCCCTATCATGCTGAAACCCACCTACCCCTATCATGTAGCAACACTCACCTAACCCCTATCATGTGAACACCACCTCCACTATCAAACAACACTCACCCACCCTATCTGCTGCAACCCCACCTACCCTATCATGTACAACAAATACTACCACTATCTGCTGCAAAAAACTACCTACCACTATATGTTGCAACACTCCTACCATATCATGTCAACCTCACCCCACATCTGTTGCAAACTCCCACCACTATCATGTAGCAAACCACCTACCATATTTATGCTCAACACTCACCTACCCTATCCTGCAACACTCCCTACCCTTATTAGCAAACCACCTACCACTACATGTTCAACACTCACCACCCATCATGCTGCAACACCATACCACTATCATGTAGATCACCCACCTACCCCTATCATTTGCAAACACTCACCTACCCCTATCATGTAGCATCACCACCTCCACTACATTAAAAACATCACCTACCACTATCATGTGATCACCCACCTACCACTATCTGTAGAAAACACCTACCACTTCGTAGCTTTATCACCCACCCCATCATGTACATCACCCAAAACCCACCCCTTTATGCTGCAACCCCCTACCAAATATGTAGCAACATCACCTACCCATCATTAGCAACCTCACCCACCACTTCATGTGCAACACTCACCACCACTATCATGTAGCATCACCCCCCTACCCCTATCATGCTGCAACACTCACCTACCACTTTTTATGTACTCACCCAATACCACTATCTTGCAACCTCACCTACCCCTATCATGTAGAATCACCCACCTACCCCTATATTTGCAAACTCACCTACCCCTATCATGTTCAACATCACCTCCACTATAGTTGAACACCACCTACCCTATCATGTTGCATCACCCCCCTACCACTATCAGAGCAACCTTTACCTACCCTATCTGTAGCATCACCCCCTACCACTATCATGTTGCAAACTCACCCCACCCCTATATGTTTCAACACTCACCACCACTATCATGTTGCAACATACCTACCCCTTTATGTAGCAACACCACCTACCCTTCATGTTGCAAACCCACCTACCACTATCATGCTGCAACACTACCTACCCTACATGTGAACATCCCCTACCACTTTCAGTAGCAAATAACCCCCCCTTATCATGTTGCAAAACTCCCTACCACTATCATGTTCAACACTCACCTACCCTATCTGTAGCAACACTCCCTACCACTATATGTTGCAAAAACCCACCTACCACTTCATGGCAACCTCACCCACCCCTATCAGTAGCAACACTACCTCCACTATCATGTTGCAACACTCACCACCACTATCTGTTGCAAACTCACCCAACTATATGTTGCAACATCACCTCCATATCATGTTGCAACACTCACCTACCACTACATGTAGAACACTCACCTACCAATTATGTTGCAACACTCCCTACCCTATCATTTGCAACATCCCTCCCCCTATCAGTTCAACCCCACCTACCACTTCTGTAGCAACATCACCCACCATTATGTAGCAACACCACTACCCCCACATGTAGCAAAAACTCACCACCACTACATTTTTTAAACCCTCACCCACCCCTATCATGCGCAACACTCACCCACCATTCATTACAACACTCCCTACCATATAAAGTTGCAACACTCACCACCACTATCTGTAGCAACACTCACCTCCACTTTATGTAGCAACACTCCCTACCACTATCATGTAGCAACACTACCTACCACTTCATTTGCAAAACTCCACCACTATCATGTAGCAACACTCCCTACCCTTTCATGCTGCAACACTCACCTCCCCCTATCATGTAGCAAAACTCACCTACCACTATCAGTAGCAACACCACCCCCATATTTGCAACACTCCCCCACCCCTATCATGTAGCAACACTCACCCCACCATTTCATGTAGCAACACTCACTACCCTATCTCTGCACACTCACCCTACCACTATTGTGCAACACTCACCCACCACTTTCATGTTGCAACACTCACCTACCACTACTGCTGCAAAAACCCCCTATCCCCTTCATGTACAACACTCACCCCACTTCATGTTGCACACTCCCCTACCACATCATGTAGCAACACCCCCTACCACTTTGTAGCAACACTCACTACCACTATCATGTGCAACACTCACCTACCCCTATCTGTACAACACTCACTACCACATATGTAGAAACCACCTACCACTATAAAGTTGCAACATCACCTACCACTACCATGTTGCAAAAACTCCCTACCCCTATCTGTAGCAAACCTCACCTACCACATATTTAGCAACACCACCTACCCTATTGTTGCACCCCTCACCTACCCTATCATGCGCAACAAATCAAAACCCTTTCAGCTGCAACACCACCTACCACTATCATTTTGCAAACACTACCTACCCCTACATGTGCAACACCCCTCCACTATCATGTGCATCACCCCCACCACTTCTGTAGCAACATACCTACCCCCAACATGTGCAACACTCACCTACCACATCTGTAGCAACACTCACCTACCCCTATCATGTACATACCCACCTACCACTATCATGTAGCATTTACCCACCTACCCTATTGTAGCAAAAACTCACCTACCACTATCATGTAGCAACACTCACCTACCACTATATGTAGCAAACTCACCTACCCTTCATGTAGCAACACTCACCCACCACTATCATGTGCTCCCCACCTACCCCTATCGCTGCAACACCCCCTACCTATCTGTAGCAACACTCACCTCCCCATCTGTTTTCAACACCCCCCTCCACTTTTCATTAGCATCACCCACCTACCCCCTTATGTAGCAACACTCACCTACCACTATATGTGAAAAACTCCCTACCCCTATCTTTTTCAACACCCCCTACCCCTTCTGCTGCAACACTCACCAAACTATATGTTCAAAAACTCACCTACCACTATCAGCTGCAACACCATACCCCTATAAAGTTGCAACCCACCCCACCCCTATCAGTTGCAAACCCACCACCATTTCTGTGCAACACTCACCCACCCCTATCATGTTGCAAACTCACCTCCACTTCAGCGCAAACATCACCCACCATATCATGTTGCAACACTCAACCCCCCTATCATGTAGCAACACTACTAAACCCCATCTTTTAACACCCCCACCACATCAGTACAACACTACCTCCACTATATTAGAACACCCACCTACCCCTATCATTAGCAAAACCCCACCTACCATATAGTTGAACACTCACCCTACCACTATCATGTGCAACAACACCTACCACTTCAGAGCTCACCCACCTCCCCCCTATCATTAGCAACCTCACCTACCCAAAACTTTGCAACCTCACCTACCCCTATCATGTGCAACATACCTACCACTATCTGTGCATCACCCACCTACCACTATCATGTAGCAACCTCACCTACCACACATGTTGAAACACTCACCTACCACTATCATGTAGCAACCACCCCTACCACTTCAGTAGCTTACCCCCCACACTATCTGTAAAACACCACCACCCATATGTCATCACCCATCCACTATCATGTAGCAAAACTCACCTACCATATCATGTTTAACAATACCTACCACTATATGTAGCAACCTCACCTACCACTATCATGTAGCATACCCCCTACCCCTATCTGTACAACACTCACCCCACCATATATGTTCAAACCCCACCCCCCCTACTGCGCAACACTCACCTACCCCATCATGTTGCAACACTCACCCACCTTCATGCTGCAACACTCCCTACCCCTTATGTTGCAACACCCCTACCATATCATGTAGAAAAATACCTACCACTATCTGTAGCATCCCCACCTACCCACTATCATGTAGCAACACTCACCACCACTACATGTGCAACATCACCTACCCCTTCATGTTTAAAAAACTCACCTCCACTACATGTAGCAAAACTCACCACCACTACATGTAGTCACCCACCTACCACTACTGTTGCATCCCCCCCCTACCACATCAGTAGCAACACTCACCTACCACATCATGTTGCAAACATCACCTACCCCTATCATGTAGCAACAAACTACCACTTTTCATGAGCTTTACCCCCCTACCACTATCATTTGCAACACCACCTACCACATCATGTTGCAACACCACCCACCACTATCATGTAGAAAAACCCCTACCCATCATGTAGCATCACCCCCCTACCCCTATCCTGTTGCAACATCACCCACCCCTTTTTTGTAGCAAAACCCCCCCTTCCACTATCATGTTGCAACACCCCCCCTACCACTATCATGTAGCAACACTCACCTACCCCTATCATGTAGTCACCCACCCCCACTACATGTGCAACCCCCTACCATATTGTAGCATCACCCCCCTACCACTATATGTAGCAAAAAATCCCCCACCCCACATATGTACAACACCCCCCTACCACTATCATTTTGCAAAAAACTACCTCCATATTGTAGCAACAAATCACCTACCACTATCATGTACAACACTCACCTTACCAAACCCCTGTACAACCTCCCTACCCCCTATCAGTAGAAACATCACCTACCCCTATCATGTTGAACATCACCTACACTTCTGTTGCAACATCACCTACCCTTCAGTTGCAACACCACCTTCCCTATCATGGTTTCAACACCCCCACCACTACATGTAGCTCACCCCCCTACCCCTATCATTTGCAACCCTCACCTACCCCTTTTATGTAGAACACCACCTACCACTACATGTTTTCATCACCCCCCACCCTATCATGTTGCTCACCCCCTACCATTTTCATGTTGCAACACTCACTACCACTATCATTTGCAACCACCCCCACTATCATGTAGCTCACCCACCACATATCATTTTGCAACACCACCTACCATTCATGTAGCAACACTCACCCAACACTATATGTTTTCATACCCCCCTACCCTTCATGTAGCAACACTCACTACCATATCATGTTGCAACACTCACCTACCCTATATGTAGCAACCTCACCTACCCATATTAGCACACCCCCCCCACTATCGCGAACACCCACCTACCATATCATGTTGCACACTCCCTACCACTTTTGTTGCAACACACCTACCACTATCATGTGCAAAACTACCTACCCCCCCTATCATGTCAAAATCACCACCACTAAATGTTTTCAACATCACCTACCACTACATGGCAACATCACCTACCACTATCATTACAAACCCCCCCCCCTTTAAAACCCCCCACCATTACAAACCCACCCACCCTACACCCCCCCCCACCCCCAATCAAATCAAAACCCCCTATTTTCCCCCCCCCCCCCCCAACCCTTTTTTGCCCCCCCCTCACACGACCCCCCCCATACCACTTCAACCCCCCCCCCCCAAGCAACACTCCCTCCACTATCTGTGCACACCCCCCCCCCTCAACCCCCCCCACATCATTCCCCCCTCACCCCCCCCCCTTTCTTCAAACACCACCACCCACAACAACATCACCTACCACTATATGTAGCACACCACCTACCCCTTCATTACAACACTCACCTTCCCCTTCATGTGCAACACCACCCACCACTTCATGTAGCAACACTCACCTACCACTAATTTTAGCAAAAATCCCCCACCACTATAGTTGCAACCCCTCACCTACCCCTTCATGTAGCAACACTCAAAACTCATTTTGTAGAACACTCCTTCCACATCATGTGCACACTCACCCCACCATACATGTAGCAACACCCACCAAAATTTGTGCCACTCACCCACCACTATCATGTGCAACACTACCACCCCTATCTGTAGCAACACTCACCTACCATATCATGTGCAAAAAACTCACCTACCACTTTATGTAGAACACTACCTCCCTATCATGTTCAAAACTACCTACCCCTATCATGTTTAACACTCCCCTACCAATATGTACAACACTCACCTACCCTTATGTTTGAACCCACTACCCCCTTCTTTTTGCAACACTCACCTACCATATCAGTAGCAAAATCACCCCCACTATCTGTTGCAACACCACCCACACTATCATGTTGCAACACTCACCTAACCCCCCTTATGTAGCAAACATCACTACCACTACAGGGAACACCCACCTACCACTACATGTTGCAAAACTACCACCATTTTCCAGTGCAAAACTCCCTACCCCTATCATGTTTGCAAACACTCCCTACCCCTATCATGTTGCAACATACCTACCCCTTCATGTTGCAACACTACCTACCCCTTCAGGGTGCAACACTCACCTACCACTATCATGTTGCAACACTCCCTACCATAAACATGTGCAACATCACCTACCACTATCATGTTGCAACACTCACCTACCATATCATTGCACACCCACCACCACACATGTAAAACTCACCTACCACATCATGTGCAACACCCTACCACTATCATGTTCCACCACCCCCCAAAAAACCCCACCACCCAAAATGTTGAACACTCACCTACCACTATCTGTTTGCAACCACCTCCACTATCATGTTTGCAAAATCACCTACCCTTCATGAGCAACACTCACCCACCACCAGTTTTCAAAAATAGGAACACTCACCTACCACTATCATGTTGCAACACTCACCTACAACTACCATCTAACAACACTCACCTACCACTATCATGTAGCAACACTCACCTACAACTACCATCTAACAACACTCACCTACCACTATCATGTAGCAACACTCACCTACCACTATCCTGTAATGGTGGTGGTGGTAATGGTAGTTGTAGTGGTGGTGGTGGTAGTGGTGGTGATGGTGGTTGTGGTTGTAGTGGTGGTGACTGTAGTGGTGGTTGTGGTGGTAGTAGTGGTGGTAGTGGTAGTGGTGATGGTGGTGGTTGTAGTGGTGGTAACTGTAGTGATGGTTGTTATCACTTATTCCTCCCCCCTCCCCATCTCACCCCCTCCCCCATACCACCTCCCCCCTCCCTCATCTCACCCCCTCGCTACTCACACGTACACCAACCACTCCCCCTCCCTCCCCCACCACGGGTCTACATACCTATCACACCCTTTAAACCCCCCCCCCACCACCACCATTCCACACTATTTCGTATGGTTCACCTGATTTTTGTGCCTGAAGTAGAGGAGACATGACAACGACGTACAAGATACTTAGAAGTCACCAATGCAAGGCACAAGAAAACACACACAGATGGAAGTTAAATACACACACGTGATCCAAAGAGATATCAAGAAATACTCCACTGAGAACAAAGAAACACAAGAATGAACACTACAGTAGGCCTACTCGCCCATGATGGGCAGGTTCAACTCACACCCACTCACGTAATTATCCAACTTACTTTTAAAGCTACAGAAGGTTTAAGCTTCGAGGACGCTACTTGGGAGTTCCTTCCACTCAATAACAATAATAATAATAATAATAATAATAATAATAATAATAATAATAATAATAATAATAATAATAATCTTTATTCTTACAAGTACATGATACAACTTATACAGACCATAGCTCACATCAAAGCCCAATTTTATGCAGAACATTTCCCGCAACTTAGGTTAATTTTGTCCCCAGGATGCAACCCACACCAGTCGATTAACATCCAGGTACCTATCTTACTACTAGGTGAACAGTGACAGCAGGTGTAAGGTGACTAACACCCAGGTACCTACTTACTGCTAGGTGAATAAGAACAGCAGGAGACCACGTCCTAATGTCTTCACCTGTACCGGGGATCGAACCTTACTTAATAAAGCCCACTGTGTGGGCGAAATGTTGTCAATAAATTTTCGCAATTATACAGCCCACTGCTACAAGATCTGTGAATGGTCCAAATGGGGGGCGAAAACGTCGTGGTAATCTCTTCTCCTATGTACGGGTTACCTTTATATTGTTACAGTCACGGTATTGTATCCGAAATGCACTGTATTGCCCTTGTGTTTAACAATATTGTATGTGTGTATACTTCTGGGGAGAGAAGTTTATTAAGACCTATATGTTCTAGAAGAACAGGAACTAGAACATAAGAAACATAGTAAGAACACAGTAAGAACAGTAAGAACACAGTAAGAACAGTAAGAACACAGTTAAAACATAGTAAGAACACAGTAAGAACAGTAAGAACACAGTAAGAACATAGTAAGAACACAGTAAGAACAGTTAAGAACACAGTAAGAACAGTAAGAAACACAGTAAGAACATAGTAAGAACACAGTAAGAACAGTAAGAACACAGTAAGGAACAGTAAGAACACAGTAAGAACATAGTAAAGAACACAGTAAGAACAGTAAGAACACAGTAAGAACATAGTAAGAACACTGTAAGAACAGTAAAAAACACAGTAAGAACAGTAAGAACACAGTAAGAACATAGTAAGAACACAGAAGAACAGTAAAACACAGTAAGAACAGTAAGAACACAGTAAGAACATAGTAAGAACACAGTAAGAACAGTAAGAACACAGTAAGAACATAGTAAGAACACAGTAAGAACACAGTAAGAATATTGTAAGAACTCAGTAAGAATATTGTAAGAACACAGTAAGAACATAGTAAGAACACAGTAAGAACATAGTAAGAACACAGTAAGAACATAGTAAGAACACAGTAAGAACACAGTAAGAATATTGTAAGAACTCAGTAAGAATATTGTAAGAACACAGTAAGAACATAGTAAGAACACAGTAAGAACACAGTAAGAACACAGTAAGAATATTGTAAGAACTCAGTAAGAATATTGTAAGAACACAGTAAGAACACAGTAAGAACATAGTAAGAACACAGTAAGAACACAGTAAGAACATAGTAAGAACACAGTAAGAACACAGTAAGAACATAGTAAGAACACAGTAAAGAACATAGTAAGAACACGGGTAAGAACACAGTAAGAACATAGTAAGAACACAGTAAGAACATAGTAAGAACACAGTAAGAACATAGTAAGAACACAGAAAGAACACAGTAAGAACATAGTAAGAATATTGTAAGAACACAGTAAGAATATTGTAAGAACACCGTAAGAATATTGTAAGAACACCGTAAGAATATTGTAAGAACACCGTAAGAATATTGTAAGAACACAGGAAGGATACATCAGTAAGAACACAGGAAGAACACAGTAAGAACACAGTAAGAACACAGGAAGGATACATCAGTAAGAACACAGGAAGAACACAGGAAGGATACATCAGTAAGAACACAGGAAGAACACAGTAAGAACACAGTAAGAACACAGGAAGGATACATCAGTAAGAACACAGGAAAGAACACAGGAAGGATTACATCAGTAAGAACAAGGAAGAACACAGAAAAGAACACAGGAAAGGTACATCAGTAGAACACAGGAAAAACACAGTAGAACACAGGAACACAGTAAGAAAAACAGGAAGGATACATCTGTAAGAACACAGGAAGAAACACAGTAAGAAAAAAGTAAGAACCCCGTAAGAACAGAGATAAGAACAGAGTAAGAACACAGTAAAAAACAAGGAAAAGGATACATCAGTAAGAACACAGTAGAAAAACAGGAAGAAACACAGTAATAACAGAGTAAGAAACACAGTAAGAACACAGGAGAACACAGAAAAGAACACAGAAAGAACAAAGTAAGAACACAGTAAGAACACAGTAAGAACAGAGTAAGAACAGAGTAAGAACACAGTAAGAACACAGGAAGAACACAGGGAAGGAACATCAGTAAGAACACAGTAAGAACACAGGAAGAACACAGTAAGAACAGAGTAAGAACACAGTAAGAACACAGTAAGAACAGAGTAAGAACAGAGTAAGAACAGTAAGAACACAGTAAGAACAGAGTAAGAACAGAGTAAGAACAGAGTAAGAACACAGTAAGAACACAGTAAGAACACAGGAAGAACAGAGTAAGAACAGAGTAAGAACACAGTAAGAACACAGTAAGAACACAGTAAGAATACAGGAAGGATACATCAGTAAGAACACAGTAAGAACACAGTAAGAACACAGGAAGAACACAGTAATAACAGAGTAAGAACACAGTAAGAACACAGTAAGAACACAGTAAGAACACAGTAAGAACAGAGTAAGAACACAGTAAGAACACAGGAAGGATACATCAGTAAGAACACAGTAAGAACACAGTAAGAACACAGGAAGAACACAGTAAGAACACAGTAATAACAGAGTAAGAACACAGTAAGAACACAGGAAGAACACAGTAAAAACACAGTAAGAACAAAGTAAAAACACAGTAGAACACGTAAGAACAGAGTAAGAACAGAGTAAGAACACAGTAAGAACACAGGAAGAACACAGGAAGGATACATCAGTAAGAACACAGTAAGAACACAGGAAGAACACAGTAAGAACAGAGTAAGAACACAGTAAAACACAGTAAGAACACAGTAAGAACAGAGTAAGAACAGTAAGAAACAGAGTAAGAACAGAGTAAAAAACAGAGAAAAGAACAGAGTAAGAACACAGTAAGAACACAGTAAGAACACAGGAAGAACAGAGTAAGAACAGAGTAAGAACACAGTAAGAACACAGTAAGAACACAGTAAGAATACAGGAAGGATACATCAGTAAGAACACAGTAAGAACACAGTAAGAACACAGGAAGAACACAGTAATAACAGAGTAAGAACACAGTAAGAACACAGTAAGAACACAGTAAGAACACAGAAAGAACACAGAAAGAACACAGGAAGGATACATCAGTAAGAACACAGTAAGAACACAGTAAGAACACAGGAAGAACACAGTAAGAACACAGTAAGAACACAGGAAGGATACATCAGTAAGAACACAGTAAGAACACAGTAAGAACACAGGAAGAACATAGTAAGAACAGAGTAAGAACGCAGTAAGAACACAGGAAGGATACATCAGTAAAACACAGTAAGAACACAGGAAGAACACAGTAAGAACAGAGAAAAGAAACACAGTAAGAACACAGGAAGGATACATCAGTAAGAACACAGTAAGAACAGAGTAAGAACACAGTAAGAACACAGGAAGGATCATCAGTAAGAACACAGTAAGAAACAGTAAGAACAGAGTAAGAACACAGTAAGAACACAGGAAGGATACATCAGTAAGAACACAGTAAGAACACAGGAAGAACATAGTAAGAACAGAGTAAGAACACAGTAAGAACACAGGAAGGATACATCAGTAAGAACACAGTAAGAACACAGGAAGGATACATCAGTAAGAACACAGTAAGAACACAGGCAGGATACATCAGTAAGAACACAGTAAGAACACAGGAAGGATACATCAGTAAGAACACAGTAAGAACACAGTAAGAACACAGGAAAGGATACATCAGTAAGAAACAAGTAAGAACACAGGAAGGATACATCAGTAAGAACACAGTAAGAACACAGGCAGGATATCAGTAAGAACACAGTAAGAACACAGGAAGGATACATCAGTAAGAACACAGTAAGAACACAGGCAGGATACATCAGTAAGAACACAGTAAGAACACAGGAAGGATACATCAGTAAGAACACAGTAAGAACACAGGCAGGATACATCAGTAAGAACACAGGAAGGATACATCAGTAAGAACACATTTAAGAACACAGTAAGAACACAGGAAGGATACACAGTAAAAAACACAGTAAGAACACAGGAAGGATACATCAGTAAGAACACAGTAAGAAAACAGGCAGGATACATCGTAAGAACACAGTAAGAACCACAGGCAGGATACATCAGTAAGAACACAGTAAGAACACAGGCAGGATACATCAGTAAGAACACAGTAAAAAACAAGGCAGGATACATCAGTAAGAACACAGTAAGAACACAGGCAGGATACATCAGTAAGAACACAGTAAGAACACAGGCAGGATACATCAGTAAGAACACAGTAAGAACACAGGCAGGATACATCAGTAAGAACACAGTAAGAACACAGGCAGGATACATCAGTAAAGAACACAGTAAGAACACAGTAAGAAACAGGAAGGATACATCAGTAAGAAACACAGTAAGAACACAGTAAGAACACAGGAAGGATACATCAGTAAGAACACAGTAAGAACACAGTAAGAACACAGGAAGGATACATCAGTAAGAACACAGGCAGGATACATCAGTAAGAACACAGTAAGAACACAGTAAGAACACAGGCAGGATACATCAGTAAGAACACAGGAAGGATACATCAGTAAGAACACAGGAAGGATACATCAGTAAGAACACAGTAAGAACACAGTAAGAACACAGGAAGGATACATCAGTAAGAACACAGTAAGAAACCAGTAAGAAACAGGAAGGATACATCAGTAAGAACACGGGCAGGATACATCAGTAAGAACACAGTAAGAACCCACAGTAAGAACACAGGCAGGGATACATCAGTAAGAACACAGTAAGAACAACAGGCAGGATACATCAGTAAGAACACAGTAAGAACACAGGCAGGATACATCAGTAAGAACACAGTAAGAACACAGTAAGAACACAGGCAGGATACATCAGTAAGAACACAGTAAGAACACAGGCAGGATACATCAGTAAGAACCCCAGGAAGGATACATCATAAGAACACAGTAAGAACACAGGAAGGATACATCAGTAAGAACACAGTAAGAACACAGGCAGGATACATCAGTAAGAACACAGGCAGGATACATCAGTAAAAAACACAGTAAGAACACAGGAAGGATAACATCATAAGAACACAGTAAGAACACGGAAAGGATACATCAGTAAGAACACAGTTAAGAACACAGGAAGGATACATCAGTAAGAAACAGTAAGAACACAGGAAGGACATCAGTAAGAACACAGTAAAAACCCACAGGCAGGATACATCAGTAAGAACACAGGAAGGATACATCAGTAAGAACACAGAAAAGAACACAGTAAGAACACAGGCAGGATACTCAGTAAGAACACAGTAAGAACACAGGCAGGATACATCAGTAAGAACACATTTAAGAACACGGCAGGATACATCAGTAAGAACACAGTAAGAACACAGGCAGGATACATCAGTAAGAACACAGTAAGAAAAACAGGCAGGATACATCAGTAAGGAAACAGTAAGAACACAGTAAAACACGGGCAGGATACATCAGTAAGAAAACAGTAAGAACACAGGCAGGATACATCAGAAAGAAACACAGTAAGAACACAGGCAGGATACATCAGTAAGAACACAGTAAGAACACAGGCAGGATACATCAGTAAGAACACAGTAAGAACACAGGCGGGATAACTTTCAGTAAGAACACAGACGGATACATCATTAAGAACACAGTAAGAACACAGGCAGGATACATCAGTAAGAACACAGTAAGAACACAGGCAGGATACATCAGTAAGAACAAGTAGAACACAGGAAGGATACTCAGTAAGAACACAGTAAGAGCACAGGAAAGGGAAATACATCAGTAAGAACACAGGCAGGATACATCAGTAAGAAACACAGGCAGGATACATCAGTAAGAACACAGTAAGAACACAGGCAGGATCAATCAGTAAGAACACAGAAGAACACAGGCAGGATACATCAGTAAGAACACAGTAAGAACACAGCAGGATACATCAGTAAGAACACAGTAAGAACACAGGCAGGATACAATCATAAGAACACAGTAAGAACCAGTAAGAACACAGGCAGGATACATCAGTAAGAACACAGTAAGAACACAGGCAGGATACATCAGTAAGAACACAGTAAGAACACAGGCAGGATACATCAGTAAAAACAGTAAGAACACAGTAAGAACACAGGCAGGATACATCAGAAAGAACACAGGCAGGATACATCAGTAAGAACACAGTAAAAACACAGAAGGATACATCAGTAAGAACACAGGCAGGATACATCAGTAAGAAACAGTAAGAACACAGGCGGAAATACATCAGTAAGAACACAGTAAGAACACAGTAAGAACACAGGCGGGATACATCAGTAAGAACAAGTAAGAACACAGGCGGGGAAAAACAGTAAGAACACATTTAAGAACACAGACGGATACATCAGTAAGAACACAGTAAGAACACAGGCAGGATACATCAGTAAGAACACAGGCAGGATACATCAGTAAGAACACAGGCAGGATACATCAGTAAGAACACAGTAAGAACACAGGCAGGATACATCAGTAAGAACACAGTAAGAACACAGGCAGGATACATCAGTAAGAACACAGGCAGGATACATCAGTAAGAACACAGTAAGAACACAGGCAGGATACATCAGTAAGAACACAGTAAGAACACAGGCAGGATACATCAGTAAGAACACAGGCAGGAAAACATCAGAAGAAAAACAGGCAGGATACATCAGTAAGAACACAGTAAGAACACAGGCAGGATACATCAGTAAGAACACAGGCAGGATACATCAGTAAGAACACAGGCAGGATACATCAGTAAGGGTGACAGATTTTGGCTGAGTACATTACAAGATGTGTGGAGGTGACCTGTCATGTGTTAGGTCAAGGGATACAAGTGATGTCACATTTTATTGTGGCGATGTTTCGCTCTTCAGGAGCTCTGTCCAAGCCTTAAAAAACTTGACAGAGCTCCTGGAGACCACTACCACAGCATTACCACCACCACAGCACTACCACCACCACAGCACCACCACCACTAGAGCACTACCACCAAAACAGCACCACACACTACCACCACCACAGCACAACACACTACCACCACCACAGCACAACACACTACCACCACCACAGCACTACACACTACCAGCACAGCATCACACTAAACCCGCACAGCACCACACAAACCCCCCAGCACCACACACTAAACCCCCACCACACAACACACTACCACCACCACAGCACTACACACTACCAGCACAGCATCACCACACTACCACACAGCACCCACTACCACCACAGCACCACACCACTACCCCCACCACAGCACAAAACACTACCACCACCACAGCACTACCATCACCACCACAGCACTACTACCATCACAGCACTACCACCACAGCACTACCATCACAGCACAGCACCACACACTACCAGCACAGCACTACAAAATACCACCACAGCACCACACACTACCATCACAGCAACACACCACAGCACTACCATCACAGCACAGCACCAACACTACCACAGCACAGCACCACACTCACCCCCACAGCACCACACATTACCACAAAAGCACTACACACTACCACCACAGCACCCCCACACTACCACCACAGCACTACACACTACCACCACAGCACTACCACACACTACCACCACAGCATACACACAACCACCACAGCACTACCACACACTACCACCACAGCACTACACACTACCACCACAGCATACACACTACCACCACAAAAACCACACACTACCACCACAGCACTACACACTACCACCACAGCACTACACACTACCACCACAACACCACACACTACCACCACAGACAACACAGCACAGCACCACACACTACCACCACAGCACTACACACTACCACCACAGCACCACACACTACCACCACAACACCAACACTACCACCACAGCACTACCACAGCACGCACCACACACTACCACCACAGCACTACACACTACCACCACAGCACCCAACACTACCACCACAACACCACACACTACACCACACAGCACTACCACAGCACAGCACCACACACTACCACCACAGCACCACACACTACCCCCACAGCACTACACACTACCACCACAGCACTACACACTACCCCCCACAACACCCCACACTACCACCACAGCACTACCACAGCACTACCACCACAGTACCACACACTACCACCACAGCATAAAACACTACCACCACAGCACCCCACACTACCACCACAGCACTACACACTACCACCACAACACCACCCCACTACCACCACAGCACTACCACAGCACTACCACCACAGCACCACACACTACCACCACAGCACTACACACTACCACCACAGCACACACACTACCCCCACAGCACTACACACTACACCACAGCACCAACACTACCACCACAGCACTACCACCACAACACCACACACTACCACCACAGCACTACCCCAGCACTACCACCCCAGCACCACACACTACCACCACAGCCACTACACACTACCACCACAGCACCACACACTACCACCACAGCACTACCACAGCACTACCACCCCAGCACCACACACTAACCCCCACAACACCACCACACTACCACCACAGCATTACACACTACCCCCACAACACTACACACTACCACCCGCAGCACCACACACTACCATCACCACAGCACTACCACAGCACAGCACCACACTACCACCACAGTACTACACACTACCACCACAACACTACACACACCAGCACAGCACCACACACTACCAGCACAGCACCACACTACCAGCACAGCACCACACACTCCACCACAGCACTACACACTACCACCACAGCACCACACACTACCACCACAACACCACACCACACCACCAGCATTACCACTACCACCACAACACACACAACCACCGCAGCACCACACACTACCATCACCACAGCACTACCCCAGCACAGCACCACACTACCACCACATTACTACACCTACCACCACAACATACACACTACCACCACAGCACTACACACTACCAGCCCCAGCACCACACACTACCAGCACAGCACTAAAAAACTACCACCACAGACTACACACTACCAGCACAGCACTAAAAAACTACCACCACAGCACACACACTACAGCACAGCCACACACTACCACCACAGCACTGCAAACTACCAGCACAGCACTACACATACCCGCACAGCACTACACACTACCACCACAGCACGCAAACTACCACCACAGCACCACACACTACCAGCACAGCACTACACACTACCACCCCAGCACTACACACTACCAGCACAGCACCACACACTACCAGCACAGCACCCATAAACCCCACCAGCACCACACACTACCACCACAGCACCACACACTACCAGCACAGCACCACACTACCAGCACAGCACCACACACTACCACCACCACAGCATACCGCCACAGATCAGCATCACAAACCACCAGCACACCACAACACAATTCCACTACATACCAAAACCACTATAGTACTATCAACCACATCACTACCACCACCACAGCACTACCACCACAGCACAGCACCACAACACAGCACTACCACCACACCATACACCATAGCACAGCAAAAACAACACAGCACATACCCCAGCACTAACCACAGCACAGCACCACCACAACACAGCACTACCCCTACCACCACAGCACCATAGCACTACCACCACAGCATCATAGCAATACCACAACAGCATCACCACCACAGCACTACCACTACAGCACCATCACACCACAGCACCAAGCCTGAAGGAGAACAGGCCGTAAAAACAGGTTGTCAACAAATTTAGTAAGGGAAGATGGCAGACTGGTGTTACAACTCTCACTCAAACCTGCTGCTGTGCCTTCCCTCCTTCTGTGCTGCCTTCCATCCTCCTACTGCTGCTGCCTTCCATCCTCCTGCTGCTGCTGCCTTCCATCCTCCTGCTGCTGCCTTCCATCCTCCTACTGCTGCTGCCTTCCATCCTCCTCCTGGGGTGCTGGCTGCTGCCTTCCATCCTCCTCTTGCTGCTGCCCTTTCCCTCCTCCTGCTGCTCTGCCTTCCATCCCCTGCTGTGCCTTCCTTCCTCCTATACTGCTGCCTTCCATCCTCCTCCTGCTGCTGCTGCTGCCTTCCATCCTCCTCTTGCTGCTGCCTTCCATCCTCCTGCTGCTGCTGCCTTCCATCCTCCTGCTGCTGCCTCCTTCCTCCTACTACTGCTGCCTTCCATCTCCTCCTGCTGCTGCTGCTGCCTTCCATCCTCCTCTTGCTGCTGCCTTCCCCCTTTCCCGCGCGCTGCCTTCCATCCTTTTGCGCGCTCCTGCCTTCCCTCCTCTGCTTGGTACCTTCCCCCCTCCTCCGCGCTGCTGCTGCTTCTGCCTTCCATTCCTCCTGCGCGCCTTCCATCCCCCTCTGCGCTGCCTTCCCCCTCC
>NC_069452.1:6468996-6656798 GCF_026875155.1 Cherax quadricarinatus
CTCCCTGGGATGTCCTCCTCTCTCCTCTCTCTCACTGCCGGGTTTTGTTTAATCTCATCAAAACCTATATTAATAAAAACAACTTAAATTAACTTTCATTTTTTAATAAAATTAAAATCATAATTTTTGGGTGGAGGGGGGGGAATTGGGGGAGTTTGATCGAGTAAGAGGGGAATTAACCCCCCCTTCCCCCCAAACACACTCAGACTCCACACACTTAACACCCCGACATTAACGCACTTCCCCCAGCGAGAGAGGAAAAAGTGACCTTAAACCTCTGTTAAGTGGTTCAAAGTGCATTAAGAATACAGTCATGGAAAACACCTTTAAACAACACTTGTCTCTGCCACGTAAACATTGACTCGAAAAAAAACCCCTTGAAAAATGTCGGTAAGAATAAACGACAATATGATATAAAATGTTGGATAAAAGGACACAAGTTCGGACTAATGTGACATTTTATTGTGGCTAAACGTTTTCGCTCTCCCAGGAACTTAAGTTGATATAACAATACATGGACAGGCTGTGTATACCTATTCACGCAGAGGTAAAACATAAGATGTTTCTTTAATAGTAACAGTAGTGATGCTAAGTAGCAGTAAGTAAATAATATGTATCTAGTAATAGTGATAACTAGTAGTATTGTAATAAGTGATACTAGAGTAGTATGTGATAATACTAGTAACTAATAGTGTAGTATTAATAGTGGAACTAGTAGTTAATACTAGTAGTATAATATACAGTAGTAGTAGTAGCAGTAGTAACCATTAGTAGTAGCAATACTAGCAGTAGTAGTAATAGTAATATAGTAATGCTAGTAGTAGTAGAAATACTAGTTAATAATAGTGGTAGTAATAGTAATACTAGTAGTAGTAGTAGTAGTAGTAAGTACTAGTAGTAGTAATAACTAGTAGTAGTAGTAGTAGAGTATAATACAAGTAGAGCAATATTAGAAGTAGTAGTAAAGTAAACTAGTAATGCTAGTAGTAGTAAAATAATATAGTAAATATAGTGGTAGTAGTAATAGTAATACTAGTAGTTAGTAATAATAAGTAGTAATACTAGCAGTAGTAGTAGTAGCAATAGTAATACAAGTAGTAGCAATACTAGCGTAGTAGTAATAGTATACTAGTAATGCTAGTAGTAGTAAGAGTAATACTAGTAATAATAGTGGTAGTAGTAATAGTAATACTAGTAGTAGTAATAATAGTAGTAGTAATACTAGCAGTAGTAGTAGTAATACAAGTAGTAGCAATACTAGCAGTAGTAGTAATAGTAATACTAGTAATGCTAGTAGTAGTAAGAGTAATACTAGTAATAATAGTGGTAGTAGTAATAGTAATACTAGTAGTAGTAATAATAGTAATACTAGCAGTAGTACTAGTAATACATGTATAGCAATACTAGCAGTAGATAGTATAGTAATACTAGTAATGCTAGTAGTAGTAAAGTAACTAGTAATAATAGTGATAGTAGTAATAGTAAATACTGGTATAAGTAGTGATATAATAGTAATACTAGTAGTAGTAGTAGTAGTAATACAAGTAGTAGCAATACTAGCAGTAGTAGTAATAGTAATACTAGTAATGCTAGTAGTAAGAGTAATACTAGTAATAATAGTGGTAGTAGTAATAGTAATACTAGTAGTAGTAGTAGTAATACTAGTAGTAATACTAGCAGTAGTAGTAGTAGCAGTAGTAATACAAGTAGTAGCAATACTAGCAGTAGTAGTAATAGTAATACTAGTAATGCTAGTAGTAGTAAGAGTAATACTAGTAATAATAGTGGTAGTAGTAATAGTAATACTAGTAGTAGTAATAATAGTAGTAGTAATACTAGCAGTAGTAATACTAGCAGTAGTAGTAATAGTAATACTAGAAGTAGTAGTAATAGTAGTAGTAATACTAAGCAATAGTAGTAATACTAGTAAGTAGTATAATAGTAATACTAGTAGTAGTAAACTAGTCAGTAGTAGTAATACAGTAGTATACTATAATCAAAAAAAGAAGCGCTAAGCACAAGGACAATACAGCAATACTATTTAGTAGTAAATACTAGCATAGTAGTAATAGTAATACTAGTAATACTAGTAGTAGTAATAGTAATACTAGTAGTAATATAGTAGTAGTAATATAGTAGTAGTAAACTAGCAGTAGTAGTAATAGTAATACTAGTATAGTAATACTAGTAGTAATACTAGCAGTAGTAGTAATAGTAATACTAGTAGTAGTAGTAATACTAGTACTAGTAGTAGTAATACTAGTAGTAATAGTAGCAGTAGCAGCAGTAGTAGTAGTAGTAACAGTAAAGTAATAGTAGCAGTAGTACTTGTGGTAGTGTCTATATGTACCGTGTGTGTCCATGTATTGTTTGTATCAGCTTGATAAAGCTCCTGGAGGGCGAAACGTTGCCACAATAAGATGTCACATTAGTTGCACCTGTGTCCTTTTACCTAACAAAAAAACACTTAATTTCCGGGGTATAATACGAAGGGGAAACTGGACCGTGCTGAGCGAGGTGTGGCTGTGAGGGTCGAGTCACAGCTCCTGGTCCCGCCTTCTTGTAAGCCGCTACTAGGTCCACTCTCACCCTGCTCCCATAAAGCTTTATTTCCCTATCCTCTTTCTACAATTTGGGTTGGGATTGTTTTGTAGTTTTTTTTTCTGTGTGTGTGTGTGTGTGTGTGTGTGTGTGTGTGTGTGTGTGGTGTGTGTTGTTTGTGTGTGTGTGTTGTGTGTTGTGTGTGTGTGTGTGTGGTGTGGTGTGTTGTGTGTGTTGTGTGTTGGGGTTGTTGTGTGTGTGTGGTGGTGTGTTGTTTGTGTGTGTGTGTGTGTGTGTGTGGGGTGTGTTGTGTGGGTGTTTGTGTGTTGTTAGTGTGTTTGTGTGTTGTGTGTGTGTGGGGTGAATTTGTGTGTGTGGTGTGTGGGGTGTGTGTGTGTGTGGTGTGTGTGTGTGTTGTGTGTGTGTGTGGTTTTGTTTGTGTGTTTAACAATGGAAACCGGGATATTTCCCAGTGATCTTCAGTTGTGTTTCACTAGTCATCAAGACACAGTTATAGTGCAGTTCAACAGGTGTGTGACCCAGGCTCAGGACGGAGCTTCCAGCCCTGAACTCATAAAAACTGTTACATACACAGTTTCACATACCCAAATGGCACACATATTTTTTAAGTTGTCGTAATCAGAGAAGCGTAGCAATTAATTATATTATTTTTATCATTATTACTATTATTATTATTGATACATTATTGCTGTGATTGTTATCGAGTTTTAAAGACACTCTTTCACTGTGACAACTTTTCTTCCACTGTAGCGTTTATCAGTCGTTTTCGCTCTAAGTAGTACTTGAATGAGAGAAGTGAGAGAAAGTGAGTAGTGAAAGAAAAGTGAAAAGATGGCCTGGGAAGTATGTCTACTTGAAGCTTTAATATCAACATTAAATTAGAGTCAAAAAAAGTTGCTAAACACACACACACACATACAAGGGGAGACATGATGACGACATACAGATACTGCGGGGATAGGTAAGGTAGACAGAGACAGGATAGTTCCATATATGGGAGACAAAGAAACAAGGGGTCCCAAATGGAAGCTGAAGACTCAGACGAGGCACAGAGATTGTTAGAAGTATTTCTTCAGTCAGTTGTCAGAAGTGAATAGCGTATCAAGGTGATGTAGTGGAGGCAGGAAGCAATACATAGCTTTAAGACGAGGTATGATAAAACTCAGGAAGTAGAGAGAGGACCTAGGTAGCGACCAGTGAAGAGGTGGGGCCAATAGGAGTTAGGTCTCCACCCCTGCAAACCACAATTAGGGTGAGTACAACACAAGGTGAGTCGTAGGACCGGTGCGTTCTTGGAATATATGATATGATGGAAGGGATTAGACTCGGAATTTTCTATGTTTACAAGCGTTGGAAGCTAAATGTTTAAGATTCAAGTGGACGAGGCTCGAGGCAGGACTGATAAGGGGATCTGGAACAGGCTGTTTGGCCTCGTCCAACAACTGCCTTCTGGAGTTCAACCCCCACCAAGTGCAAGAGTCATGAAGATCGGGGAAGGTCCAGAAGAAGACCGGTGCAGACAAGAGTACAGTGGCTCGGGGGCGAAAGACTGCAAACTTTCCACTCCAAGGTAAATGATCCTGGGGTGAGTATAACACCGAACACAACTCCAGAGGCGCACATGCAACCAAATAAACGGCTCGCAGCATACGGGCGCCGGCAAAAAACCTGACAACAGTGTTTCAACTATCTCACAAGGTATCATTCACGACACTGTGCACTGTGTATTCAGAAGAGATACAACACAGCTCAATGAGAAGGGAGAGAGGGATATAGTAGCGATCAGCGAGAGACCCGGGGCCAAAGCTGTATAACTTTCGACGCTCTGCATCCACAAAGTAAGGTACAAAACACAGCCAAAAGATGTACAATTCGACTGACAACCACAAAAACGAGACTCGAACCCCTGCAAACCACGGATACATGTGAGTACACAAACCCACCTGGACGCGCAACAAACTCCTGAACGTCGCTATACGACCCTGTACTACACCAGTGGGGTTGGGCGGGTTGGGTGGGCAGGAGGTGGGTTGCAAACCCAATTCTGAATACTACAACGCTGGCCCAAGGGCATATCCACTGCCCAATACATCAATGTGAGGGAGAGGGAGGGAGGGAGAAGAGAGAGAGAGAGAGAGAGGGGGAGAGAGATAGAGAGAGAGAGAGAGAGAGAGAGAGAGAGAAAAGAGAGAGAGAGAGAGAGAGGGAGGGAGAGGTTTTGACATACCCACTTTTGTATACTACACTCTTGCCCAAGGGCATTCCTCACTGCCCCTTGGGCCAAGAATTGTAGTACCAACATACGCAATTCGGAATACAAACTCTTGCACGCCAAAGGGCATACACTGCCCATACATCAAGGTGAGGAGAGGGGTCAAAGAGGGAGAGAGGGAGAGAGAGAGAGAGAGAGAGAGAGAGAGAGAGAGAGAGAGAAGATAGAGAGAGAGAGAGAGAGAGAGAGAGAGAGAGAGAGGGATGGGAGGGAGAGAGAGGGAGGGAGAGGAGAGGGAGGGAGAGAAGAAAGAGGGAGAAGAAAAGAGGGAGAGGAGAAAAAAGAGGGAGAGAAAAGAGGGAGAGAGAAAGAGGAGAGAGAAAGAGAGAGTAGAGAAAGAAGGGAAGAGAGAGGGAGGGAGAGGCCTCAAGGCAGGCCAGCGTTCCTGGCCAACAGCCAACGCTCTGGACTTGACACCTCCCCTGATAACCTTCCTAACTACCTCCTTGACTACCGCCCTGACTACCTCCCTAACACCTCCCTGACTATAGCCTCCTTGACTACCTCACTGACTACCTCCCTGACTACCTTCCTAAACTACCTCCTTGACTACCCCACCCTGACCTTACCTTCCTAACTACATCCTTGACTACCTCCCTGACTAACCTCCCTAAACTACCTCCTTGACTACCTCCTTGACTACTCCCTGACTATCTCCTTGACTACCTTCTTGGACTCCTCCTGACCTACCTCCTTGACTAGCCTCCCTGACTATCCTCTTGAACTAAAACCTTCCTTGCTACTCCCTGACTACCGTTCCTGATACCTCTTGACAAACCTCCCTGACTAACCTCCCCGACTACCTCCCTGATTACCTCCCTAACTACCTCCCAGACTACCTTTCTTGACAACCTCATGACTACCTCCCTGACTATCCTCCCCTGACTACCCTCCTTGTCTACCTCCCTACCTCCCTGACACCCTCCTTGACTACCTCCCTGACTACCTCCTGACTACCTCCTTGACTACCTCCCTGACTTCCCTCCCTGACTACCTCTCCTGACTCCTCCCTGAAATACCTCCTTGACTACCTCCCTGACTACCTCCTTGACTACCCCCCCTTGACTTACCCCCTTGACTACCCCTTCCCTGACTACCTCCCTGACTACCGTCTCCATGACTACCTTCTTGACTACCTCCCTGACTACCTCCCTACTATCCTCCTAGACTACCCTCCCTGACTACCCTCCTTGACTACCTCCCTGACTACCTCCCGACTACCTCCCTGACTACCTCCTTGACTACCTCCCTAACTACATCCTTGCTACCTCCTACTACCTCCCTAACTACAATCCTTGACTACCTCCCTGACTACCTCCCCTAACACATCCTTGACTATATCCTCCCTGACAACCTCCTTGACTACCCCTCCCCTGACTACCTCCCTGACTACAATCCCTGACTACCGGGTCCTTGACTACCTGGGGGCGGGGCGCGAGTCTACCTCCCTTTGACTACCCCCCAGACTACCTCCTTGAACTAGCCTCCCTGACACCTTCCCTGACACCTCTCATGACTACCTCCCTGAGTACTACCTCCGCTGACTACCTCCCTGACTACCTCCTTGACTACCTCCCTGACTACCTCCCTGACTACCTCCCTGACTACCTCCTTGACTACCGTCCCTGACTACCTCCTTGTGACTACCTCCCTGACTACCTCCTAGACTACCTTCCCTGACTACCTCCTTGACTACCTCCCTGACTACCTCCCTGACTACCTTCTCTGACTACCGTCCCTGACTACCTCCCTGACTACCTCCCAGACTACCTCCCTGACTACCTCCCTACTAACTCCCTGACTACCTCTCTGACTACCTCCCTGACTACCCCTTGACTACCTCCCTGACCTACCTCTACTGACACGTCCCGACTACCTCCCTTGACTACCTCCCCTGACTACCTCCCTGACTTACTCCCTGACTACCCTCCTGACTACCTCGCATGACTACCTCCTTGACTACCTCCTTGACTACCTCCCTGGACTACCTCCTTGACTACCTCCCCTGACTACCCTCCTTGACTACCTCCTGACTACCTCCCTGACTAACCCCTCACCTGACTACCTCGCCTGACTACCTGCTTGACTACCGTCCCTGACTACCTCCTTGACTACCTCACCTGACTACCTCCCTGAATACCTCCTTGACTACCTCCCCCCTGACTACCCTCCCTCTCCCTGACTACCTCCCTGACTACCTCCCTGACTACCTCCTTGACCACCTCCCTGACTACCTCCTTGACTACCTCCCTGACTACCTCCCTTGACTACCTCCCTGACTACTCTCCGAACTACCTCTCTGACTGACCTCCCTGACTACCTCCCGACTCTACCCTCCAGACTCCCTCCCTGACTACCTCCCTGACTATACTGCCCTGACTACCTCTCTGACTACCTCCCTGACTACCTCCTTGACTACCACCCCTGACTTACCTTCCCCAGACTACCTCCCTGACACCTCCTTGACTACCTCCCTGACTTACCTCCTTGACTACCTCCCCTGACCTACCTCCCCTGCTTACCTCCCTGACTACCTCCTTGACTACCTCCCTGACTAACCACCCTGAACTACCTCCTCCTTGACTACCTCCTGTCTAACCTCCCTGACTACCTCCCTGACTACCTCCCTGGACTACCTCCCCGGACTACCTCCTCTGACTACCCTCTCTGACTACCTCCCTGACACCTCCATGACTACCTCCCTGACTACCTTCCTTGACTACCTCCCTGACTACCCTCCCTGACTACCTCCCTGACTACCCTCCTTGACTACCTCCCTGACCTACCTCCCTGACTACCTCCCTGACTTACCTCCCTGACTATACCTCCTTGACTACCTCCCTGACTACCTCTTCTGACTACCCTCCCTGACTACCTCCTTGACTACCTCCCTGACTACCCTCCTTGACTACCTCCCTGATACTACCTCCCTGACTACCCTCCCTGACTACCTCCATGAACTACCTCCCTGACTACCTCCCTGACCTATCCGTCCAAGACTTTAAACCCTCTGACTAACCTCCCTGACTACCTCCTTGACTACCTCCTACTACCTCTTCTGACCTACCTCCCTGACTACCTCCATTGACTACCTCCCTGAACTACACCTCCTTGACTATCCTCCCTGGGGAACTACCTCCCTGACTACCTCCCTGATACCTCCTTACTACCTCCCTGACTACCCCCCTTGGCTACCCCTCCCTGACCTACCTCCCTGACTACTTCTCACCTGACTACTCTCCCTGACTACCTCCCTGACTACCTCCCTGAACTACTCCCTGACTACCGTCCTTGACTACCTGCCACTGACTACCTCCTTGACTACCTCCCTGACTACCCTCCATGACTACCTCCCTGACTACCTTCCCTGACTACCTCGTCGACTACCTACCTCCCTGACTACCTCCTTGACTACCTCCCTGATACCTCTCTGACTACCTCCCTGACTAGACAACCTCCTCTGACTACCTCCCTGACTACCTCGCCTGACTAACCTCTCTGACTACCTCCCTGACTTACCTCCTTTGACTACCTGCTCCCCTGACTGTTACCTCTTGACTACCTCCCTGACCTAACCCCTCCCTGACACCTCCCCTGACTACTCCCTGACTACCTCATGAATACCATCCCCTGACAACCTCCCTACTACCTCTCGCTGACTTACCTCGCCTGACTACCTCCCTGACTACCTCCTTGACTACCTCCACGACTACCTCCCTGACTACCTCTCCTGACTACATCCCTGACAACCTCCCTGAGACTACCTCCTTGACTACCCTCCCTACTACCTCTCCTTGACTACCTCCCTGACTACCTCCTGACTACCCTCCCTGACTACCTCCCTGCCTATCTCCCTGACCTACCTCACTTGACTACCTCCCTGACTGACCTCCCTGACTACCCTCCCTGACTACCTCCCGTGACTACCCGTCCCTGACTACCTCCCTGACTACCTCGCTCTACAACCCCCTGAGACTACCTCCCTGACTACCTCCCTACTACCTCCCTGACTACCTCCTGACTACCTCCCTGACTACTCCCTGACTACCTCCCTGACACCTCCCTGACTACCTCCTTGACTACCTCCCTGACTACCTCCCTGACTACCTCCCCTGACTACCTCCCTGAACACCTCCCTGACTACCTCCCAGACTACGCACACCTTGACTACCTCCCTGACTAACCTCCTTTACACCTCCTTGACTACCTCCGTGACTACCCCTCCCTAGAACTACCTCCTTGACTACCTCCTTGACTACCTCCTTGACTACATCCCATGACTAACCTCCCTGACTACCATCCTTGACTACCTCCCTGACTACCTCCCTGACTACCTTCCCTGACTACCTCCCTGAGACTACCTCCCTGACTACCTCCCTGACTACCTTTCCCCTGACTACCTCCCTGACTACCTCCTTGAAACTACCCCTCCCCTGAACTACCTCCTTGACCTTACCCTCCTTGACTACCCCTCCCTGACTACCTCCCTGAACTACCTCCTTGATTACCCTTCCTTGACTACCCCCTCCCTGACCTACCACCCTGACATACACTCCCCTGACTTACCTCCCTGACTACCTCCCGGCCGATCTACCTCCCTGACTACCTCCTTGACTATCCTCCTTGACTACCTCCTTGACTACCTCCCTGACTACCTCCCTGACTACCTCCCTGACACCTCTCTCCTTGACTACCTCCCTGACCTTACCCTCCTTGACTACCTCCTTGACTACTCATTGACTACCTCCCTTGTACTACCTCCCGACTACCTCCCTACTACCTCCTTTACTACCGTCCCTGACGACCTCCCGACTACCTCCTGACGTACCCTCCTTGACTACCTCCTTACGTATCCTTCCTTGACTACCTCCCTGACTTACCATCCCGTGACTACCTCCTTGACTACCTTACCTCCCTCCCTGACAACCTCCTTGAACTACCTCTTTGACTACCTCCTTGACTACCCTCCCTGACCAAACCCTCCCTGAACTACCTCCCTGACACCTCCTTGACCTACCTCCCTGACTACCTCCCTGATACTACCTCCCTGACAACCTCCTTGACTACCTCCTGACTACCTCCTGACTTTACCTCCCTGACCTCCTCCCTGACTACCTACTTGACTACCTCCTTGACTACCTCCTGACTACCTCGCTTGACTACCTCCTTGACTACCCTCCACTGACTACCTCCTTGACTTACCTCCTTACTACCCTCCTTGACTACCTCCTGACTACCTCCCCTGACACCTCCTTGACTACCTCCCTGACTTACCTCCCTGACTACCCCTCCTTGACTACCTCCTTGACTACCTCCTTGACTACCTCCCTGACTACCTCCTTTGACTACCTCCTTGACTACCATCCTTGACAACCTCCCCTGAACTACCTCCTTGACTACCTCCTGACTACCCTCCTGGACTACCTCCACTGACTACACCTCCCTGACTACCCTCCTTGACTACCTCCCTGACTACCCTCCTTGACTAACCTCCTTGACTTACCACCTTGAACTACCTCTGACTACCTCCCTGACTACCTCCCCTGACTAACATCTATCCTGACTACCTCCCTGACTACCCTCCTTGACTACCTCCCTGGACTACCCTCCTTGACTACCCTCCTTGACCTACCTCCCTGACTACCTCACTGACTACCTCCCTTGGACTACCTCCTTGACTAACCTCCCTGACTAACTCCCCCTGACTACCCTCCCTGACTACCTCCTTGACTAACCTCCTTGGACTACTCCCTTACAACACACTATCCCACACTACACTCAATAACTCACATACAAGTCAATAACTCACATTCAGTTACATCACAATTATTCAATACTCATTACTCCACAATAATTCACTACTAGTCAGAGTAACTCACTAATAACTAGACAATAACTCACTACACCAGTCCCCAAAAACACACTGCAGTAACTCACTATTTAGTCAATAAACCATTAACTCCTCAATAATTCACAGTAACTAGTCAGTAACTCACTACTAGTCAATAACTCACTATTCAGTAACTCACTACTAGTCAATAACTCACTATTCAGTAACTCACTACTAGTCAATAACTCACTAGTCAGTAACTCACTACTAGTCAATAACTCACTAGTCAGTAACTCACTACTAGTCAATAACTCACTACCAGTCAATAACTCACTAGTCAGTAACTCACTACTAGTCAATAACTCACTACTAGTCAATAACTCACTACTAGTCAATAACTCACTACTAGTCAATAACTCACTACTAGTCAATAACTCACTACTAGTCAATAACTCACTACTAGTCAATAACTCACTACTAGTGTTAGCGTAGTGTTAGCAGGATCGAGACACAGCTCCTGGCCCCACCTCATTATTTCAAACTCCCGAGTAGCGTCATTGAGGCTAAAAACTTGAGTCATTTAAAAAACACCTTAGAAAACACATGAGTGAGTGTGAGGTGGACCTGACTGGCATGTGCCCGTAGGCCTCCTGCAGTGCTCCTTCTTTCTTAAACATGTGATGTATATTTAAAGACAGACCTAACATACATAGCGTGAGGTATAAAATACCGACATGTTGATAGGACTGTGTAATGAATGGTTCTGAGAACCGACACGTTGGTAAATTACACATGTGCAGCACTGGGCTATCTTCATGCTGATAGCACACAACACTGGGCTATCTTCATGCTGATAGCACACAACACTGGGCTATCTTCATGCTGACAGCACACAACACTGGGCTATCTTCATGCTGATAGCACACAACACTGGGCTATCTTCATGCTGATAGCACACAACACTGGGCTATCTTCATGCTGATAGCACACAACACTGGGCTATCTTCATGCTGATAGCACACAACACTGGGCTATCTTTATCATGCTGAAGCCACAACAACACTGGGGGTCTATCTGAGTATCATGGGGCTGATAGCAGCACAAGGGCACTGGGCTATCTTATCTGCTGATAGCACCAACACTTGGCTATCTTATGTCAATGCTGAAGCACAGCAACACTTGGCTTCTTATCATGCTGATAGCACACAACACATGGCTATCTTTATGTCATGCTGTAGCACACAACACTGGGCTATCTTTTATTCCCAAACGTTCGCCTACACGGCAAAAGGGACTTCCTTCAGTTCGAGTACAAAGAAGTGAGTCAGCAGTACAGTAGAGAGTGTGGAAGACGATGTTATCATGTCAGCAGTAGCAGTAGAGATTGTGAAGAACGATGTTATCAGTTCAGCAGTAGCAGTAGAGACGGAAGACGATGTTATCGAGTTGTCAGCAGTAGCGTAGAGATGTTGTAAGACGGATGTTTATCATGTCCAGCAGTAGCAGTAGAGATGTGCAGGACGATGTTATCAGTGTCAGCAGTACAGTAATGATGTGAAGACGATGTTATTAGTGTCCAGCAGTAGCATAGATATGTGAAGACGATTTATCAAGTGTCAGCAGGAGCAGTAGAGATGTGAAGACGATGTATCAGTGTCACAAGCAGTAGAGACGTGTAGACGAGTTATCAGTGTCAGACAGTAGCAGTAGAGGATGTGAAACGATGTTATCAGTGTCAGCAGTAGCAGTAGAGATGTGGAAGACGATTTTATTATCAGTGTCACAAACAAGTAGAGATGTGTAGACATGTTATCAGTGTCCAGCAGTAGCAGTAGAGATGTGAGACGATGTTAATCAGTGTCAGCAGTATCAGTAGAGATGTGAAGACTATGTTATCATGTCACAGTAGCAGTAAAGAATGTCATGAAGACGATGTTGATCAGTGTCAGCAGTAGCAGTAGAGAGTGTAGACGATGATCAGTTTCAGCAGTATGCAGTAGAGAATGTGAAGACGATGGTTATCAGTGTCAGCAGTAACATAGAGATGTGAAGCACGAATGTTATCAGTGTCAGCGTAGCAGTAGAGATGTGAAACGATGTTTAAGTGTCAGCAGTAAGCAGTAGAGGATGTGAAAGACGATGTTATCATGTCAGCAGTAGCAGAGAGATGTTGAAGACGATGTTTATCAGGTCAGCAGTAGCAGTAGAGACGTGAAGGACGATGTTATCAGTGTCAGCAGTAGCATAGAGATGTAAGAACGATGTTATCAGTGTCAGCAGTAGCAGTAAGATGTGAATTACAATGTTCTCATGCAGCAGTAGCATAAGAATGAGAAGACGATGTTATCAGTGTCAGCAGTAGCAGTTAGAGATGTGAAGAACGATGTATCAGTGTCATCAGTACAGTAGAATGTGAAGACATGTTTCAGTGTTCCAGCAGTAGTAGTAGAGAGTGAAGACGATGTTATCAGTGTCAGCAGTAGCAGTAGAGATGTGGAAGACGATGATATCAGTGCAGCAGTAGCAGTATAGATGTGTAGACCGATGTTATCAGTGTCAGCAGTAGCAGTAGAGATGTGTAGACGATGTTATCGTGTCAGCACTAGCAGTAGAGATGTTAGACGATGTTTATCATGTCAGCAGGTAGCAGTAGAGAGGTGCAGACGATGTTATCAGTGGGTCAGCAGTAGAGATGTGAAGACGATGTTATCAGTGTCAGCAGTAGCAGTAGAGATGTGTAGACGATGTTATCAGGTGTCCCGCATAGCAGTAGAGATGTGAAGACGATGTTTATCAGGGTCACAGTAGCAGTAGAGATTGTAGAATGTATTCAGTGTCAGCAGTAGCAGTAAGAGATTGTGAAGACGATGTTATCGAGTGTGTCAGCAGTAGCATAGACATGTGTAGAGACGAAGTTATCAGTGTCAGCAGTAGCAGTAGAGATGTGTAGACGAGTGTTTATCAGTGTCAGCAGTAGCAGTAGAGATGTGAAGACGATGTTATCAGTGTCAGCAGTACATAGAGATGTGTAGGAACGATGTTATCAGTGTCCAAGCAGTAGTGAGTGTAGACGATGTTATCAGTGTCAGCAGTAGCATTAGAGATGTGTAGAATGATGTTACAGTGTCAGCGAGCAGTAGAGATGTGTAGACGATGTTATCATGTCATGCATTAGCAGTAAGATTTGGCAGACGATGTTATCAGAGTCATCAGTATATGGATGTGAAGACGATTTATCAGTGTCAGCAGTAGTCAGTAAGATGTGTAGACGATTTATCAGTGTCGCATAGCAGTAGAGATGTGAAGACATGTTTCTCCAGTGTCATCAGTAGGCATTAGAGATGTGTAGACGAAGTTACAGTGTCATCAGTAGCAGTAAGATGTGAAGACGATGTTATCAGTGTCAGCATAGCAGTAGACGATGTGTAGACCGATTTATCTGTGTCAGCAAGTACAGTAAGATTGTGTAGACGAAGTTATCCAGTGTCAGCAGTACAGTAGAGATGTGAAGACGATGTTATCAGTGTCGACAAGTAGCATAGAGATGTGTAGACGATTTATCATGTCAGCAGTATGCAGTAGAGATGTGTAACGATGTTTAATCAGTGTCAGCAGTACAGTAGAGATGTGTAGACGATGTTATCAGTGTCAGCAGTACAGTAGAGATGTGTAACGATGTTTTATCAAGTGTCAGCAGTAAGCAGTAGAGATGTGTAGGACGATGTTATCTGTTCAGCATTAGCAGTAAGCGAATGTGTAGACGATGTTATCAGTGGTCAGCAGTAGCCAGTAGAGATGTGAAGACGATTTATCATGTCCAGCATAGCAGTAGGATTGTGTAGACTATGTTATCAGTGTCAGCATAGCAGTAGATATGCGCAACGATGTTATCAGTGTCAGCCAGTAGCAGTAGAGATGTGCAGACATGTTAATCAGTGTCAGCAGTATGCAGTTAGAGATGTGTAGACGATGTTAATCAGTGTCAGCATAAGCAGTAGAGATGTGAAGACGATTTTTATCATGTCAGCAGTAGCAGTAGAGATGGAAGACATTTATCATTGTCAGCCGTAGCAGTAGAGGACGTGTAGAACTATGTTATCAGTGGGTCAGCAGTAGCAGTAGAGATGTGAAGGAACGATGTTATCCAGTGCAGCCATAGCATGTAGAGACGTGTAGACGATGTTATCAGTGTCAGCGTAGCAGTAGAGATGTGAAGACGATGTTATCATTCAGCATAGCATAGAGATGTGAAGACATGTTATCAGTGTCAGCAGTAGCAGTAGAGAATGTGAAGACGGATGTTAATCAGTGTCAGCAGTAGCAGTAGAGATGTGAAACGATGAAATCAGTTGTCCAGCAGAGCAGCAGAGATGGTGAAGACGATGTAATCATGTCAGCAGTTAGCATTAGAGATGTGAAGCACGATGTTATCAGAGTTGTCCAGTCATAGCAGTAGAGATGTGAAGAACGATGTTACATTTGTATTTAAACAAAGGGGCGTTCCCTGCCTTAACGAATTTATTAACTTTTCTCACTAGGAAATTTGAGAGGTAGATCATGGTATTGAATATGATACTGTGTATATGGACGTCATTAAGGCTGGTGCAAGAAAGGTATAAAATACCGACAAACATGATTTAATACACATATCAACAATCTGGTTATCTTTTTGCAGAACGTTTTCGTTCGCCATCCCGCCAGAGGCTTTATCATTACAGATTCTAGGACATAATTATTTCCTATAATCTGTATTGATAAAGCCACTTGGATGCGAAACGTCCTACAAAAAAGATATCCAGATGTTGCACATGTGTCTTAACCTTTCATTCAGTAAGGCTTTTTGAAAGGTCCTCACATCAGAGACTATTGAGGAAAACTTAAGGCATATTGAATAGAGAAATTTTTTCCCCTTTGAGTAGAGCAATGGGTTTACAAATAGGCCAGCAGAGAGTTTGCATAAATGGGGAGAATCAGAGTGGTGGCACGTCACAAGCGGTGTTTTCTTCAGGGGTCAGTGTTGGCCCCCTTCTGTTCACAAATCTACATAAACGAACGACAATAATGAGGGGAATAAGTTAGCCGATGACACCCAAAATAGGCCGTCGAATTCATTCTGGCAAGGACATTGAACACTCCAGAAGATTGAATAGACTGATGATAGTGTCGGAGAAGTGTCAGATGCAGTTAATATAGACAATGCAAATTCTAAATGTTGGACGAGGAAAATAGACCATGCCAACATATAAACTAAATAATGTAGATCTTAATATTACGGATTTGAAAAGGATTTAGGAGATCTGGTTAGGACGTATCAAAACCAAGACAACAGGAGCATAAAGTGTCGCAATAGGCTAACAGAATCCTTGGCTTCATATCAAGAAGCGATAAATAATAAAGTCCTCAGGTTGTTTCTTTCGACTCTATATATCCTTGGTTGGTCTCATTTTAGATTATTGCTGCACAGTTTGGTCCACCGTATTACAGAAATGAATAAATGCTCTGGAAAACGTACAGAGGATGACAAAGTTGATTCCCATGTATCAGAAATCTTCGCCTATTAGGATAGACTAAGTGCCCTGAATCTCACTCTAGATAGGCTAGAATTAGGTGGGATTATTGATTGAGGTGTATAAATGGAAGACAGGAAAAAAATAAAGGGATGTAAATAGTGTGCTGAAAATATCTAGCCTAGACAGGAACTCGTAGCGAATGGGTTTTAAGTTGGAAAAATTCAGATTCAGGAAGGATATAGGAAAGCACTGGTTTGGGTAATAGAGTGCGGATGAGTGGAACAAAACTCCCCGAGTAACAGTCATTGAGGCTAAAACATTGTGTAGTTTTAAAAATAGGTTAGAATAAATACATGAGTGGTGTGGGTGAGTTTGAGTTGACCTGACAGCTTGCTACTAGGTCAGTGCTGTGTTCCTTCTCCCTTAAGGTGAATGTGACCCGACCTGACTATGTTTGGGGCATTGGTCTAAGCCGGTAGGAGACTTGGACCTTGCCTCGTATGGGCGCAGTAGGCCGGCTGCATGTTCCTTCTTTCTACTTAGTTCTTATCCTAGGCAAAAGTCCCCTCACAAAATTTACACAGTGTCTCAGTTATTCACTAAGCAGTGGTTTTGAAAAAGAACGCTGCCTGTATGGCCAGTATGCCTTCTGCATTGTTCCTCCAGCTTCTGATTATTATTATTATTATAAATCAAGGGAAGCGAGCATAAACCCCGAGGATTATACGCGCCTGGGGGGGATGTGGAAGGCATTCATGCTTAATTCCGGGGAACTGGTGCCAGGATCCCCAAGGTGTACCCTAAATCAAAGAGCCCCTCACCAACATCAATGAACCTTCCTTGAAGGGGTCCCCATTCTGATGTTACTCAAAAGTTTTCCCACCAATTCCAAGAACATAATGCAGTCGACCCCCATCTCTCTCATCCTCCTCTCTCTCTTCCTCTCTTCTCTCTTCTCTCTCCTCTCTCTCTTCTCATCTCTCTCTCTCTCTCGCCTCTCTCTCCTCTCTCTCTCACACATACACATTTTTCGCCCTTGTACAACAGCAACAAGTTGGTAGGGCAGAACTTGGCTTCCCTAAACCACTGCTGCTTCCTGTAGTCTCCATCTTCTTCTCTAGTACTTGACAAACTATTAAAATCAGTGTTAAGTTCATCATACTCTTCTGTAATTGGCTATTTCTTGCTTATTTCCCTATTTATACATGGGAATTATATTTGTTGTTGTTGTTTGTGTGTGTGTGTGTGTGTGTGTGTGTGTGTGTGTGTGGTGTGTGTGTGTGTGTGTGTGTGTGTGTGTGTGTGTGTGTGTGTGTGTGTGTGGTGTGTGTGTGTGTGTGGTGCCGAATAGGTAAAACATGCTATTTGCTTAAATAACAAAGATCTTCTTGCCGAAAAAGTCAAGTGAAAATTTGTGTATGCAATAATTTCGCAAAAATCATTCTGAACCTAACGAAAAAAATATATATTTCATTGTGTTTGTTTATTATTAAATTATTGTAAACTTATCTAAAATATATTTACTTGGATTAGGCAAAATTAAATTGCGCTTGTTATAATAAGGTCAGTAAGTTTCTAAGTTCTTTTGGTACAAAACTATTAATTTTTACATTAACATAATGATAAAAAATATATCTTTAAACGTATAAGAGAAAATTTACAAAGGATTTAATTTTAAATGAATTCTTGCTAATTAACCAGTTTTACCTATTCTGCACTTTATTCCTAGAAAGAGCCAAACACGTAGGGGTCATTCACCACCTGGGAGGGCAATCAGATGTGATCCAAGGAAGCAGAGGTAGATCCAAGTGCTGTGATCAAGAGCCTTTACATAAGATGTTAGGCCGGCCAAGTGTTCGCTATAACTGCCACGTTGAGATCTCTCAGTGTGTGTACTCACTTAACTGGGTTGCAGGGTCGAGTCCTAGCTCCTTTGTGTGTGTGTGTGTGTGTGTGTGTGTGTGTGTGTGAGTGTGTGTGTGTGTGTGTGTGTGTGTGTGTGCGTGTACTCACCTAGTTGTGGTTGCAGCTCTTGGCCCCAGCCTCTCAATTCTCAATCAACTGACGTGATTGTTCACTATAACACGAACACCTATAGTCCTTGAAGAAGTCCCAATGGTTTACCCAGGAAACAGTTTACCAGACAGTTTACCTAGGAAACAGTTTACCAGACAGTTTACCTAGGAAACAGTTTACCAGACAGTTTACCTAGGAAACAGTTTACCAGACAGTTTACCTAGGAAACAGTTTACCAGACAGTTACCTAGGAAACAGTTTACCAGACAGTTTACCTAGGAAACAGTTTACCAGACAGTTTACCTAGGAAACAGTTTACCAGACAGTTTACCTAGGAAACAGTTTACCAGACAGTTTACCTAGGAAACAGTTTACCAGACAGTTTACCCAGGAAACAGTTTACCAACAGTTTTACCTAGAAACAGTTTACCAGACAGTTTACCTAGGAAACAGTTTACCAAACAGTTTACCCAGAAACAGTTTACCAGACAGTTTACCTAGGAAACAGTTTACCAGACAGTTTACCCAGGAAACAGTTTACCAGACAGTTTACCTAGGAAACAGTTTACCAAACAGTTTACCTAGGAAACAGTTTACCAAACAGTTTACCTAGGAAACAGTTTACCAAACAGTTTACCTAGGAAACAGTTTACCAAACAGTTTACCTAGGAAACAGTTCACCAAACAGTTTACCTAGGAAACAGTTTACCAAACAGTTTACCAAACAGTTTACCAAACAGTTTACCTAGGAACAGTTCACCAAACAGTTTACCTAGGAAACAGTTCACCAAACAGTTTACCTAGGAAACAGTTTACCAGACAGTTTACCTAGGAAACAGTTCACCAAACAGTTTACCTAGGAAACAGTTCACCAAACAGTTTACCTAGGAAACAGTTTACCAAAACAGTTTACCTAGGAAACAGTTTACCAGACAGTTTACCTAGGAAACAGTTTACCAAACATTTACCTAGGAAACAGTTTACCAAACAGTTTACCTAGGAAACAGTTTACCAGACAGTTTACCTAGGAAACAGTTTACCAGACAGTTTACCTAGGAAACAGTTTACCAAACAGTTTACCTAGGAAACAGTTTACCAGACAGTTTACCTAGGAAACAGTTTTACCAGACAGTTTACCTAGGAAACAGTTTACCAGACAGTTTACCTAGGAAACAGTTTACCTAGGAAACAGTTTACCAGACAGTTTACCTAGGAAACAGTTTACCAGACAGTTTACCTAGGAAACAGTTTACCAAACAGTTTACCTAGGAAACAGTTTACCAGACAGTTTACCTAGGAAACAGTTTACCAGACAGTTTACCTAGGAAACAGTTTACCAGACAGTTTACCTAGGAAACAGTTTACCAAACAGTTTACCTAGAAACAGTTTACCAGACAGTTTACCTAGGAAACAGTTTACCAAACAGTTTACCTGGAAACAGTTCACCAAACAGTTTACCTAGGAAACAGTTTACCAGACAGTTTACCTAGGAAACAGTTTACCAGACAGTTACCTAGGAAACAGTTTACCAAACAGTTTACCTAGGAAACAGTTTACCAAACAGTTTACCTAGGAAACAGTTTACCAAACAGTTTACCTAGGAAACAGTTCACCAAACAGTTTACCTAGAAACAGTTTACCAGACAGTTTACCTAGGAAACAGTTTACCAAACAGTTACCTAGGAAACAGTTTACCAAACAGTTTACCTAGGAAACAGTTTACCAAACAGTTTACCTAGGAAACAGTTCACCAAACAGTTTACCTAGGAAACAGTTTACCAGACAGTTTACCTAGGAAACAGTTTACCAGACAGTTTACCTAGGAAACAGTTACCAGACAGTTTACCTAGGAAACAGTTTACCAGACAGTTTACCTAGGAAACAGTTTACCAGACAGTTTACCTAGGAAACAGTTTACCAGACAGTTTAACCTAGGAAACAGTTTACCAAACAGTTTACCTAGAAACAGTTTACCAAACAGTTTACCTAGGAAACAGTTTACCAGACAGTTTACCTAGGAAACAGTTTACCAAACAGTTTACCTAGGAAACAGTTTACCAAACAGTTTACCTAGGAAACAGTTTACCAAACAGTTTACCTAGGGAACAGTTCACCAAACAGTTTACCTAGGAAACAGTTTATCAAACAGTTTTACCAAACAGTTTACCTAGGAAACAGTTCACCAAACAGTTTTACCTAGGAAACAGTTACCAAACAGTTTACCTAGGAAACAGTTTACCAAACAGTTTACTAGGAAACAGTTCACCAAACAGTTTACCTAGAAACAGTTTACCAAACAGTTTACCTAGGAAACAGTTTACCAAACAGTTTACCAAGGAAACAGTTTACCAGACAGTTTACCTAGGAAACAGTTTTACCAAAACAGTTTACCTAGGAAACAGTTTACCAGACAGTTTACCTAGGAAACAGTTTACCAAACAGTTTACCTAGGAAACAGTTTACCAAACAGTTTACCTAGGAAACAGTTTACCAAACAGTTTACCTAGGAAACAGTTTACCAAACAGTTTACCTAGGAAACAGTTCACCAAACAGTTTACCTAGGAAACAGTTTACCAAACAGTTTACCAAACAGTTTACCTAGGAAACAGTTCACCAAACAGTTTACCTAGGAAACAGTTTACCAAACAGTTTACCTAGGAAACAGTTTACCAAACAGTTTACCTAGGAAAGAGTTTACCAAACAGTTTACCTAGGAAACAGTTTACCAAACAGTTTACCTAGGAAACAGTTTACCAAACAGTTTACCTAGGAAACAGTTTACCAGACAGTTTACCTAACAGTTTACCTAGGAAACAGTTTACCAAACACACAGTTTACGAAACAATTTACCTAGCAAATACTCCAGATAAGAGTGAACAGTTTGCATGCAGAGCCTCAAAGCGATATGTCAGAGCTCTAAACTACGCGAAACGTTGCCGCCAGAGCAAATAACAGCTCTACACGCTCTCTTACATTACCATATTTGTAGCCACAACACCATGACTGCTACAATTCACAACTGAAGGCTCGAACCAACGTTTCTGCTCCCATAAAATGAAGCCCTAAATCTTTTTAACCCTCTTCCACGGGGTATGGAGTAGGGTATGGAGTGGGGTACAGGGGTATGGAGTGGGGTACAGGGGTATGGAGTGGTGTACAGGGGGTATGGAGTGGGATACATGGGTATGAAGTGGGGTACAGGGGTATGGAGTTGGGTACAGGGGTATAACAGGTTACAGGGGTATGGAGTGGAGTACATGGGTATGGAGTGGGATACAGAGGTATGGAGTGAGGTACAGGGGTATGGAGTGGGGTACAAGGGCATGGAGTGGAGTACAAGGGGTATGGAGTGGCGTACAGGGGTATAGGGTGGGGTACAGGGGTATGGAGTGGGGTACAGGGGCATGTAGTGGGGTATAGGTGGGTATGGAGTGGGATACAGGGGCATGGAGTGGGGTACAAGGGGCATGGAGTGGCGTACAGGGGTATGGAGTGGGGCACAGGGGTATGGGGTGGGGTACAGGAGAGGGCAAAATTCCTTAGTGCCTGACCCTCCCTAGTCTCCTACCACTGAAAGGACACCCACTGTGTAACTATTACACAGAATAGTGTAGCAACACACTGCTGATGTTCCCACTGTGACATAAGAACATAAGAACATAAGAACGAAGGAACACTGCAGAAGGCCTACTGGCCCATGCGAGGCAGGTCCAAGTCTCCTACCGGCTTAAGCCAATGCACCCAACCTAGTCAGGTCAGGTCACATTGACTTAAGGGAGGAACACGGCAACCGACCTGGTAGCACAAGCTATCAGGTCTAACTCACACCCACCCACATCCACTCATGTATTTATCCAACCTATTTTTAAAGCTACACAACGTTGTGGCCTCTATAACGGTACTTGGGAGTTTGTTCCACTCATCCACAACTCTATTACCAAACCAGTACTTTCCTATATCCTTCCTGAATCTGAATTTTTCCAACTTAAAACCATTGCTGCGAGTCCTGTCTAGGCTAGATATTTTCAGCACACTATTTACATCCCCTTTATTTATTCCTGTCTTCCATTTATACACCTCAATCATATCCCCCCTAATTCTACGTCTTTCTAGAGAGTGCAGATTCAGGGCCCTTAGTCTATCCTCATAGGGAAGGTTTCTGATACATGGGATCAACTTTGTCACCTCCTTTGTACATTTTCCAGAGAATTTATATCCATTCTGTAATAAGGTGACCAAAACTGTGCAGCATAATCTAAATGAGGCCTAACCAAGGATGTATAGAGTTGAAGAACAACCGAGGACTCCTATTATTTAAGCTTCTTGATATGAAGCCAAGGATTCTGTTAGCTTTTTGCGAACACTTATGCACTGTTGTCTTGGTTTCAGATTACTGCTAACCAGAACTCCTAAATCTTTTTCACAATCCGTAATAATTAAGATCTACATTATTTAGTTTATATGTGGCATGGTTATTGTCCTGTCCAACATTTAGAACTTTGCATTTGTCTATATTAAACTGCATCTGCCACTTCTCCGACCACTGCATCAGTCTATTCAAATCTTCCTGGAGTGCTCGAATGTCCTCGTCAGAATGAATTCGACGGCCTATTTTGGTGTCATCGGCAAACTTGCCGATGTCGCTCTTTATGCCCTCATCTATGTCGTTTATGTAGATTGTGAACAGCAGGGGGCCCAACACTGACCCCTGTGTTAACACAGATGTTAGAAGAGAAGTGTTAACACATGCTAAAAGGGAAGTGTTAAGACAGATGTTAGAAGAGAGGTGTTAACACAGATGTCAGAAGAGAGGTGTTAACACAGATGTCAGAAGAGAGGTGTTAACACAGATGTCAGAAGAGAGGTGTTAACACAGATGTCAGAAGAGGGGTGTTAACACAGATGTCAGAAGAGAGGTGTTAACACAGATGTCAGAAGAGAGGTGTTAACACAGATGTTGGAAGGTGTTAACAGGTGTTGCTTGACAATGTTCTATTACTTTAGGTAACATTAAAAAAATCTGAAGGTGTAATATTTGAACATCTGACGAACATGGGCGTGGGTGGGCGTGTTCTCACGCCCATGACACCCACCTACCACTATCAGGTTACAACACTCACCTACCACTACCATGTTGCAACACCCACCTACCACTATCATGTTGCAACACCCACCTATCACTATCATGTTGCAACACCCACCTACCACTATCATGTAGCAACACTCACCTACCACTATCATGTTGCAACACCCACCTACCACTATCATGTTGCAACACCCACCTATCACTATCATGTTGCAACACCCACCTACCACTATCATGTAGCAACACTCACCTACCACTATCATGTTGCAACACCCACCTACCACTATCATGTAGCATCACCCAGGTACCACTATCATGCTGCAACATCCACCTACCACTATCATGCTGCAACATCCACCTACCACTATCATGTAGCAACACCCACCTACCACTATCATGCTGCAACATCCACCTACCACTATCATGCTGCAACATCCACCTACCACTATCATGTAGCAACACCCACCTACCACTATCATGTAGCAACACCCACCTACCACAAATCATGTACCCACTTTCCACCTACCACTATCATGTGCAAAAATCACCTACCACTATCTTTGTAGCAACACCCACCTACCACTATCATGTGCAACACCACCTACCACTATCATGTGCAACATCCCCCCTTACCACTATCATGCTGCAACATCCAACCACCCTCATGCTGCCTATAACATCAGCAACCCACCTACCACTATCATGTGCAAACTCCACTACCACTATCATGTAGCAAACCCCCACCTCCACTATCATTCAGCCATCCACCTACCACTATCATGCTGCACACCACCTACCACTATCATGTTGCAACACTCACCTACCACTATCATGTAGCAACACCACCTCCCACTATCATGTAGCAACACCCTCCCTACACTATCATGTAGCAACATCACCTACCACTATCATGAGCAACCCCCCTACCACTATCATGTAGCATCACCACCTACCACTATCATTTTGCAACACCCCACTACCACTATCATGTGAAACACCCACCTACCACTATCATGTAGCAACACCCACCTACCACTATCATGTTGCAACACCCACCTACCACTATCATGTAGCATCACCCACCTACCACTATCATGTTGCAACACCCACCTACCACTATCATGTTGCAACACTCACCTACCACTATCATGTAGCAACACCCACCTACCATTTATCATGTAGCATCACCCCTCCACTCATGTAGCACACCCACCCTTTCCACTACATGTTTGCAAACACCACCTTCCACTATCATGTTGCAACACTCACCTACCACTATCAGGGTAGCAACACTCACCTACCACTATCATTTTGCAACACCCACCTACTTATTCATGCTGCAACACCCACTACCACAATCATGTTGCAACACCCACCTACCACTATCATGTAGCACACCTCACCTACACTATCATGTAAAAACACCCACCTACACTATCATGTGCAACCCCTCACCTACCACTATCATTGCAACACTCACCTACCACTATCATGTTGCAACACTCCCCTTTACCACATCATGTAGCAAGAACCCCCTCTTACCACTATCATGTTTGCAACACTCCACCTCCATATCATGTGAACACTCACTACCACTATAGTAGCAACACTCACCTAACCACTATCATGTGCAACACACACCTACCACTTTTCATTTTAGCAACACTCAACCTCCACTATCTGTGCAACACCCACCTACCACTATCATGTGCAACATTTCCACCTACCACTATCATGTTGGAAAACACCACCTACCACTATCATGTAGCAACACTCACCTACCACTATTTCTGCACCCTCCATCATGTCCAAACTCACCCACTATCATGTAGCAACACTCACCTACCACTATCATTTTAGCAACACTCACCTACCACTATCATGTTGCAACAACTACCACTATCATGTAGCACACTCACCTACCACTATCATGTTGCAACATTCACCTACCACTATCATGTTGCAACCCCCCTACCTACGTCACCTCAAAACCATGTTGCAACACCCACCTACCACTATCATGTAGCAACACTCACCTACCACTATCATGTGCAACACTCACCTACCACTATATGTTGCAAACACCCCACCTACCACTATCATGTAGCAACCCACTCACCTACCACTTATTGTGAAAACACTCACCTCCATATCATGTGCAACACTCACCTACCACTATCATGTAGCTTCCCCCCTCCCCAAATCCACTATCCATTCTTAGAAACACCCCCTACCATTTATCTTGTAGCAACTCACCTACCACTATCATGTTAGCACACACCTACCACTATCATGTAGCAACTCCCTCCACATCAACCACTATCCATAGAGAAGAAAATCCCCTACCACTATCATGCTGCAACACTCACCTACCACTATCATGTAGCAACACCCTCCCCTCCCACTATCATGTAGCAAACACTCACCTACCACTATCATGTGCAACACTCACCTACCACTATCATGTAGAAACACCCACCTCCACTATCATGCTGCAACACTCACCTACCACTATAAAGTAGCACACCCACCTACCACTATCAGTAGAAACACTCACCTACCACTTCATTTTGAAATCACCACCAAACCACTATCATGTAGCAAACACTCACCTACCACTATCATGTAGCAACACTCACCTACCACTATCATTTTTGAAAACACTCACTACCACTTCATGTTGCCACCACCTACACATCATGTAGCAACACTCACCTACCACTATCATGTAGCATCACCACCTACCACTATCATGTTGCAACACTCACCTACCACTATCATGTTAGCAACACTACTACCACTATCATGTTGCAACACTCACCTACCCTACATGTAGCAACACTCACCTACCACTATCATGTTGCTAACACCCACCTACCACTATCATGCTAGCAACACTCTCACTACCACTATCATGCTGCAACACTCACCTACCACTAGTCAGGTGCAACACTCACCTACCACTATCATGTTGCAAACACTCACCTACCACTATCATGTTGCAACACTCACCTACCACTATCATGTAGCAACACTCACCTACCACTATCATGTTGCAACACCCACCTACCACTATCATGTAGCAACACTCACCTACCACTATCATGTAGCAACACTCACCTACCACTATCATGTTGCAACACTCACCTACCACTATCATGTTGCAACACTCACCTACCACTATCATGTTGCACACTCACCTACCACTATCATGTTGCAAACTCACATACCACTATCATGTAGCAACACTCACCTACCACTATCATGTTGCAACACTCACCTACCACTATCATGTAGCAACACTCACCTACCACTATCATGTTGCAACACCCACCTACCACTATCATGTAGCAACACTCACCTACCACTAATCATGTAGCAACACTCACCTACCACTACCCATGTAGGCAACACTCACCCCCTATCAGTTGAAACTCACTACCACTATCATGCTGCACACTCACCTACCACTTCATGTAGCAACACTCACCTACCACTACAGGGTAGCAAACACTCCCTACCACTATCATGTACAACACTCCCCTTCCACTTCTGTAGCAACAACACACCACAACATGTAGCAACACACCCTACCACTATCATTAGCAACACTCACCTCCCACTATCATGTAGCAACATCACCTGCACCACTATCATGCTGCAACACTCAACCTACCACTATCTGTACAACATCACCATCCCACTACAGTCCACTCCCCTACCACTATCATGTTGCAACACCACCACCACTACATGTAGCAACACTCACTACCCTATAAATGTAGAAAACACTCCCAACACATCATGCTGAACACTCACTACCACTATCTTTAGCAACACTCACCTACCCTATCATTTGCAACATTTCACCTACCACTATCATGCTGCAACACTCACCTACCACTACTTTGTAGCAACATAAACTCTACCACTATCATGTTGCAACACTCCCCTACCACTATCATGTAGCAAACTACCTCCCACCACTATCATGTAGCAACACTTCACCTACCACTATCAATGTAGCAACACACACCTACCACTATCATGTAGCAACACCCCACCTACACTATCATTTTAGCAACATCACCTACCACTATCAGTTGCAACACCACCTACCACTACCATGTTGCACACTCACCTACCACTATCATGTTAGCAACACCACCTACACACTATAGTAGCAAACTCACCTACCACTACATGTTGCAACACTCACCTACCACTATCCATGCTGCACACACTCACCTACCACTATCATGTGCAACACTCACCTACCACTACATGTTGCAACACTCACCTACCACTATCATGTAGCAACACCCCACCTACCACTATCATGTAGCAATCACCCACCTACCACTATCATGTTAGAAACACCTCACCTAACCACTATCATGTAGCAACACTCACCTACCACTATCATGTAGCAACACTCACCTACCACTATCATGTAGCATCACCCACCTACCACTATCATGTAGCATCACCCACCTACCACTATCATGTAGCAACACTCACCTACCACTATATGAAAGAAACACCACTACCACTATCATGTAGAAACCCACCTCACCTACCACTAATGTAGCAACACTCACCTACCACTATCATTTTACATCACCCACCTACCACTATCATGCTGCAACACCTCACCTCCACTACCCTGTAGGCAACACTCACCTACCACTACCCATGTTTCAACACCCACCTACCACTATCTGTAGCATCACCCACCTACCACATCATGTAGCAAACACTCACCTACCACTATCTTTGTAGCAACACTCACCTACCACTATTTATGTTGCCAACACCACCTCCACTATCAGCAGCAACACTCACCTCCAATCATGTGCAAACACTCCCCTACCACATCATCTGCACACTCACCTACCTTATCATTTTGCAACATCATACCACTATCAGTTGCACACCCACCTACCACTATCATGCTGCAACACTCACCTACCACTATCATGTTGCAAACACTCACTTACCACATCATGCTGCAACACTCACTACCACTATCAGTTGCAACACTCACCTACCACATCATGTAGCAACACTCACCTACCACTATCAGTAGCATCACCCACCTACCACTATCATGTGCAATCACTCACCTACCACTATCAGTAGCATCACCCACCTACCATATCTGTAGCAACACTCACCTACCACTATCATGTTGCAACACTCACCTACCACTATCATTTTTAGCACACTCACCTACCACCATGTATCATCACCCACCTACCTATCATGAGCAACACTCACCTACCACTATCATGTTGGCAACATTTCACCTACCACTATCATGTGGGCAACACTCACCTAACCACTTTTCATGTAGCATCACCCACTACCCTACCATGTAGCAACACTCCCTACATATCATGTTGCAACACTCACCTACCACTATCATGTACAACACTCACCTACCACATCATGTAGCATCACCACCTACCACTATCATTTTAGCAACACTCACCTACCACTATCATGTAGCATCACCCACCTACCACTATCATTTTAGCAACACTCACCTACCACTATCATGCAACACTCACCTACCACATCATGTAGCAACACTCACCTACCACTATCATTAGCATCCCCCCACCTACCCATCATGTAGAAACCCCTCCCCAACCCTATCAGTTCAAAAAACCCACCACCACTATCATGCGCAACACTCCCCTCCACTATCATTTTCAACACCACCTACCACTATCATGTTGCATCCCCCAAACCTACCACAAACATGTTCCCCCAAAACACTCACCTACCACTATAAAAGTAGCAACACTCCCCCAAAACCACTATCATGTTGCAACACTCACCTTTACCACTACCCCTTTTTAACACCACCAAACCACTATCATTTTTAAAAACCTAAACCTCCACTACATTTTGAAAACACCCACCCCCACAAACATGTTGCATAAACCCACCTCCACTATAAATTTTTGCAACACTCACCACCACTTTCTGTTGCAACACTCCCCTTTACCACTATCATGTACCCAAACACTCCCCAAACCACTATATGTTCCCAACACTCACCTCCCACTATCTTTTTTTTGAAAAACCCCCTACCACTACTTTCCCAACACTCACCTCCCTTTTTACCCATTTTTGCAAACCCCAACCAAACCACTTTCTTTGTAGCCAACACTCCCCTTTCCCCACTACATTTTTGCAACATCACCTCCTCCATCATTTTGGCAACACCCACCTAACCCCAAATCTAACAACACCCCCTACCCACTATCATGTAGCAAACCACTCACCTACAACTCCATCAAAACAACATTTCACCTACCACTACCCCATGTAGCAACACTCATTTACCCCCCTATCCTGTAATGGTGGGGGTGGTAAGGGTAGTTGTAGGGGTTTGGGTGGGGGTTAAAGTGGTGGTAAAGGTTTTTTGTGGTTGTAGTGGGGTGATTTTGTGGGGTTGTGGTGGTAGTGGGGTGGTTAGGGTAGTGGTATGGGGTGGTTTTAGTTTTTTTGGTAACTGAAAGTGAGGGTTTTTTTATCATTATTCCCTCCCCCCCTCCCCATCTCCCCCCCCCCCCAAATACCACCTCCCCCCCCTTCCCCAATTTTTTCCACCCCCCTCGCTATTTTCACACGTACCCCAACCATTTCCCCCCCCCTTTCCCCCCACCGGGGTTACAAAACCCCTATCACACCCCTTTAAAAACCCCCCCCCACACCCCCAATTCCCAAACACTTTTTTAAAGGTTCCCCCTGATTTTTTTGCCTGAATAGAAGGGCCCAAGACAAACGTCGTAAAAAGATACTTAAATTTCACCAACCCGGGCCACAAGAAAACACCCCAAAAGGTTTTAAATTAAAAAAATACACACCCCGTTGACCCAAAAGGTATCAAGAAAAAACCCAAACGAGAACAAAAAAACACAAGAAATGAAAACATACATGGCCTACTCGCCATAAAGGGAAAAGGTTTTCAACCACACCCACTCAGGGAAATTTTTCCCCCAAACCTTTTTTAAAGCTACAAAAATTTTTAAGCTTGGGAGGACGCTAGGGGGGGATTTTTCCTTCCACTCAATAACAATAAAAAATAATAATAAAATAATAAAAAGAAATAAAAAAAATAATAAAAAATAATAATAAAAAATCTTTTTTTCTTAAAAAGTACATGATACAACTTTTCCCGGGCCCATAGCTCAAAATCAAAACCCCAATTTTTTTGCAAAATTTTTCCCCCGCAACTTAGGTTAATTTTGTCCCCAGGATGCAACCCACACCAGTCGATTAACATCCAGGTACCTATCTTACTACTAGGTGAACAGTGACAGCAGGTGTAAGGTGACTAACACCCAGGTACCTACTTACTGCTAGGTGAATAAGAACAGCAGGAGACCACGTCCTAATGTCTTCACCTGTACCGGGGATCGAACCTTACTTAATAAAGCCCACTGTGTGGGCGAAATGTTGTCAATAAATTTTCGCATTATACAGCCCACTGCTACAAGATCTGTGAATGGTCCAAATGGGGGGCGAAACGTCGTGGTAATCTCTTCTCTCCTATGTACGGGTTACCTTTATATTGTTACAGTCACGGTATTGTATCCGAAATGCACTGTATTGCCCTTGTGTTTAACAATATTGTATTGTGTGTATACTTCTGGGGAGAGAAGTTTATTAAGACCTATATGTTCTAGAAGAACAGGAACTAGAACATAAGAACATAGTAAGAACACAGTAAGAACAGTAAGAACACAGTAAGAACAGTAAGAACACAGTAAGAACATAGTAAGAACACAGTAAGAACAGTAAGAACACAGTAAGAACATAGTAAGAACACAGTAAGAACAGTAAGAACACAGTAAGAACAGTAAGAACACAGTAAAGAACATAGTAAGAACACAGTAAGAACAGTAAGAACACAGTAAGAACAGTAAGAACACAGAAAACATAGAAAAACACAGTAAAACAGTAAGAAACAGTAAAAACAAGAAAGAAAACTTTAAGAACAGAAAAACACAGTAAGAACAGTAAGAACCAGTAAGAAATAGAAAGAACACGTAAAAACGTAAGAACACAGTAAGAACAGTAAGAACACAGTAAGAACATGTAAGAACCAGTAAGAACAGAAAGAACACGTAAAACAGTAAGAAACAGTAAGAAACAAAATTTTGTAAAACCAGAAAGAAAGTAAAAAACACAGTAAAACATAGTAAGAACACAGTAAGAAAAGTAAGAAAGTAAGAACTAGTAAGAAAAGAAGAACACAGTAAAATTTAAAACCAGAAAGAAAATTGTAAGAACACGTAAGAACATAGTAAAACACAGTAAGAACCAGAAAAAAGGGAAAATATTGTAAGAACTCAGTAAGAATTTGTAAAAACAAGTAAGAACATGTAAAAAAGTAAAACCGGGAAAAACAGTAAGAAATGGAAAACCAAATAAGAAAGTAAGAAAAGTAAAACACAGTAAAAACATAGTAAGAAACAGTAAAAAAACCCCTAAGAACTTTTGTAAAAACCCAAATAAGAACAATTTGAACAAGTAAGAACAAGTAAAAAACCAGAAAGAACACAGTAAAACAGTAAAAAATTTTGTAAAAACACAGTAAGAAATGTAAAAAACCCGAAAAAATTTTTGTAAAAACACCGAAGAAAAGAAGAAAAAGTAAGAATTTTGGTAAAAACACAAAGGGAAAATTAAAAACAAAGAAAACGTAAGACACCGTAAGAGGGGGACAACCCGAGAAATAAAAAGGGAAACACCCAGTAAAAAAAAAAAAAATGGGAAAAAGGGAAGAACACAAAAGGGATACCAAAGACACGGGGAAAAACACGTAAGAAAAAAAAAAAGAAACAGGAAGGGGAAATGTAAGAACACAGGAAGAACACAAAGAAATGTAAAAAACACAGGAAAAAAAAAACAAGGAAGGATACATCAGAAAGAAAAAAGAACACAGTAAGAACACGGGCCCCGTAAAACCCAGGAAAAACATCTGTAAGAAAACAGGAAAACACATAAAAAAAGTAAGAACCATTTAAGAAAGAAAGAACAGGTAAAACACGAAAACACGGGGAAAATAAAAAGAACACAGAAAGAAGGAAAAACCAAATAAACAAGTAAGAACACAGTAAAAAACAGGAAGAACACAGTAAGAACACAGTAAAAAAAGTAAGAAACATAAGAACAAGTAAGAACAAGAAAGAACGGTAAAAACACAGTAAAACACAGGAGAACACGGGAAGGATACATCAGAAAGAACACAGTAAGAACACAGGAAAACAATAAAAACAGGTAAGAACACAGTAAAAAACACAGTAAGAACAGAGTAAAAAACAGAGAAAGAACAGTAAGAACACAGAAGAACAAGAAGAACAGAGTAAGAACAAGTAAGAACACAGTAAAGAACAGAAAAAACACGGGAAAGAACGGAAAACAGAGAAGAAACGTAAGAACACAGAAGAACACATAAGAATACAGGAAGGGATACACAGTAAAAACCGTAAAAAACACAGTAAAAACACAGGAAGAAAAACATTAAAACAGAGTAAGAACACATAAGAACACATAAGAACACAGTAAGAAACGTAAGAACGGTAAGAACAGTAAAAACACGGGAAGGATCATCATAAAAAACACATAAAAACACAGAAAGAACCAGGAAGAACACAGTAAGAACACAGAAAACAGAGTAAGAACACAGTAAAAAACACGGGAAGAACACAAAAGAACACAGTAAAAACAAAGTAAAAACCCCGAAGAAACCCATAAGAAAAGTAAGAACAGAGTAAAACCATAAAAACACGGGAAGAACACAGAAGGATACTCAGTAAAACACAAGAAACACAGGAAGAACAAGTAAGAACGAGAAAAAAGTAAGAACCAATAAGAACACAGTAAGAACAGAGTAAGAACAGGAAGAAAGAGAAAGAACAGAAAAGAACAGATAAGAAAGAGTAAGACACAGTAAGACACAGTAAAACACGGGAAGAAAGGAAAGAACAGAGTAAGAAAAAAGTAAGAAACACAGAAAGAAACAGTAAAAATCAGGAAAGGAAATAGTAAAAAACCGGAAACACAGAAAAGACACGGAAGAAATTAAAGAAAGAAAAGTAAAAAGAAGAACACGTAAAAAAGTAAGAAAAGTAAGAAAGGGGATAATTTTAGTAAAAAGTAAAAACACGTAAAAACACAGGAAAACACGTAAAAAACCGTAAAACACAGAAGGAACACAAAAAAGAACACAGTAAGAAACAGAAAGAAAAAGGGAAGAAATAGTAAAAAACAGAGTAAGAACGCAGTAAGAACACGGGAAGGAAAAATCATAAAAAACACAGTAAAAACAGGAAGACACATAAAAACAGAGTAAGAACACAGAAAAACACGGGGAAGATACACAGAAAACACAGTAAAACAGAGTAAGAACACAGTAAGAACAAGGAAGGATACATCATAAAAAAAGTAAAAACAAGTAAGAAAAGAAAAACACAGAAGAACACGAAGGATACATCTAAGAAACAGTAAAACACGGAAGAACATAGAAAAACAGATAAGAACACGAAAGGGAAACCAGGAAGGTACATCATAAGAACACAGTAAGAACACGGGAAAGGATACATCGAAAGAACCGTAAGAACCAGGCAGGATACATCAGAAAGAAACAGTAAGAACACAGGAAGATACATCATAAAAACCAGTAAGAACACAGTAAAACACAGGAAGGAACACAGTAAGAACACAGTAAGAACACGGGAAGGAAATCATAAAAACAGTAAGAACACGGCAGATACATCGAAGAACACAGTAAAAACACAGGAAGGATCATCAGAAAAGAACACAGAAAAGAACCCAAAAGGCGGGGAAAAAATCAGTAAGAACAAGTAAAAACACGGAAGGATCATCAGTAAGAAACGTAAAACAAAGGCGGGATACATCTTTTAAAAACACGGAAGGATACATCATAAAAAACACAGTAAAAACAGTAAGAACACAGGAAGGATACATCAAAAAACACAGTAAAAAACACGGGAAGGATACTAAGTAAGAACACAGTAAGAACACGGGCGGGAAAACATGAAGAACAAGTAAAAACACGGAGGAACATCAGTAAAAACCCCAGTAAAAAAACCCGGGCAGGATACCGTAAAAACACAGTAAGAACACAGGCAGATACATCATAAGAACACGTAAGAACACGGGCGGATACTCAGTAAGAACACAGTAAAAACAGGCAGGATACATCGAAAGAACACAGAAAGAACACGGGAGGATACATCAGTAAAACACATAAGAACACAGGCAGGATCCGTAAGAACACAGAAAGAACACAGAAAGAACACAGGAAGGATACATCAAAAGAACACAGAAGAACACAGTAAGAACACAGGAAGGATACTCAGTAAGAACACAGTAAGAACACGTAAAACACGGGAAGGATACATCAGAAGAACACAGCAGGAACATCATAAGAACACAGTAAAAAAAAGAAAGAACACAGGCGGGATCATCAGTAAGAACACGGGAAAGGGTACATCAGTAAAAAACACGGGAAGGATACATCAGTAAGAACAAGTAAAACACAAAAACACGGAAGGATACACAGAAAAACATAAAAAACACTTTAAAACACGGGAAGGATACATAAAAGAAACCGGCAGGATACATCAGAAAGAACACAGAAAAGAACACAGAAAACACGGCGGGTACATCAGAAGAACCAGAAAGAACACAGGCAGGTACCAGTAAGAAACGTAAGAAAAAGGGCAGATACATCGTAAGAACACATAAAAACCGTAAGAACACAGGAGGATACATCTAAGAACACAGTAAAACACAGGCAGATACACTAAGAACCAAAAGGGATACATCAAAAGAAAAAGAAGAAAAAGGAAGGATAACAGTAAGAAACGTAAGAACACAGGGGGGATACATCAGTAAGAACCAGGCGGGATAATCAGTAAGAACACAGTAAGAAACGGGAAGGAACATCAGTAAAACACAGAAGAACACAGGAAGATACACATAAGAACACAAAGAACACGGGAAGGATACTCAGTAAGAACACATAAAACACAGGAAGGAACACAAAAGAACACAGAAAACACAGGAGGATACATCAGAAGAAACGGGAAGGGAACCAGTAAAACACAGTAAAACCAAAGAACACGGGCGGGATACACAGTAAGAACACAGTAAAAACACAGGCGGGTCATCGTAAAAACACGTAAGAACCAGGCAGGATACATCAGTAAAACCAGTAAGAACCCAAGGCGGGAACATCAGAAAGAACACAGAAGACACAGGCAGGATACATCAAAGAACACGTAAAACACAGTAAGAACCGGGCAGGATACACAGTAAGAACCAGTAAAACACAGGCAGGATATCATAAAACACAGTAAGAACACAGGCAGGTACATCAGTAAGAAACCCCCCAGTAAGAACACAGGCAGGATACATCAGAAGAACACATAAGAACACAGGAAAATACATCATAAGAACACAGCAGGATCACATAAAACACATAAAACACAAGGATAATCAGTAAGAACCAGTAAGAACACATGCGGATACATCAGTAAAACCAGTAAGACCAGGAAGGATACATAGTAAGAACACATAAGAGCACGGGAAGGTACATCAGAAAGAAACCCCCGGCAGGATACCAGAAAGAACACAGGCAGGAACAAGTAAAAAACACAGTAAGAACACAGGCAGGAACATCAAAAACACGTAAGAACACGGGGCAGGAAACATCAGTAAAAACACAGTAAGAAACGGGCGGGATACATCATAAAAACACAGTAAGAACACAGGCAGGATACATCAGAAAAGAACACAGAAGAACACAGAAAAACACAGGCAGGAAACACAGTAAGAACACAGTAAAAAACAAGGCAGGATCATCTAAGAACACAGTAAGAAAAACGGGCGGATACACAGTAAAACACATAAAACACAGAAAGCCCCAAGGGCAGGATACATCAGTAAGAACCCAGGCAGGAAACATCAGTAAGAAACACAGTAAGAAACAGGAAAAAGGATAATCAGTAAAAACCAGGGGGGAAAAAATCAGAAAAAAACACATAAGAACACAGGCAGGAACACGTAAAAACACAGAAAGAACCAGTAAGAAACGGGCAGGATAAAACAGAAGAAACAGTAAAACACAGGCAGGAACTCAGTAAAACACAGAAAAACACAACAATACATCATAAGAACACAGTAAGAACACAGGCGGGATCTCATAAGAACCCGGGCGGGGATACTCAGAAAAAAACCACAGGCAGGAATACATCAGTAAGAAACAGTAAGAAAAACAGGCGGAAAATCAGACAAACACGGTAAAACACAGGCGGAACATAAAAAGAACACAGGCAGGATACACAGAAAACCAGTAAAACACAGGCAGGATACACAGTAAGAACACAGAAAACACAGGCGGGAACATCAGTAAAACACAGGCAGGATACATAAAAAGAACACGGGCATAATCATAAAAACACAGTAAAACCAGGCGGATACATCATAAGAACACAGGCAGGAACACGTAAGAAACAGGCGGGAACACGTAAGGGTGACGATTTTGGCTGGTACATTACAAGATGTGTGGAGGTGACCTGTCATGTGTTAGGTCAAGGGATACAAGTGATGTCACATTTATTGTGGCGATGTTTCGCTCTTCAGGAGCTCTTCAAGCCTTAACAACTTGACAGAGCTCCTGGAGACCACTACACACGCATTACCACCACACACAGCACTACCACCACCACCAGCACCACCACCACTAGAGCACTACCACCAAAACAGCACCACACACTACCACCACCACAGCACAACACACTACCACCACCACAGCACACACACTACCACCACCACAGCACACACACTACCAGCACAGCATCACACTACCAGCACAGCACCACACTACCACCACAGCACCACACACTACCACCACCACAGCACAACACACTACCACCACCACAGCACTACACACTACCACAGCACGCATCACACACATACCACACAGCACCACACTACCACCACAGCACCACACACTACCACCACCACAGCACAACACACTCCACCTACCACAGCACTAACCATCACCACCACAGCACTACTACCATCACAGCACTACCACCACAGCACTACCATCACAGCACAGCACCCACACACTACCAGCACAGCACTACAAACACCACCACAGCACCACACACTACCATCACAGCACTACCACCACAGCACTACCAATCACAGCACAGCACCACACACTACCACAGCACAGCACACACTCTACCACCACAGCACCACACATTACACAATAGCACTACACACTACCACCACAGCACCACACACTACCACCACAGCACTACACACTACCACCACAGCACTACCACACACTACCACCACAGCACTACACACTACCACCACAGCACTACCACACACTACCACCCACAGCCTACAACTACCACCACACACTACACACTACACCACAACACCACACACTACCACCACAGCACTACACACTACACCACAGCACTACACACTACCACCACAACAACCACACACTACCACCACAGCACTACCACAGCACAGCACCACACACTACCACCACAGCACTACACACTACCACCACAGCACCACACACTACCACCACAACACCACACACTACCACCACAGCACTACCACAGCACAGCACCACACACTACCACCACAGCACTACACACTACCACCACAGCACCACACACTACCACCACAACACCACACACTACCACCACAGCACTACCACAGCACAGCACCACACACTACCACCACAGCACCACACACTACCACCACAGCACTACACACTACCACCACAGCACTACACACTACCACCACAACACCACACACTACCACCACAGCACTACCACAGCACTACCACCACAGTACCACACACTACCACCACAGCACTACACACTACCACCACAGCACCACACACTACCACCACAGCACTACACACTACCACCACAACACCACACACTACCACCACAGCACTACCACAGCACTACCACCACCAGCACACACACACTACCACCACAGCACTACACACTACCACCACAGCACTACACACTACCACCACAGCACTACACACTACCACCACAGCACCACACACTACCACCACAGCACTACCACCACAACACCACACACCTACCACCACAGCACTACCACAGCACTACCACCACAGCACCACACACTACCACCACAGCACTACACACTACCACCACAGCACCACACACTACCACCACAGCACTACCACAGCACTACCACCACAGCACCACACACTACCACCACAACACCACACACTACCACCACAGCATTACACACTACCACCACAACACTACACACTACCACCGCAGACACCACACACTACCATCACCACAGCACTACCACAGCACAGCACCACACTACCACCACAGTACTACACACTACCACCACAAACACTACACACTACCAGCACAGCACCACACACTACCAGCACAGCACCACACTACCAGCACAGCACCACACACTACCACCACAGCACTACACACTACCACCACAGCACCACACACTACCACCACAACACCACACACTACCACCACAGCATTACACACTACCACCACAACACTACACACTACCACCGCAGCACCACACACTACCATCACCACAGCACTACCACAGCCAGCACCACACATACCACCACAGTACTACACACTACCACCACAACACTACACACTACCACCACAGCACTACACACTACCAGCACAGCACCACACACTACCAGCACAGCACTACAAACTACCACCACAGCACTACACACTACCAGCACAGCACTACAAACTACCACCACAGCACTACACACTACCAGCACAGCACTACACACTAACCACCACAGCCCTGCAAACTACCAGCACAGCACTACACACTACCAGCACAGCACTACACACTACCACCACAGCACTGCAAACTACCACCACAGCACCACACACTACCAGCACAGCACTACACACTACCACCACAGCACTACACACTACCAGCACAGCACCACACACTACCAGCACAGCACCACACTACCACCACAGCACCACACACTACCACCACAGCACCCACAACTACCAGCACAGCACCACACAAACCAGCACAGCACCACACACTACCACCACCACAGCACAAACCGCCACAGCACAGCATCACACACTACCACCAGCACCACCACAACACAATCACCACTACACTACCACCACTATAGTACTATCACCACATCACTACCACCACCACAGCACTACCACCACAGCACAGCACCACAACACAGCACTACCACCACAGCACTACCACCATAGCACAGCACCACAACACAGCACTATCACCACAGCACTACCACAGCACAGCACCACCACAACACAGCACTACCACTACCACCACAGCACCATAGCACTACCACCACAGCATCATAGCAATACCACAACAGCATCACCACCACAGCACTACCACTACAGCACCATCACACCACAGCACCACAGCCTGAAGGAGAACAGGCCGTAGAAACAGGTTGTCAACATTCAGTAAGGAGAAGATGGCAGACTGGTGTTACAACTCTCACTCAAGCCTGCTGCTGCTGCCTTCCATCCTTCTGCTGCTGCCTTCCATCCTCCTACTGCTGCTGCCTTCCATCCTCCTGCTGCTGCTGCCTTCCATCCTCCTGCTGCTGCCTTCCATCCTCCTACTGCTGCTGCCTTCCATCCTCCTCCTGCTGCTGCTGCTGCCTTCCATCCTCCTCTTGCTGCTGCCTTCCATCCTCCTGCTGCTGCTGCCTTCCATCCTCCTGCTGCTGCCTTCCTTCCTCCTACTACTGCTGCCTTCCATCCTCCTCCTGCTGCTGCTGCTGCCTTCCATCCTCCTCTTGCTGCTGCCTTCCATCCTCCTGCTGCTGCTGCCTTCCATCCTCCTGCTGCTGCCTTCCTTCCTCCTACTACTGCTGCCTTCCATCCTCCTCCTGCTGCTGCTGCTGCCTTCCATCCTCCTCTTGCTGCTGCCTTCCATCCTCCTGCTGCTGCTGCCTTCCATCCTGCTGCTGCTGCTGCTCCTGCCTTCCATCCTCCTGCTGCTGCTACCTTCCATCCTCCTCCTGCTGCTGCTGCTGCTGCTGCCTTCCATCCTCCTCCTGCTGCTGCCTTCCATCCTCCTGCTGCTGCTGCCTTCCATCCTCCTGCTGCTGCTGCCTTCCATCCTCCTCCTGCTGCTGCCTTCCATCCTCCTCCTGCTGCTGCTGCCTTCCATCCTCCTGCTGCTGCCTTCCATCCTCCTCCTGCTGCTGCTGCTGCCTTCCATCCTCCTGCTGCTGCCTTCCATCCTCCTCCTGCTGCTGCTGCCTTCCATCCTCCTGCTGCTGCTGCTGCTGCCTTCCATCCTCCTCCTGCTGCTGCCTTCCATCCTCCTGCTGCTGCTGCCTTCCATCCTCCTCCTGCTGCTACTGCCTTCCATCCTCCTGCTGCTGCCTTCCATCCTCCTGCTGCTGCCTTCCATCCTCCTGCTGCTGCTGCCTTCCATCCTCCTACTGCTGCTGCATTCCATCCTCCTCCTCCTCCTGCTGCCTTCCATCCTCCTGCTGCTGCCTTCCGTCCTCCTCCTGCTGCTTCTGCCTTCCATCCTTCTCCTGCTGCTGCTGCCTTCCATCCTCCTACTGCTGCTGCCTTCCATCCTCCTACTGCTGCTGCATTCCATCCTCCTGCTGCTGCCTTCCATCCTCCTCCTGCTGCCCTACATCCTGCTGCTGCTGCCCTCCATCCTGCTGCTGCTTCTCTCCATCCTGCTGCTGCTGCCCTCCATCCTGCTGCTGCTGCCCTCCATCTTGCTGCTGCTTCTCTCCATCCTGCTGCTGCTGCCCTCCATCCTGCTGCTGCTTCCCTCCATCCTGCTGCTGCCTTCGATGTAGCTTGGGAACGATTCGTTCGATTGGCTTCAAACATTTTACCACTGTTATTTAAGTGCATTTGAAGCTTATGCCGCACTCTGTACTATTCGTTTTGCCTACACTGTAATACCGGGGATACCTTTCTTGGATCATAAGGTAGAGAGAGCTGGGCTCACGGGATACCTTCCTAAGGTATCCCGTAGCTCCATCGCTAGCGCACTCAGCTTACACACTGAGGTCTGGGGTTCGACTCTCCTCCGGTACGGCTGGAAAACATTAGGGACGTGTTTCCATAAGACACCTGCTGTCCCTGTCCCTGTCCCTGTTCACCCATCAGTTTAAAATGGGTACCTGGGTGTTAGTGGACTGGTGTGGGTCACATTCTGGGTGTTAGTGGACTGGTGTGGGTCGCATCCTGGGTGTTAGTGGACTGGTGTGGGTCACATCCTGGGTGTTAGTGGACTGGTATGGGTCACATCCTGAGTGTTAGTGGACTGGTGTGGGTCGCATCCTGGGTGTTAGTGGACTGGTGTGGGTCACATCCTGGGGGTTAGTGGACTGGTGTGGGTCACATCCTGGGTGTTAGTGGACTGGTGTGGGTCACATTCTGGGTGTTAGTGGACTGGTGTGGGTCGCATCCTGGTGTTTATGGACTGGTGTGGGTCACATCCTGGGTGTTAGTGGACTGGTATGGGTCACATCCTGAGTGTTAGTGACTGGTGTGGGTCGCATCCTGGGTGTTAGTGGACTGGTGTGGGTCGCATCCTGGGTGTTTTAAAGGACTGGTGTGGGTCACATCCTGGGTGTTAGTGGGCTGGTGTGGGTCGCATCCTGGGTGTTAGTGGACTGGTGTGGGTCACATCCTGGGTGTTAGTGGACTGGTGTGGGTCACATCCTGGGTGTTAGTGGACTGGTGTGGGTCACATCCTGGGTGTTAGTGGACTGGTGAGGGTCACATCCTGGGTGTTAGTGGACTGGTGTGGGTCACATCCTAGATGTTAGTGGACTGGTGTGTGTCGCATCTTGGGTGTTAGTGTACTTGTGTGGGTCGTATCCAGGGTGTTAGTGGACTGGTGTGGGTCACATCCTGGGTGTTAGTGGACTGGTGTGGGTCACATCCTGGGTGTTAGTGGATTGGTGTGTGTCGCATCCTGGGTGTTAGTGGACTGGTGTGGGTCGTATCCTGGGTGTTAGTGGACTGATGTGGGTCACATCCTGGGTGTTAGTGGACTGGTGTGGGTCACATCCTGGGTGTTAGTGGACTGGTATGGGTCACATCCTGGGTGTTAGTGGACTGGTGGGGGTCACATCCTGGGTGTTAGTGGACTGGTATGGGTCACATCCTGGGTGTTAGTGGACTAGTGTGGGTCACATCCTGGGTGTTAGTGGACTGGTGTGGGTCACATCCTGGGTGTTAGTGGACTGGTGTGGGTCACATCCTGGGTGTTAGAGGACTGGTATGGGTCACATCCTGGGTGTTAGTGGACTGGTGTGGGTCACATCCTGGGTGTTAGTGGACTGGTGTGGGTCACATCCTGGTGTTAGTGGACTGGTGTGGGTCACATCCTGGGTGTTAGTGGACTGGTGTGGGTCACATCCTGGGTGTTAGTGGACTGGTGTGGGTCACATCCTGGGTGTTAGTGGACTGGTGTGGGTTTTACATCCTGGGTGTTAGTGGACGGGTGTGGGTCACATCCTGGGTGTTAGTGGACTGGTGTGGGTCACATCCTGGGTGTTAGTGGACTAGTGTGGGTCACATCCTGGGTGTTAGTGGACTGGTGTGGGTCACATCCTGGGTGTTTGTGGACTGGTGTGAGTCACATCCTGGGTGTTAGTGGACTGGTGTGGGTCACATCCTGGGTGTTAGTGGACTGGTGTGGGTCACATCCTGGGTGTTAGTGGACTGGTGTGGGTTACATCCTGGGTGTTAGTGGACTGGTGTGGGTCACATCCTGGGTGTTAGTGGACTGGTGTGGGTCACATCCTGGGTGTTAGTGGACTAGTGTGGTCACATCCTGGGTGTTAGTGGACTGGTGTGGGTCGCATCCTGGGTGTTAGTGGACTGGTGTGGGTCACATCCTGGGTGTTAGTGGACTAGTGTGGGTCACATCCTGGGTGTTAGTGGACTGGTGTGGGTCACATCCTGGGGCAAAACTGACATAATTTACGGGAAATACTCAACATAAAGGTCGAGAACCAAAACCTAGTCATTGTGGTAGTCTACAAGCCTCCGGATGCAACATCCCAGCAATTCCAGGAACAGCTGTCAAAAATTTACCACTGTCTGGAAAATCTTCCAGCTCCTGCCCCCAACATCTTGCTCCTGGGGATTTCAACTTAAGGCACCTAAAATGGAGGAATATAGCAAATAATATTGTTGCAGTAATAACACCAGGAGGCAGCTCTGATGAAAACTCACACTCACACGGGCTTTTAAACCCGCAAAAAATTTAAAATTTTAAAAACCCAGGCAAATAAAGAGCCTACTAGACTGGAGAATACACTAGACCTCATCTTCACTAAAAAATGATGCCCTATAAAAATGTCCCCATAAAAAAAACAAAAATACTCAGATCAAAACAAAACGGGGTTTCGCCCATGTATGGCGGAGCCCCAGACCGACATAAAGATTAGTGACAGGGAGCTTTTTCCCCAAAATTCAACTTCAATAACAAGAACATAAAGTGGACCCCCGTAAACCAAGTCCCAAACGATATAAGCTGGGGAAAAAATACTTTAAACAACACAGACCCCAACCAATCCTAAAAAGAATTTAAATCGGGGCAAAACCATGTTTTGCTCAAGGCTTATTCCTTTAGAAAAAGGAGGGGTAGGGTTAAAAAAGAAAGAGAGAGGCACTTTCCCCCTTTTACCGACGGAAAAGAATAACAGGGGCGGACAAAAAGGGCAATAAAATCTAAAAAGCGCAGGGAGAACTGGTCAGAGAAATAGCAAAAAATCGAACTTTAAACAAAAAGGGAAAAATTTTAGGGGTCAGGAATCGCGGGAAAAAAAACTAAAAGCCTAAATGAAATCGAAAGAAACCCAAAGTATTTTTTTTTTTCTTTTAAACCCAAAACAAAGTCGAGAACAACGGGCCCGTATTGGGGCCCTTACTTTTAAAAAAGATGGGTCCCAAAACAAAATAACAGCAAGGGAAAAGATGAGCTGCTTTAAGTCCCCAAATACCTGGAGTTTACCTGGAGAGTGTTTCGGGGGTCAACGCCCCCGCGGCCCGGTCTGTGACCAGGCCTCCTGGTGGATCAGCGCCTGATCAACCAGGCTGTTGCTGCTGGCTGCACGCAAACCAACGTACGAGCCACAGCCCGGCTGATCAGGAACTGCCTTTAGGTGCTTGTCCAGTGCCAGCTTGAAGACTGCCAGGGGTCTGTTGGTAATCCCCCTTATGTGTGCTGGGAGGCAGTTGAACAGTCTCGGTCCCCTGACACTTATTGTATGGTCTCTTAACGTGCTAGTGACACCCCTGCTTTTCATTGGGGGGATGGTGCATCGTCTGCCAAGTCTTTTGCTTTCGTAGTGAGTGATTTTCGTGTGCAAGTTCGGTACTAGTCCCTCTAGGATTTTCCAGGTGTATATAATCATGTATCTCTCCCTCCTGCGTTCCAGGGAATACAGGTTTAGAAACCTCAAGCGCTCCCAGTAATTGAGGTGTTTTATCTCCGTTATGCGCGCCGTGAAAGTTCTCTGTACATTTTCTAGGTCGGCAATTTCACCTGCCTGAAAGGTGCTGTTAGAGTGCAGCAATATTCCAGCCTAGATAGAACAAGTGACCTGAAGAGTGTCATCATGGGCTTGGCCTCCCTATTTTTTGAAGGTTCTCATTATCCATCCTGTCATTTTTCTAGCAGATGCGATTGATACAATGTTATGGTCCTTGAAGGTGAGATCCTCCGACATAATCACTCCCAGGTCTTTGACGTTGGTGTTTCGCTCTATTTTGTGGCCAGAATTTGTTTTTGTACTCTGATGAAGATTTAATTTCCTCATGTTTACCATATCTGAGTAATTGAAATTTCTCATCGTTGAACTTCATATTGTTTTCTGCAGCCCACTGAAAGATTTGGTTGATGTCCGCCTGGAGCCTTGCAGTGTCTGCAATGGAAGACACTGTCATGCAGATTCGGGTGTCATCTGCAAAGGAAGACACGGTGCTGTGGCTGACATCCTTGTCTATGTCGGATATGAGGATGAGGAACAAGATGGGAGCTAGTACTGTGCCTTGTGGAACAGAGCAAGCCGCTAACCAGACTGAGAGTCGAAGATCAAAATGAATTTTTTATGCGAGAGCCACAGAATTTGGTTAACACAAGCCTATCTGATGTTATCCTGACACCAAATGACTTCGAACAGGCGATAAATGACATGCCCATGCACTCTGCCCCAGGGCCAGACTCATGGAACTCCGTGTTCATCAAGAACTGCAAGAAGCCCCTATCACGAGCCTTTTACCATCCTATGGAGAGGGAGCATGGACACGGGGGTCGTCCCACAGTTACTAAAAAAACAGACATAGCCCCACTCCACAAAGGGGGCAGTAAAGCAACAGCAAAGAACTACAGACCGATAGCACTAACATCCCATATCATAAAAATCTTTGAAAGGGACCTAAGAAGCATGATCGCCACCCATCTAGATATCCATCAATTACACAACCCAGGGCAACATGGGTTTAGAACAGGTCGCTCCTGTCTGTCTCAGCTACTGGATTACTACGACAAGGTCCTAGATCACTAGAAGACAAAAAGAATGCAGATGTAATATATACAGACTTTGAAAAAGCCTCCGACAAGTGTGACCATGGCGTAATAGCGCACAAATAAGGAAATAGCAGGAAAAGTTGGTAGATGGATCTATAATTTCCTCACAAACATAACACAAAGAGAGTAGTATAAACAGAGAAAAGTCCGAGGCGCACAGTGAAAAGCTCGTTCCCAAGGCACAGTACTCGCCCCACTTTTCCTCATCCCATACTGACATAGACAAGGATTTCAGCCCACAACGTGTTTCCTTTGCGATGAAAACCTAATCTGCATGACAGTGCCCCTTTCTTCCATTGCAGACACTGCAAGGCCCGGCAACAAAACCCAAAAAACTTTCAATGGGCGCAGAAAACATAAATTAAACGATGAAAATTTAATTACACCGATAGGGTAAACACGGGGAAAATTAAAACTTCATCAAGTAAAAAAAAATTCCAGCCAAAAAATAGAGCAAAAAACCAACGCAAAGACCGGGGAGTGATAGCGGGGACCCCCTTTAAAGGGCCCATAACATTGAAACAATTGCATCTGCTAAAAAAGCAGAGGATAAGAAACCTTTCAAAACGGGGAGGCCAAACCCCGATGACACTTTCAGGTCACTTTTCTACTGGGCGGGAATATGCTGCACACTAACAGCACCTTTAAAGGCGGGTAAAATTGCTGACCTAGAAAATGACAGAGAACCTCACGGCGCGCAAAGGGAGAAAAAACACCTCAATTACTGGACCCTTTGAATTTTCTAACCGTACTCCCGGGAACCAGGGATAGAGATCAAGAAAAATATACACCGGGAAATCCTGGGGGACTAACCGAACTTCAACGAAAAACCCACGAAAGCAAAAGACTTGGCAACGATGCAACACCCCCCAATGAAAAACGGGGTGTCACTAGCACTTAAAGACCATACAATAAGTGTCAGGGGCCCGAACGTTTCAACCCTCCCAGCACACATAAGGGGTTACCAACAACCCCGGGATCTTCAAGCGCCTGGACAAGCACCTAAAGTGGGTTTCCTGACACCCGGCTGTGGCTCGTACTTTGGGTTTGCGTGCAGCCAGCACAACAGCCTGGTTATCGGGCCTACCCACCGGGAGGCCGGTCACAGACCGGCCGCGGGGCGTTGACCCCCGGAACCTCTCCAGTAAACTCCGGGTAAAAAAAGGTTTTTTCTATAAGTATTATTAAATTAATGTCAGCTATGGTTTTATACCTTGTACAGTCTGGTATCCCTTTACATGACGGTATACCTTTTACTTACTTGTATACCTTGACATGAGGGAAAACCTTGTACATGTACGGATACCTTGTACATGTACTGGTATCCCTTTGTCATGTACGGGTATCCCTTGTACATGTACTGGTATACCTTGACATGACTGGTAGTAATAAAGATATTTAAGATTATTTTTATTAAGACACTGAGGTGAGAGTTTTGGATCAGGGGATACGGATACCTTTCGTAGATCAGCGAGGAAGGCTGGAAAAAGGGGATACCTCCTAAATCCAAGGTAAGGGAACTAGGCTCTGGGTTACCTTCCCTGCCTATATAGCATTCACGGGGAAGCGCTAAATCCACATGGTTTAACCACACTTCCCCCCCCACCCCCCCATGAAGGCACAGGGGTACACATCCCAAACAAAGGTAAAGGGGAGATACCACCCCGTGCACGCGCGCACACACATACCACAAACAAAAAAGGGCCAGGCTATAAATCGACCCCTGCAACCATAATTAGAGGGTTTAGGTGAGTACCAGCCACAAAAACACACCACGTGCACAGCCAAAGGGAAAGGGGGTTCGTCACCGGTTTTGGATGTGTGGCCAAGTTTTCCGCAGTCGCCTATCCTAACCTTACAGGAATATAGAAATTATCCAGCCGGGTTTACCGGGCAAGCTGTTAACCTACCTGGTTACGGGGCTAAGCGTTTCCTAGCCTGTTTTACATGGCTAAGCTTTTTACCTAGCCTGGTTTAAAAGGCAGAGCTTTACCTAGCCGGGTTTTTACAGAAAAACTTTTATCCTAGCCGGGTTTACCAGCAGAGCTGTTATCTTACCCGGGTTTACCAGGCAAGCTTTACCTATCCGGCTTACAAGGCAGAGCTGTTATCCTAGCCGGGTTTACATGGCTAAGCCTTATCCTACCGGGTTTACCGGGCAGACTGTTATCCTACCGGGTTAAAACCAGGCGGGAGCTGTTATCTAGCCTGGTTTACCAGGCAAGCTGGTTATCCTATCCGGGCTTACAAGGCGAGCTGTTTCCTAGCCTGGTTTTACATGGCTAAGCGTTATCCTAGCCTGGTTTACAGGGCTAAGCTGTTATCCTACCTGGTTTACAGGCTAAGCTGTTATCCACCGGGTTTTACCAGGCAAGCTTTTTATCTTAGCCGGGGCTTAAAAGGGGCAGAGCTTTTATCCTCCTGATTTAATGGCTAAGCTGTTACCTAGCCTTTTTTACGGCTAAGCGTTTCCACCGGGTTACGGGCTAAGCTGTTATCCTAGCCTGGTTTACATGGCAGAGCTGATCCTACCTGGTTTACAGGGCTAAGTGTTATCCTAGCCTGGTTTACAGGGCTAAGCGTTATCCACCGGGTTTACAGCAAAGCTGTTACCTACCTGTTTAAAGGCTAACTGTTTCCTACCTGGTTTACATGGCTAAGATTTTATCCTAGCCTGGTTTACAGGGCAGCCTGCTATCCAAAAGCCTCGTTTAAAGGGCTAAGAACTGTTACCCCCTAGTCTCGTACGGGAGGAAGGTACTGACCGGGTACGGAAGGCACTGACCGGTGTATGGAGGAGGGGTTTACTGCCGGTGTACTGGAGGAGAGGTACTGACCTTGTGTCCCGGGAGGTAGATACGACCGGTGTCGGGGGAGAGGTACGACCTGGTGTACTAGGAGAGGTACTGACCGGTTACCGAGGTGAGGTACTGACCTAAAGTACGGGGGGCAGATTAACCGGTGTACTGAAACAATACTGACCGGGTACTGAAGGTGAGGTACTGACCGGGTTACTGGGGGGACAATTACTGACCTGGTGTAGGAGGTGAGTAGACCGGTAACTGGGGGACAAGACGACCTGGTGTACTGGGGGGTAGGTACGACCTGGGAACTAAGGACAATACTGACCTGGTGTACTGGGGGGAAGGCAGCAGAGGGGTACAGACAAAGAAGGGCCCCTACGCAAATATCACAAGCATGTCACCCCCCACAGGGGCTGCCATACGCCCCCCACCCACACCCACGCCCCCAAACACTAGCATTCTGCCCCCCACGCCCACAGCTAGCAACCAAACCAGAAAGGCCGCCCACCCCCAACCGTGGGGGGCCGGGGAAAGAACAACCACCCCTCCCATCATATTCTTACAGCACTGCCCCAGGGGTTGAACATTTCTCACGCCCACTAGCAACGGGGGCAACACACCGCCCCGCACTTGGGTACCGCCCACCGGGGTACCCACTGGCGACCCACCGCTAAACTTCAGGCAAGGTTTTCAGGGTGGGTTTATAGGTAGATCAAGGCAGTGGGGTGGGGGTGACACAAAAATTCCCCAAGATGGAATTTGAAGGTTGAGGGCGAGGTTAGGGCGAGGGTTTGAGGGCGAGAGTGTTATAGGTATTACACACCACCCTCACACAAGTCAGATCTACCCCCGGCTACTGGGGACCATCCCACCTACGCGCCACCTGTGTTGCGTGTGTCGTGCGGGGCCCACTCCCAGATGCTTGTACGCTCTGACGCCACCACCTTGACCCCTATATGTCACGTACGCACACCCGCGCGCGCACACACACACCACACACACGCGCGTCACAACACAACACAACACAGAAGAGCTCACCCAGCAAGCAAAATTGCTGGTTAAGGGGATTTCAACCACAGGGAGATTGATGGGGAAAAATGCACCCCAGGGGGTCCCGAAACATGGAAGCCCGATGTTTGGGAAATGGTGCTGGGAAAAACCCCATGCACCAACATGTTAAGGACACTACAAAAATGAAGGGGAGGGTGAACCACAAAATTGGACCTTGGTTCCCCTGGGCAGCTCAAAAATTTAGGGCATCAAAAAATGAAGTCCCCAGGACTACGACCCCGTGGTTTTGTGTTGAATACATAGTGAGCTGCAAGTGGGGGAAAAATAACAGGATTGAATGGAAAACCCATAAAAAAGAGGGGGCTACTGGGTTGAAAACTTCCCGCGGGGGGTCCAGTGGGACAGAAACGGCAGGAAAGCCATAAAAGAAATGATGGGAAAATTAACAACAAAAGCAAGGAGGCAGGGAAAGGTTTATTCCCCAAGGCAACAGTAACAACGGGAAGCCACACGACCCCCCTTTACCCGACGGGTAAGGGGGGCAAAAACAAAGTGAAATAAGAAAGGAAAAAGTAAAGAAGGGAAGAACACACGAAAATAGGGGGAAACCGCAGAGCCAGGGAAAGATACGCACAGGTAAGGAGGGAGGCCCAGCGACAGATGAAAATAACGTAGCACGAGAATCAAAAACGACCCGAAACGTTTATACCACATCGAGAAGCCAAAAGTCAAAGACCAGGGGACGAATTTAAACAGAAGGGGGAAAAATCACAAAAAATGATCAGGGGGATGTGGGAGCGAACAAGGGGTTTTAAGGGAAATTTTTACGTAAGACAGGAAAGGGGTGTGGGGAAACAGACAGAAGGGGAAATCAAGAGGAATAACCCAAAAAGTTGGGGTACATACGAACAACCGAGGGGGAGGGAAGAAACTCTAAGTGACCTTTACCCCAAAGGGGATGGGGCCGGAAAAACATCTCCCCATGGGGCCTTTGAGAAGGACAGAGACTTGCGTGCCTCTAACCACAACCAACACATCCCTTGAAACTGGGCAACTACCTGAGAAATGGAAGACAGCTAAGTAGTCCCCATATTTAAAAAGGAAAAAAAAAACGGGCCTAAACTACAGACCTGTGTCTCTGCCTGATTTGTGCAAAATCAGGGGAAATTATCAGGGAGAGTGGTCGAACACCTGGAAAAAGGAAAAAATTTTAAAGAAAACCACATGGGTTTAGGAAGGCAAAAATCGTATCACAAAACCCCCTGGATTTTTTATGACAAGAACAGAAGTAAGACACGAGAGAGAGGGGGGGTAGATTGCGTTTTTCCCAACTCAGGAAGGCCTTTTTCACATTCCCCACAAAGATTAGGCAGAAGCTGGGGGATCAGTGCACGAAAAGGGGGGGCAACTGCAATTGGATAAAAGAAAAACCCACAGGGGGCAGCAACGAAAACAGGGACGTGAAAGGATCACAGTGGGCCCTGTTACGAGCGGGTCCCCCAGGGTCATTTTTAGGGCCATGCTATTTTTGATATATGAAAAGACATAAGGGAAAAATAGACTCTGAAATGTCCCTGTTCGGAGGACTGAAGTTGTGAGAAGAATTTAAAACGGAGGGAGAGGGAGGGGCGCAAAGAGACCGGACAAGCGGACATGTGTCCGCAACTGGCTTCTCGAATTCAAACCCGCCAAAGCAAACAAAATTGGGGAGGGCAAAGAAGACCGCAACAGATTTAAAACTAGGGGAAAAGACACAGACCCCTCAGGGAGAAAGACCTTTTGGGGGACCATAACCCGGCACATCACCGGAGGCACACATCAACCAAAAACCGTGCAGCAAAACGGGGGCCTGGCAAACCTAGATAGCGTTTCCCAACCTTAATAAGGGAAACGTTCAAGACACGTACACTGTGAAAATTAGGCCCATGCTGGAAGCACACCAGTCTGGAACCCACACCTGGTCAAGCACCTCAAAATTAAAAATTTTAAAAGGGTTTGGGAACAGGCAGTCCAAGCTCAAGGGGAAAGTCGTTAGGAAAGGTAGGGGAAACGGACTCACACTGGGGGGACGAAGGGCAGGAGACAGAAAACAACAAGATACGCGGGAATAACAAGGTGGCAGAGATAGGATGTTCCCGAGAGGGACCAGGGGCAAGGGGCCCCAACGGAACCGAAACTCAACGAGTCACAGGGGGCGTTTGGAAGTATTTTTTCATCATAGATGTAGCAAGTGGAATAGCCTAGCAAGAAATAGTGGAGGCAGGAACCAAATATTTTAAGAAGAAGTAGACAAAGCCGGAAGCAAGAGAGAGGATCCAGTAGCGACAGTGAAGAGGCGGGCCAGGAGCTGATCTCGACCCCGCAAAACCCCAATTAGGGAGACAATTTGGGGGTACAGACACACACACCACACACTTTCCTGGTCCTCCAGTCACCAGGGAAAGGAGGGGGGCCCCCGACAGTAGAAAATAACATAGCATCGAAAATCAAGACGACCCGAAAATGTTGTAACCACATCGGGGGGAAAACCCATCAAAAAAACCAGTGATCAACTGAGGACGAAGGGGAGAACTCACAAGAAATGACAAGGGATTGAGGAGCTAAAAAAGAGATTTAAGAATTTTACGTAAGACAGGAAGGGCTGTGGGAAGACAGCACAGAAGGGAACATCAAGAGGGAATATACCAAAAAAGTCTGGGTGACTACGAACACCAGGAGGGGGTCAGAAGCGCTAAAGCACCCGAACCTAAAGCGATGGGGGCCGGGCAAAATCTTTATATGGGGCCTAAAAGGGAAAGGGGCAAGATCTGTCATGCCCCTAACCAAATCTTCAACCCTCCCTTGAAAAGGCAACTACCAGAAATGGAAAACAGCAATTTATCCCCATATTTTAAAAAAGGAAACAGAAATTAGGCACTAAACTACAGACCTGTGTCCGACATGTATTTGTGGCAAAGTCATGGAGAAAAATCGGGGGGAAGGGGGCGAAACCGGAAAGGAACAAGATTTAAATGAAAACTAGCATGGGTTCATGGGAACAAATCCGTTCACAACCTTCGGGGTTTTATGAAAGGTAAAAAGTAAAACACGAGAGAAGGGTGGGTTGATTCATTTCCAAGACTGCAGGGAAGGGGTTTGACACAGTTCCCCACAAGAGATTTTGCAGAACTGGAGGTAGGCCATATAACAGGGGGGCACTGCAATGGATCAGGGGAAAACCTGACACTAACAGCACCTTTCAAGCAGGTGAAATTGCTGACCTAGAAAAAGTACACAAACCTTCACGGGGTGCATAACGGGGATAAAACACCCAATTACGGAGCGCTTGGGGTTTCCCGAAACCGTATTCCCCAATGCAGGGGGGAGAGATACAGATTATATACACCTGGAAAATCCAAAGGGGCAATACCAAACTTGCACACGAAAATCACTGACTACGAAAGCAAAAGACTTGGCAACGATGCAACATCCCCCCAATGAAAAGCAGGGGTGTCACTAGCACGTTAAGAGACCATACAATAAGTGTCAGGGGCCCGAACTATTCAACTGCCTCCCAGCATACATAAGGGGGATTACCAACAGACCCCTGGCAGTCTTCAAGCTGGCACTGGACAAGCACCTAAAGTCGGTTCCTGACCAGCCGGGCTGTGGCTCGTACGTTGGTTTGCGTGCAGCCAGCAGCAACAGCCTGGTTGATCAGGTTCTGATCCACCAGGAGGCCTGGTCACAGACCGGGCCGCGGGGGCGTTGACCCCCGGAACTCTCTCCAGGTAAACTCCAGGTAAACAGGGAAGCAACAACGAGTCATGGTATGTGAAAAGGTATCACAGTGGGCGCCTGTGACGAGCAGGGTCCCACAGGGGTCAGTTCTAGGACCAGTGCTATTTTTGATATATGCGAACGACATGATGGAAGGAATAGACTCTGAAGTGTCCCTATTCGCAGATGATGTGAAGTTGATGAGAAGAATTAAGTCGGATGAGGATGAGGCAGGACTGCAAAGAGACCTGGACAGGCTGGACATGTGGCCCAGAAACTGGCTTCTCGAATTCAACCCTGCCAAATGCAAAGTCATGAAGATTAGGGAGGCAAAGAAGACTGCAGACAGAGTATAGGCTAGGTGGACAAAGACTACAGACCTCACTCAGGGAGAAAGACCTTGGGGTGACCATAACACCGAGCACGTCACCGGAGGCATACATCAACCAAACAACTGCTGCAGCATACGGGCGCCTGGCAAACCTGAGAATACGTTCCGATACCTTAATAAGGAATCATTCAAGACACTGTACACTGTGTATGTTAGCCCATACTGGAGTATGCAGCACCAGGCTGGAACCCACACCTGGTCAAGCACGTCAAGAAGTTAAAGAAAGTACAAAGGTTTGCAACAAGGCTAGTCCCAGAGCTCAGGGAATGTTGTACGAGGAAAGGTTGAGGGAAATCGGACTGACGACACTGGAGGACAGAAAGGGTCAGGGGAGACATGATAATGACATACAAGATACTGCGGGAATAGACAAGAGGACAGAGATAGGATGTTCCAGAGAGGGGACACAGAAACAAGGGGTCACAACTGGAAGCTGAAGACTCAGACGAGTCACAGGGACGTTAGGAAGTATTTCTTCAGTCATAGAGTCGTCAGGAAGTGGATAGCCTAGCAAGTGAAGTAGTGGAGGCAGGAACCATACATAGTTTTAAGAAGAGGTATGACAAAGCTCAGGAAGCAGAGAGGGAGAGGACCTAGTAGCGATCAGTGAAGAGGCGGGGCCAGGAGCTGAGTATTGACCCCTGCAACCACAATTAGGTGAGTACAAACATGCACACACAGTGTCTGTAGCCTGTGAAGATGCAGAGACAGGAGCTGTGACTCGTCCCCTACAACCACAACTAGGTGAGTACACACTAAGACTCGACCCTTGCAGCATGTATGTGTGAGTATACACATGCACGCACGCACACACACACACGTGTCAAGCGGGGTTCCACAAGGGTCAGTCCTAGGGCCGGTGCTATCTCTGGTATAAGTGAATGACATGACTAAAGGTATATATTCAAATATGTCCTTGTTCCCCTCTCCTATATATACTATCTCCTTCACCTTTGTGTTAGTGTGACTTTTAAATGATCCAAGTCGGACTGAAACATCGTCATAAGCCTCTCTCTCCATTAGCTTCATGTTGCAGGCAACATGAAGCTAATGATGAGAATCAGGAGGGTCTATAAGAGGATCAGGTAGGTCTATAAGGGGATCTGGACAGGCTGCAAAGCTGGTCTGCCAACTGGATCCTGGAGTTTAACCCCACCAAGTGCTAAGTTATGAAGCTTGGGGAAGGTCAAAGAAGACTGCAGACGGAGTACAGCTAGGAGGTCAAAGACTGCAACACTCACTCAAGGAAGAGAATCTTGGGGTGTGCATCATACCAAGTACATCTCCTGAGGCGCACATCAACCAAATAACTGCTGCAGTAGATGGGCACCTGGCAAACCTGAGAATAGCATTTCGACATCTAAGCAAGGAATCGTTCAAGACTCTGTACACATTGTACATCAGGCCCATATTGGAGTATGCAGCACCAGTCTGGAACCCACACCTGGTTAAGCATGTTAAGAAATTAGAGAAAGTGCAAAGGTTTGCAACAAGATTAGTCCCAGAGCTAAGGGAACTAAACCTGACGACACTGGAGGCCAGGAGAAACAAGGGGAACATGATAATGACATATAAAATACTGAGAGGAATTGACAAGGTGGATAGGGACAGGATGTTTCCAAGATGGTACACAAAATTGACCCAATTTGCAGGAAATACTCCACATAACAAGCGGCTTTCTACACAGCAGTACAGTATGTCATTGATGTCAGCTACGGTCTGTATACCTTGTACATGTACATTTAGAAATAAAGATTCTTTTTCTTTTCTTTCAACAAACTGGCTGTATCCCACTGAGGCAGGGTGACCCAAAAAGAAAAACAAAAGTTTCTCTTTAACTTCAGTAATGTATACAGGAGGAGGGGTTACCAGCCTCTTGCTCCCGGCATTTTAGTCGCCTCTTATGGCATGCATGGGTTATGGAGGAAGAATTCTGTTCCACTTCCCCATGGTGATAAGAGGACAAGAACCAGAACCAATAAGAAAACAGAAGAAAACCCAGAGGGGTGTGTATATATATGCTCGTACATGTATGTGTAGTGTGACCTAAGTGTAAGTAGAAGCAGCAAGACGTACCTGAAACCTTGCATGTTTATGAGACAGAAAAAATGACAGCAGCAATCCTACCATCATGTAAAACAATTACCGGTTTCTGTTTTACTCACCTGGCAGGATGGTAGTACCTCCTAAAAATAACCTGAATTATTTTAATAATTTTCCAGTGAATGAATTAGAAGGAAGTGAGAAACTTGTGGGGGTTCAACCAGAGGACCATCAAGATCTTTAAGGTGGACTCCACAGTCTGTGACTCTTATGATTATTATTATTAATTGTTATTATATCATTGATGTCAGTTATGGTCTGTATAAGTTGTATCATGTACTTGTAGAAATTAAGGTTGTTATTACTATTATTTGTAGATGAATGGTTCAGAGAACCGACATGTTGATAAATTGTTAGGTAAGACACATATGCAACAGTTAGGTATCTTTATTATGAAACGTTTCGCCACACAGTGGCTTCATCAGTCCATACGTAGGAGAAACTCCTCCTGTTCTTCAAGTTTCTCCTACGTATGGACTGATGAAGCCACTGTGTGGCGAAACGTTTCATAATAAAGATACCTAACTGTTGCATATGTGTCTTACCTAACAATTACTATTATTAATGGTCGAAGTGGGACTGAAACGTTGTCCTAAGTTTCATTCTCATATGTGCGGGCTATTTATGTGCTGTTAACCACATGCTGTAGTTCTGTACCTTATTGATGGAGTCACTGTAGCGACGACTCACTGGCTGACTTGTCACCCTCTCTAATTCCTTCCTGTAAAGAAAGAATAACTATATTATTATATATTTGGGGAAGCACTAAACCAATATGGGGCACACAGCTCCAGGGAAATAGAAGCCAATTAAGGTTGATCCAGCACCATGACTGGAACAATAGATGAGGGGAAAAAAGGGATAGATGGTCCTGAGGCATATATGGAAAGAAGTGTATCTGTGAAGGAAAAAACAGAGGGGGAATTGTACAAGAGTATAGTGGTACCAGCACTTATATGGGTGTGAGACATGGGCTTTAAACATTACAGCAAAGAGGCTCCTAGAAGGCTTAAAGTTCAGGCACTGTGTTGAAGCTTGAAGCTGTTATGGCTGGAGGCGGTGGAGATGTCACGTTTGAGAACAATGTACTCACCTAATTGTGGTTGCAGAGGTCAGACTCAGCTTCTGTGGTGTGAATACTGTACAGAGGATTTTGAGAGTAGAAAAGAGAAGACAAATTTATAAAAGGCATAATTCAGATGGCTGAGGAGGGTTTGTTTAGGGGATATGGAAATTTAGTGAGAACAGGGCAGAATATAATGCCAGGGTGGAACGATGGAGGGATAGAGGTCATCCCTGGGAGGACCCCAATGGAAATAAGTCACTGTGTCTGACTTTTCTGGGTTATCCCAGGTTCTCTACACATATGCTGCTATGTATAATAATTCTATGTAACTGTATTTGTGTATACCTGAATAAACTTACTTACTTGCTTAGAGGCTTGAATGTGTGAGCATGTTGGTTGATATTTTGTCAGAGTGAGAGCAAGATAATATTCTTGCGGAGATTCAGGGAAAACAAAGAGTAGAATCCTACACTCTGAAGGAGGCGTGAGGATGTTGCAGCTCTGTGTACTTCTGGCTTAACAGCAACTGAATGAATTGATGAATGTTTTCTTATTCTGGGATCACCCTACCTTAATGGTAGAGTAAACCGTAAGGTTGACGCAGCATTGTTGATGCAACATAACCACCTTATTATAATCTACCAATGTTTTATTACTGTCACACTACACATACATGTACATGCATACATATACACACCCATCTAATTATTCTTAATAGTTCTTGTTCTTGTTTATTTCCTCTTATCTCCATGGGGAAATGGAACAGAATTCTTCCTCCATAAGCCATGCGTATCATAAGTGGTGACTGAAATGCTGGGAGCAAGGGGCTAGTAACCCCTTCTCCTGTATACATTATTCAATTTAAGAAGAAAAACTTTAATTTTTATTTCAGGTCACACTGCCTCAGTGGGATACAGCCAGTGTGTTGAAAAAAAAAAATTACAATTATGTGGGTCATACAGCACCTAGGAAAAAGACAATCAAATCTGATCCAGAAGATAGAGTAACTTCCTTTAGTGAAAAGTCCTCACCAGCATGAAGGCACATTCCTGAGTACTGTAAAAAACAAAAAAAGAACAAATTCCAGTGAAACACATTGCTGGATGGATTTGGAAATAAGCCCCAAGTACAATGGAGCTCCTGGGAGACCATACCTGTGACTAATACTGACACTACTTAAACTCTTTAAATGATGTAATTTAAGTAATTCCTTTAAAGCCTGTCTACTACATGAAGCTCAATAAGGCTGCAAGTCACCTGTTCACCATCTTGAGAATACTTTAATACCTTAATAAGATATTAAACTCTCAGTACTATATATACACTAAGAGCCGTGCAGCTGTGGTGTATATATCCTCTAAACTATTTATTATTAGATAAGCTCTCAGTGGAGTGTGATTAGGGTAATATTGTGTGAAGGGATTCAGGGAAATTGGTTAGCCAGACTTGAGTCCTGGAAATGGGAAGTACAATGCCTGCACTTTAAAGGGAAGGTTTGGGATATTGGCAGTTTGGAGGATGTCTTAAGCTGTCGTATCTGAGCGCCTCTGCAGAGACAGTGATTATGTGTGAGTGATGGTGAGAGTGTTGAATGATGGTGAAAATTTTGCTTTATTTTTGGGTTTTTCTTTTATTTTGGTTCACCTGCCTCGGTGAGAAACAGCCAATGTGTCAAAAAAATTAATAAAAAAAACTCTCAATTTAATGGACCTAGATTAAATCTAGGTCCATTAAATGATTTTTTTTTTTCAACAAGTCGGTCGTCTCCCACCGAGGCAGGGTGACCCAAAAAGAAAGAAAATCCCCAAAAAGAAAATACTTTCATCATCATTCAACACTTTCACCACACTCACACATTATCACTGTTTTTGCAGAGGTGCTCAGAATACAACAGTTTAGAAGCATATACGTATAAAGATACACAACATATCCCTCCAAACTGCCAATATCCCAAACCCCTCCTTTAAAGTGCAGGCATTGTACTTCCCATTTCCAGGACTCAAGTCCTGGTTCATAAAAATTTTGTAAAATCTCCAGTGGTTGTAGCACTTGCTGTTTCACTGTCACCCACTTGGTAAACACATATTTTCAGCTGAACTCTTCTTCTTTCTACAACTGTCAACATTCGGTGGGAGGCGGCCGACTTGTTGAGAGAAAAAAAAAAAAAAAAAAAAAAAACTAAGTGCTAAACCCACATGGTTATGGCAAACAATTATTGAAGGGACACCCTCAGCATAACTCAAATTCTTTATTTCTATTATGCAGAACAAAGATAATGTAGTGAACATGTTATAGTGCTTTTAGACACAAAAGCCACTAACATGCAGTGCACCTCAGGCTAATTATTATTATAATCAAAGAGAAGCGCTAAGCCACAAGGGCTATACAGCAAACCTCAGGCTAAATAATAGGTAATTAAAAATAGGAAATAATGGTTTTTTTCTGAGCCCAGGGCACCCCTTAAGGGAGGTTCCTTGATGTTGGTGAAGGTTCTTAATTCAAGGAATTGGACCTGAACCCCCCTTCCTTGAACTTCATTGTTTCCCATTACCTCAAGGGCTCTATGACCCTTGCAGGTTTAACACTTCCCCCCATATTGATATACATGTAATAGCAATAAACCTAGGGTCCCTTGTTTTTCACTGGACTACAATAAATTACAGCAGTTACATTCACAGCAAAATCAAGGTCATACAATGACTGGAGAATGGAAGGTAATGTACGATCCAATGAAGGGGAGAGTAAATTAAATTTCTGGGATCAAGAGCCTTCAGCAGCATCAAGGTACTTCTCTTGAAGAGGCTGAACCAGAATGAAGTGTTTATACAATACTACCAAGGGGATGACTTGCTTCTTTCCGGAATGTTAAGGAAATATTTGTTCAGTCTGAGGATGGTCAGGAAGTGGAATGATCTCAACTCAGGTGCAGGCAGCCTCCATACATATTTTTAAGATTGGGCCCATGTGGAAAGTTGAGAGGCAGGGCCAGGAGCTGACACTCAACACCTGCAACCACATACAGAGGAGTACAATATAGCAAGCTCCACTACCTTGCTTTCATAATGCTCACTCAAAAAAGCAGCTGTGTATATTATTTTTATTATCATTACAGTATTAATGGTTATAAACGACCATAATTTTTAAAGGGGTGGACCGGTAAGCCAGCGGAAGGCCTCGGTCAGATGACCAAAAGCTCCAAAGGCGGGTCATCATCTGACTAAGACCCACGTCAGGAAACATTTGTCCTGTTTCCTGACGAACCTTACCTAACCTAATTACAGTATTATTATTGCCTCAGAAAGTGCTATATCCATATTATTATTATTATTATTATAATCAGAAAGAAGCGCTAAGCCACAAGGACTATACAGCGCTGGCTATATCCATAGAGGTCAGCCAGAGACAAAAGGCAAAACAGATGCTACCCCCTCATTACTCTTCTATACTGAAGATGGTCTGATCAAAAGAATTGGAGCTACCCTCCTATTTTTTAGATCACACTTAATTACATTACATTCCCTAGGTGCTGTATGACTCCTATTGAATTATTCACTAGGATACTATTTTATCCGTATCTTTCCATTAAACCCCAGACCCTGGAGCCCATTAATGGGTTCCAGGGTCGACTCCACATGAAGATGACAGAAATCAGCGAGTGTATGGGTCTCCCAGCATAGCCTCAGATGAAGGAGACTAAACGAATTCTTTGTAACTGTGACTTGGTTCCAAGATCCAGGTGGGCACATTTTCAGAGCCCTGACTTCTCCCAGTATGGAAAATCCCTGCTGGTGCATACAAGAGCATCACACAGCTGCCCATGATGGAAACACTGTAGAATCACTCACACCTAACTCACAATCTATAGAGGAAACTAAGACTACAGTCTGGTCCATTATGGAACATTATCAAGTTACAGGTGCTTCAGAACAGATCAACAGGAAAAAATTTCCTCTATTAATTACAGGTCTGTTGCAATTTTTCTTAGACAAGGTATTAAGATTTTACTCTTCAGTGAGCAAGAAATTATGCATCCCATTATATGATATGAAGAAGCACTGTGCCCATAGGGACCACAGAGCACCCGTGGAACGGAAGATACATAATCAGGCTCAGTTCCAGTGAGGATAACTCAAATTCCTTGGATCAAGTGCCCTTCATCAGCACCCCCTTGAAGGGAAGGCACCTTGATGCTGGTGAAGGGACTATGCACTGAAAAGGTTCAGATACTGCAAAAATAATTGATATCTGGGTATCAAAAATATATTTTTTTTTATTAACCGCACAAGTCATCTCTCACATTCAACATTATTCATCCAATAGCCATCTTGCCAAAAGTATTTACTACCTAAATGGGGAGACTCAGCGAAGAAAACACACTCACCATCACTCATTCAATAGCTGTCTTGCCAGAGGTGATATAAAGCAATGACCCTCCAATCTACAATATAAAATAATTTCAATATAACTGACCACATTCAACACTCATACTTTTAAGGTAATGTATTTTTCCACATGGGAAACACAAAAGCCTTAGAGGTTATACATCACATGTAAATCAAAGGCAACCAGGTTTAATTTAAGGGAAGAGTAACTTCAATTCCTTGGATCAAGAACAGTTTACCAGCATCAAAGCATGCCCTCATTAAAAGGTACTTTGAAAATAATAAAACACCTCTTTCTTCTACACACACATACATGTACACATACACACGTGCATGCACACACACATCCACCCTCCCCAAACACACACACATCTCCCCCCCAAACACACACACACACACACACACACGTCTCCCCCCAAACACACACACGTCTCCCCCCAAACACACACACGTCTCCCCCCAAACACACACACACACGTCTCCCCCCAAACACACACACACACATACACAGGAAGACAACAGTCAAGGACCAGGTGATAAGGCTGAGGAAAGAAGGTGGAGAACTCACAAGAAACGATCAAGAGGTATGTGAGGAGCTCAACACGAGATTTAAAGAAGTATTTACAGTAGAGACAGGAAGGACTCTGGGGGGACAGACCAGATGGGGACACCAGCAAGGAATACACCAACAAGTGTTGGACGACATACATACAGAGGAGGAGGAGGTGAAGAAACTGCTAAGGGACATCGATACCTCAAAGGCAATGGGACCGGACAACATCTCCCCGTGGGTCCTTAGAGAGGGAGCAGATATGTTGTGCGTGCCACTTACCACAATCTTCAACATGTCCCTGGAAACTGGGCAACTACCTGAGGTATGGAAGACGGCAAATGTAGTTCCCATTTTTAAAAAAGGAGACAGAAAAGAGGCACTAAACTATAGACCTGTGTCATTGACGTGTATAGTATGCAAAATTATGGAGAAGATTATCAGGAGGAGAGTGGTGGAGCACCTGGAACTGAACAAGAGTATAAATGCCAACCAGCACGGATTCACGGAAGGCAAATCCTGTGTCACAAACCTTCTGGAGTTTTATGATAAAATAACAGAAGTAAGACACAAGAGAGAGGGGTGGGTTGATTGCATCTTCTTGGACTGCAAGAAGGCCTTTGACACAGTTCCTCACAAGAGATTAGTGCAGAAGCTAGAGCATCAGGCGCATATAACAGGAAGGGCACTGCAATGGATCAGAGAATACCTGACAGGGGGGCAACAACGAGTCATGGTACGTAATGATGTATCACAGTGGGCACCTGTGACGAGCGGGGTCCCACAGGGGTCTGTCCTAGGACTAGTGCCATTTTTGGTATATGTGAACGACATGATGGAAGGGTTAGACTCAGAAGTGTCCCTGTTTGCAGATGATGTGAAGTTAATGAGGAGAATTAAATCTGATGAGGACCAGGCAGGACTTCAAAGAGACCTGGACAGACTGGACACCTGGTCCAGCAAATGGCTTCTCGAATTTAATCCTGCCAAATGCAAAGTCATGAAGATAGGGGAAGGGCACAGAAGACCACAGACAGAGTATAGGCTAGGTGTCCAAAGACTGCAAACCTCACTCAAGGAGAAAGATCTTGGGGTGAGTATAACACCGAGCATGTCTCCGGAAGCACACATCAATCAGATAACTGCTGCAGCATATGGGCGCCTGGCAAACCTGAGAACAGCATTCCGATACCTTAGTAAGGAATCGTTCAAGACACTGTACACCGTGTATGTCAGGCCCATACTGGAGTATGCAGCACCTGTTTGGAACCCGCACTTGATAAAGCACGTCAAGAAACTAGAGAAAGTACAAAGGTTTGCCACAAGGTTAGTTCCAGAGCTAAGGGGAATGTCCTATGAAGAAAGATTAAGGGAAATCGGCCTGACGACACTGGAGGACAGGAGGGTCAGGGGAGACATGATAACGACATATAAAATACTGCGTGGAATAGACAAGGTGGACGAAGACAGGATGTTCCAGGGAGGGGACACAGAAACAAGAGGCCACAATTGGAAGTTGAAGACACAAATGAGTCAGAGAGATGTTAGGAAGTATTTCTTCAGTCATAGATAGAGTTGTAAGGCAGTGGAATAGCCTAGAAAATGACGTAGTGGAGGCAGGAACCATACACAGTTTTAAGACGAGGTTTGATAAAGCTCATGGAGCGGGGAGAGAGAGGGCCCAGTAGCAACCGGTGAAGAGGCGGGGCCAGGAGCTAAGACTCGACCCCTGCAACCACAAATAGGTGAGTACAAATAGGTGAGTACACACACACACACACACACACACGTCTCCCCCCCCCAAACACACACACACGTCTCCCCCCCAAACACACACACACACACACACACGTCTCCCCCCCAAAACACACACACACACACACACGTCTCCCCCCCAAACACACACGTCTCCCCCCAAACACACACACGTCTCCCCCCAAACACACACACGTCTCCCCCCAAACACACACACACACACACGTCTCCCCCCAAACACACACACACACACACGTCTCCCCCCCAAACACACACACGTCTCCCCCCCAAACACACACACACACACACGTCTCCCCCCAAACACACACACACGTCTCCCCCCAAACACACACACACGTCTCCTCCCAAACACACACGTCTCCTCCAAACACACACGTCTCCTCCAAACACACACACGTCTCCTCCAAACACACAAACGTCTCCCCCAAACACACACACATCTCCCCCCAAACACACACACATTGCCTAAGCATTCAGTTTCACTGTATGTTGAATTAAAAAAAAAAATTCATTTAGCCAAGCTGTCCAGCTATGACTTAGTTTATTATATTGTACAGGAAAGTAAAATGGGAAAAATAAATATTATTTTTTGATCTTTGGACAAGGGAAGGGGAGGAATGTTGCATTTTTTGAATTGTGGTATCAACACGCCTCCAGCAAGACAGTGATGATTAAAATGTTTCTTCTTTTCAGGGTCACCCTGCCTTGGTGGGAAACAGCCCATGTGTTAAAAAAAAAAAAAAAAAAAAAAAAAAAAAAAAAAAAAGGGACGTGGGGAGCTACTTCTACCTTCAGTCTCAACTGAGTTATATTGGTCATTGGTTTAGGTATGTTGATGATAAAAAAAATTAATGATCTGTATAAAAAACAATGTTGTACAATGTAAAGTATATTTTTTCTCATACAGGTACAAACTAAAACTAACCCTTAAGCATAGTTGAGTGTCACATCTTGTCTGGCAAGTTCCAGCAACATAGGATCATCGAAGAACTTATTAATAGATACATCCTCTGACAAGCCTTTTCTCCGTCGAGTCTTGATCATGAACTCACGGGCCAGATGAGTGGCTGGCTGGGGCTCTAAGGGGCGAATCACAATGCTCTTATCTAGAGGATCACCTGGCACAATCTGCCAATGATGGAACACACTCAAACAGAAGGCCTGACCCTGTGTATGCATACGCAAATCTGTCTCAAACCCAAAGGAATCAATGGCTGGAATGAAGGCTTTAATAGTATAGAGTGGGGAACCAGCTACAGGGGCATCCTGGGTTACGTGGCCACGACGCTTTGTTAACACCGTATATACTGATGATACACAATCTGCTGGAGCCTGGATTTCCACAAAATAGTAAGGTTCCATGAGTCGAGGCGTTGCCATCAAGAACGCTGAGTATGCCACCCTCCTGGCTGTTGGAATAACTTGACCACCACCTCGATGCAAAGGCTCCTCGGCTATGACTGCATCAAGAATCTTGAACTTACAATTTCGAATGGGTTCTTCACAGAGAGGACCTTCTCTTGTACCCCACTGGAAACCTTGCACAATAGAATCTCTTACAGATGACAATAAATTCTTGTCTACTTCTGAGGGCAGTGTGTCATCTACCAAAATATTTGGCCCACTCTGATCGGGACCAAAAGCCCAAATTGACCGAGCAGCCAACACATCCCAATCATAGCGTGTCTGGAAAAACTCTCCCAGTCGTCTACGGTCCCAATTTATTTGTACAACTTCTCCTTCAATATCTTCAGCTAAACCCCTTTCTAATGGTTCGGCAATCATGGTGATCTTATTTCTCTTGTTTGGAGTTTCTGCAAAACATTTTAGTGAGGACGTATCAACGACAGTCTCACAAAAACTGACCACAGGGTCAGCCACCTTAATGTCAATCTCTGAGTACATCTTCCTCAGATCATGCATGACACAATCCAGGTATAATTCTCCTGTTCCAAGAATAATATGCTCTCCAGATTCCTCTACCTTATTACTCAACAGTGGGTATGATTTGTTAACTTTACGAAGACCGTCTAACATCTTGGGCAGCTCTGAAGGATTTACTGGTTCAACTGCAATCTTTATGACAGACTGGGTGTTAAACTTAAGTGGTCGGAAAATATGCAGTTCACTACTGGGTGGAAGATCTGTGATGGTAGCAGTCTTCACAATGGGTTCATCAATTCCCTCAATCAAGACCCAGTTGCCAGCAGGAACAGCATTCACCTCTATGTTGTATCGGCCTTCGGACACCCACAACCTTCCAACAGTCAATATACGGGAATCTTCCTCGTCCATGAGCGTATACTTTTCACCCAACACACGAACGTCTTGGTTAGCATGAATGGTTCCTGAAAGAACACGTCCAAATACGTGAAAAGCAGTTGCATCTTGATTGGGATACTGCTTGGTAGTGTGAACAACGAGGGGACCCTCCGGGTCGCACACCATCATGCTCTCTGCCAGCTGTGCATCCAGCGGGCCGGTGTAAGTTGTCTCCACCTTCTGCTTTCCATATGCTTTGGGTGAAGGTATGTGCTGAACACACATATCTACGAACCCTTCAAAATCACCAATGAATTTAGTCATGAAAAGTTTCAGCAATGGTCTGATATTCATCTTCTGCTCTTCCTTGCTCATGTGGATACCCAACTCTTCCATTAAAGATAACAAATGAGTATCTACATCTCCAACAATGTGTGCAAAGATTTTATAAAGAGGCTCAAGGATAAATTCTACAAAGCTCCTCTGAGCCGTTGAAGTGGGAGGCTTCTTTGTAAACTTCCTAGTACGAGGATTGAAATATATGTCACCCCACAGACGCCTTGCAAAATCCTCCAGAGGCAGCTCATAGCCATAATGCTGGCAATATGTTTTAGCAAAGGATTTCAGAGTAAAACAGAGAGAATACTGAGAGCTGGCAAAGCAAACATTGCCTAGCAAAGGGGAGATGGTTTGTGGATTCTCCTGGTCTGTATACTGCTGGAGAAGAGAGTTAACTTCTTCAACTATGTGTCTCAGTTTATAGTATGCATCCTGAGGAGGCAACTTTAGTTCCAGTATGAGGCGATCCACTTTGTTGATGCACACGGTGATGGCTAGCCTTTCTTGTACAGCATGTTTCAAGAGTCGCTGTGTGTTGAGCATCACACCTTCAGCAGCATCTACGAACACCACAACACCATCACTTAACCTCATAGCAGCTGTCACCTGAAAAAAAAAAGTCCCATTAAACAATTACCAAAAAAACTGATAAAAACAAATGTAAATAAAAGAGCAAAGTGGTTAAATATATTTACTGAAAATAAATCTTTTAGTACGATACAGCAATGAGTGCAAGTTGGAAAAAATTAGAATTAAAAAGAATATAGGAAAACATTGGTTTGGTAATAGAGTTGCAGATGAGTGGAACAAATTCCCAAGTAGCATCACTGAGGTTAAACCTTTGAGTAGCTTTAAAAATAGGTTAGATAAGTACATGAGTGAACCTGCCCAGCTTAGGCCAGCAGGCCTCTTGCAATGCTTTTTCCTTCTAAAGCAGATGTGACTTGAACTTACTTAGCATGGGCCAGTAAACTTATTGAAGTGTTCCATTTTTCTTATGTTCTTAAAGGGTGGCCAAAATGAAGTCAAACATGAATTACATAGTGAAGTTCTACAGAGAAAACATTCACATTATCTTAACCCTGTTGAATGTGAGTTATTCTTATAGCTTAACCAAACAGTCAGTGTATGGTTCACCCAGTACTGTAATTCAGATAATTTGAAACAGAACATTTAAAATATTAATGATTACCCTGCCTCGGTGGGAGACGGGCGACTTGTTGAAAAAAAAAAAAAAAAAAAAAATAGTAATAAGACAACTCACTGCAAACTAGGAACAAGATACTATATACACGTATATATATGAGCAGGGTAATATTTTGTTTAGGGATTCAGGGAAACCGGTTATCAAGACTTGAGTCCTGGAGGGCTGGCACTGGCTTTCTTTGGGCCCGTGGTGATTTATTAAATGGTTGCAAGGCCTGCACTTTGAAGAAGTTTGGGATATTGGCTGTGTGGAGTGACATTTGAACTATCATATCTGAGCACCTCTGCATAGACAGTTATTGTGTATGAATAATGGTGAAGGTGTTTCTTTTTTTGGGTCACCCTGCATCAGTAGATGGCCAATGTGTTAAAAAAATATATATACATGTACTAGATATTTAAGGGCAAGTATTAAATACTTTCTGCAAATGATAATTCAAGAAGCAACACAAAAAATTTATAATAAAGAATATTTCAATAATCAGTAAACAATTTAACTGTAATTCCAACAGAAGTAGGAACGAGGTGATGAACAACTTTTATACAGTCTATTTCTTAATATCTTCAGCCCTGAACAATAATTAAGTCATCTTGATAATGGTTCCAGATAATCTGAAGTTTATCTGGAGAGAGTTCCGGGGGTCAACGCCCCCGCGGCCCGGTCTGTGACCAGGCCTCCTTAGGTCAGTGTCCCAGGATGCGACCCACACCAGTCGACTAACACCCAGGTACCCATTTTACTGATGGGGAACATAGACAACAGGTGGAAAGAAACACGTCCAATGTTTCTACTCTGGCTGGGAATCGAACCCAGGCCCTCACCGTGTGAAGCGAGAGCGTTAACCACCAGGCTCAGTGTTTATGATAAAAATACATATCAAAATTGTACTACATTTTCTTTGTAAAACATCTGTAAATTTGCCCAAATTAAATTTGTTTAATCTTAAAAGTTTTTAATTAAAATAAATATGAATATTACTCCATTAAAATGCATCTTTTCACATCTGTTATATAAATTAAATAGAAACAATATAATTTCTTTTTCTCAGGCCTGAAATTAATTTAACTGTCTGTTTAGTAATGTACAACTTCAAGAATATTTTATCAGTACACGATAAGCACAATGTCATCAAAAAACTTATCTCCAATTTATGTGTTAGTTACAACAATAACACTGTACTGACAAAAATAAAAAATAAATGAGATTTAAGGCAAAAAGCATGTGAACTTAAAGAAAGGAAAGAATAAAGGAACATTATGTGCAGGACATGAGCAATTAAAACACAATGCAATATAAGATAATTTCAAAGCACACAACTCTCCATGGTAACAATTTTTCTTTAGCACAGCAGCTGTCTCCCACCAAGGCAAGGTGACCCAAAAGAAAAGAACCACGGTTTTTTTTTTTTTTTTTTTTTACATTTAGTAATTTATACTGGAAAAGAGGTTATCATCCCCTTGCTCCTGGCATTTTAGTTGCCTCTTATGACATGCATGGCTTATGGATGAATTCTTCTTCTACACCTCCCCATGGAGAATAGTAACAATTACACCCTCTCCTCACTTAACAACATACTCGTTTAATGACCACTCGGACCAGAGTGCATAACTAAGTATAGTGGTCCCTCGTTTTTCATAGTTAATCCGTTCCTGGAGTTGCTACTATTATCAAAATCTACGATTTACGAATCAATTTTCCCCATGAGAAATAATGTAAATACAATTAATCCGTTCCTGACACCCAGAAGTATTAAAACAAAAAATTTTTTTACATGAAATATAGATGTAGTACATAAACAATACAATGGGAAATGATGAATGAAACATTAACAGCATAACACTTACCCTTATTGGAGATTCTTCTTAGAATCTTAGTGTATGGGAGACTGGAGGAGGAGAGAGACTGGATTGTTTACAGTTTGGAAGGGGAATCCCCTTCCAGCAACACCTCAGGTACCATTTGCTTCTCTGGGGTTGCTTCTCTTCTCCGTTTCTTAATGGCACTAGGACCACCTTGAGAGTCACTGGAGTCCTGTCTCGCAAAATAACTGTGGAGAGAGCTCCGTTTCTGGAGTCTCTTTAACACTTCCCTAAAATGGCCCAAGACTTTGTCACTGTACATGTTGCCAACATGGCTTGCAACAACCTTGTCAGGGTGATGTTTCTCCATAAAGCTTTCCATCTTACCCCACATAGCAAAAATCTCTTTAATTTCTGAAAAAGGCACCTTCTTCCATCTCTCTTCCTCCTCCTCTGCAGCAAGACTCTGAGCTGCAATCTGTTGCTGTTCCTGCTGAAGCTCTTGCAGCAGGAACAGCAACAGCATCCTTGATTTCCTTTTTCTTAGCCAATATGGAACACATGGTTGTGCATTCTTATACATCCTGGCCAGTTCGGCCGCACTTGTGCCACTTTCATATTGTTCAATGATGGTTTTCTTAAATTCAATCGTATTTCTCACCTTCTTTACCACAGGCTTGGCACTAGGAGCTTTCTTTGGAGCCATGGTAGCTTATTTAGTACTTGCAAGCACTAAAATGAGTAGAATATTATGATATATTTCATAGGAGCACGTGAGGGGACCTTCGCTCACTGGTAAACAATGCCAGACTGGCTGGGTAGGGAGGCCGCCCCGGCTTACACTGTGCGTATGCATCCCGGACAAACTACTATTCGCGAGTCAATCAATGATTAGCGAGCCCATGTTTATACGAAAATATCCCTATGATTTCCGAAATCAATGATTCCCGAGAACTACGAAAAGCGAGGGACCACTGTAATGTATATTAGAGCTAGTTTCCTCTATTCTGTTTATTACAATATACAGTACACTACTGTATATTTAAAAATATACTAAAAATACAAAGGTGACATTAAAATAATATCTAAAGATGGTTGACACAAACCCACTGCCAGTATAGTATGCTCCTCGCTTAACGACAATTTGTTTACCGACCTTCTCTTAGGAACGGAACTCCATTGTTAAGTGAGGAGAGATTGTATAATATTAATTCAACATTCAAGCAGCACTTACTTCATCAGAGAAGTTTACATGTCCTGGTGTGTCAAAGATGTTCATAAGAAAGCTCTTGTTGCGAACATCCTGCATCACTAGAGTGATTGGAGTAGCCTTGATGCTAAGCCCTCGTTCGCCTTCAGTAAACAGTGTGTCAGTGTATCGAACAGGAACATCCTCCTTGCTCCTGAAAGATCAAATTAGGTTAATGAAGCTGCACTAATATAATTTAAATGCATAGTAAAAGCATATAAATATCCCGAGAAAAAGGGTAAACTCCCAATTATTACTATTATCAGAACTAAGCGTTAAGCTCATTATTTCTTATGAATGGTAATGGTAATCAGATTAGATATATATACAGTGGACCCCCGGTTAACGATTTTAATCCGTGCAAGAGGGATAATTGTTATGCGAAATAATCGTTATGCGAATGAATTTTCCCCATAAGAAATAATGGAAATAAAATTAATCCGTGCAAGACGCCCAAAAGTATGAAAAAAAATTTTTTTTACCACATGAAATGTTAATTTTAATACACACAAACTGAAAAAGGCATGCACAATTACATGACACTTACTTTTATTGAAGATCTGGTGATGATTGATGGGATGGGAGGAGGGGAGAGCATTATCTTCTTACTGTTTAGAAGGGGAATCCCCTTCCATTACGACTTGAGGTAGCAAGTCCTTTTCCGGGGTTACTTCCCTTCTTCTTTTAATGCCACTAGGACCAGCTTGAGAGTCACTGGACCTCTGTCGCACAACAAATCTGTCCATAGAGCTCTGTACCTCCCGTTCCTTTACGATTTGTCTAAAATGGGCCACAACATTGTCATTGAAATAGTCACCAGCACGGCTTGCAACAGCTGTGTCAGGGTGATTTTCATCTATAAAGGTTTGCAGTTCAACCCACTGTGCACACATTTCCTTAATCTTTGAAGTAGGCACAATGGATTCCACAACTGGCATAGGCTTCTCAGGGTTAGCCCCAAACCCTTCAAAATCTTTCTTAATTTCCATACTAATTCTCACCCTTTTTACCACAGGGTTGGCACTAGAAGCTTTCTTGGGGCCCATGGTCACTTATTTTCCAGAAACAGCACCGAAAACACTGTAATAATACGAAATATTCCGAGTGTATGCTTGGATGTTACCGCGGAGGCTGGCTGGTAAACAATGGGACGGCCGGCACATGTGAGGCTGGCTGAGGGCACATTGGACGCGTCTCGGACGAAAATCGGTAAGCGGGTTTTTAATCGGTATGCGCGGCAAAAATTTTGCGATAAAAGTAATCGGTATGCGGAAAAATCGCTATGTGATGCCATCGTTATGCGGGGGTCCACTGTATATATATTGTATATATATATATTGTATATATATATATATATTGTATATATATATATATATATATACAATATAGGTGTAGGAGGTAGGTTACTGAAAGCAGTGAAGAGTTTTTACGAGGATAGTGAGGCTCAAGTTAGAGTATGTAGGAAAGAGGGAAATTATTTCCCAGTAAAAGTAGGCCTTAGACAAGGATGTGTGATGTCACCGTGGTTGTTTAATATATTTATAGATGGGGTTGTAAGAGAAGTAAATGCGAGGGTCTTGGCAAGAGGCGTGGAGTTAAAAGATAAAGAATCACACACAAAGTGGGAGTTGTCACAGTTGCTCTTTGCTGATGACACTGTGCTCTTGGGAGATTCTGAAAAGAAGTTGCAGAGATTGGTGGATGAATTTGGTAGGGTGTGCAAAAGAAGAAAATTAAAGGTGAATACAGGAAAGAGTAAGGTTATGAGGATAACAAAAAGATTAGGTGATGAAAGATTGGATATCAGATTGGAGGGAGAGAGTATGGAGGAGGTGAACGTATTCAGATATTTGGGAGTGGACGTGTCAGCGGATGGGTCTATGAAAGATGAGGTGAATCATAGAATTGATGAGGGAAAAAGAGTGAGTGGTGCATTTAGGAGTCTGTGGAGACAAAGAACTTTGTCCTTGGAGGCAAAGAGGGGAATGTATGAGAGTATAGTTTTACCAACGCTCTTTTTATGGGTGTGAAGCGTGGGTGATGAATGTTGCAGCGTGGAGAAGGCTGGAGGCAGTGGAGATGTCATGTCTGAGGGCAATGTGTGGTGTGAATATAATGCAGAGAATTCGTAGTTTGGAAGTTAGGAGGAGGTGCGGGATTACCAAAACTGTTGTCCAGAGGGCTGAGGAAGGGTTGTTGAGGTGGTTCAGACATGTAGAGAGAATGGAGCAAAACAGAATGACTTCAAGAGTGTATCAGTCTGTAGTGGAAGGAAGGCGGGGTAGGGGTCGGCCTAGGAAAGGTTGGAGGGAGGGGGTAAAGGAGGTTTTGTGTGCAAGGGGCTTGGACTTCCAGCAGGCATGCATGAGCGTGTTTGATAGGAGTGAATGGAGGACAAATGGTTTTTAATACTTGACGTGCTGTTGGAGTGTGAGCAAGTAACATTTATGAAGGGATTCAGGGAAACCGGCAGGCCGGACTTGAGTCCTGGAGATGGGAAGTACAGTGCCTGCACTCTGAAGGAGGGGTGTTAATGTTGCAGTTTAAAAAACTGGAGTGTAAAGCACCTTCTGGCAAGACAGTGATGGAGTGAATGATGGTGAAAGTTTTTCTTTTTCGGGCCCCCTGCCTTGGTGGGAATCGGCCAGTGTGATAATAAAAAAAAAATATATATATATAAGGGCAATGTGTGGTGTAAATATTATGCAGAAAATTCGGAGTGTGGAAATTAGGAGAAGGTGTGGAGTTAATAAAAGTATTAGTCAGAGGGCAGAAGAGGGGTTGTTGAGGTGGTTTGGTCATTTAGAGAGAATGGATCAAAGTAGAATGACATGGAAAGCATATAAATCTATAGGGGAAGGAAGGCGGGGTAGGGGTCGTCCTCGAAAGGGTTGGAGAGAGGGGGGGTAAAGGAGGTTTTGTGGGCAAGGGGCTTGGACTTCCAGCAAGCGTGCGTGAGCGTGTTAGATAGGAGTGAATGGAGACGAATGGTACTTGGGACCTGACGATCTGTTGGAGTGTGAGCAGGGTAATATTTAGTGAAGGGATTCAGGGAAACCGGTTATTTTCATATAGTCGGACTTGAGTCCTGGAAATGGGAAGTACAATGCCTGCACTTTAAAGGAGGGGTTGGGATATTGGCAGTTTGGAGGGATATGTTGTGTATCTTTATATGTGTATGCTTCTAGACTGTTTGTATTCTGAGCACCTCTGCAAAAACAGTGATAATGTGCGAGTGTGGTGAAAGTGTTGAATGATGATGAAAGTATTTTCTTTTTGGGGATTTCTTTCTTTTTTGGGTCACCCTGCCTCGGTGGGAGACGGCCGACTTGTTGAAAAAAAAAAAAAAATAATAATAATATATATATATATATATATATATATATATATATATATATATATATATATATATATATATATATATATATATAATAGGTAGTAGGTTGGTAGACAGCAACCGCCCAGGGAGGTACTACCGTCCTGCCAAGTGAGTGTAAAACGAAAGCCTGTAATTGTTTTACATGATGGTAGGATTGCTGGTGTCCTTTTTTCTGTCTCATGAACATGCAAGATTTCAGGTACGTCTTGCTACTTCTGCTTACACTTAGGTCACACTACACATACATGTACAAGCATATGTATACACACCCCTCTGGGTTTTCTTCTATTTTCTTACTAGCTCTTGTTCTTGTTTATTTCCTCTTATCTCCATGGGGAAGTGGAACAGAATTCTTCCTCCGTAAGCTATGCGTGTTGTAAGAGGCGACTAAAATGCCAGGAGCAAGGGGCTAGTAACCCCTTCTCCTGTATATATTACTAAATGTGAAAGGAGAAACTTTTGTTTTTCCTTTTGGGCCACCCTGCCTTGGTGGGATACGGCCGATGTGTTGAAAGAAGAAAGAAAGAATATATATATAATAGGTAGTAGGTTGGTAGACAGCAACCGCCCAGGGAGGTACTACCGTCCTGCCAAGTGAGTGTAAAACGAAAGCCTGTAATTGTTTTACATGATGGTAGGATTGCTGGTGTCCTTTTTTCTGTCTCATGAACATGCAAGATTTCAGGTACGTCTTGCTACTTCTACTTACACTTAGGTCACACTACACATACATGTACACGTTTATTTATACACACTCACCTGAGCTTTCTTTGATTTTATCTTAATAGTTCTTGGTCTTAATACTTTTCCTTTTATATCCATGGGGAAATGGAATAAGAATCTTTCCTCCGTAAGCCATGCGTGTTGTAAAAGTCAACTAAAATGCCGAGAACAATGGGCTAGTAACCCCTTTTCCTGTAAAGATTACTAAAAAGAATAAGAAGAAGAAAATTGTCAAAGTGGGAAGTCTGAATGTGCGTGGATGTTGTGCAAATGATAAGAAAGAGATGATTGTGGATGTTATGAATGAGAAGAAGCTGGATGTCCTGGCTTTAAGTGAAACAAAGCTGAAGGGGGTGGGTGAGTTTCAATGGAGAGGAATAAATGGGATTAGGTCAGGGGTTTCAAATAGAGTTAGAGCTAAAGAAGGAGCAGCAATAATGTTGAAGGATAAGCTATGGCAGGAAAAGAGGGACTATAAATGTATTAACTCAAGGATTATGTGGAGTAAAATAAAGATTGGATGTGAAAAGTGGGTTATAGTAAGCGTGTATGCACCTGGAGAAGAGACAAGTGTAGAGGAGAGAGAGAGATTTTGGGAAATGTTGAGTGAATGCGTGGGGAGTTTTGAACCAAGTGTGAGAGTACTTGTGGTTGGGGATTTCAATGCTAAAGTAGGTAAAAATGTTATGGAGGGAGTAATAGGTAAATTTGGGGTGCCAGGGGTAAATGTAAATGGGGAGCCTTTAATTGAGCTATGTGTAGAAAGAGATTTGGTAATAAGTAATACATATTTTATGAAAAAGAGGATAAATAAATATACAAGGTATGATGTAGCACGTAATGAAAGTAGTTTATTAGATTATGTATTGGTGGATAAAAGGTTGATGGGTAGGCTCCAGGATGTACATGTTTATAGAGGGGCAAACTGATATATCGGATCATTATTTAGTTGTAGCTACAGTTAGAGTAAGAGGTAGATGGGAAAAGAGGAAGGTGGCAACAACAAGTAAGAGGGAGGTGAAAGTGTATAAACTAAGGGAGGAGGAAGTTCGGGTGAGATATAAGCGACTATTGGCAGAAAGGTGGGCTAGTGCAAAGATGAGTAGTAGGGGGGTTTGAAGAGGGTTGGAATAGTTTTAAAAATGCAGTATTAGAATGTGGGGCAGAAGTTTGTGGTTATAGGAGGGTGGGGGCAGGAGGAAAGAGGAGTGATTGGTGGAATGATGAAGTAAAGGGTGTGATAAAAGAGAAAAAGGTAGCTTATGAGAGGTTTTTACAAAGCAGAACTGTTATAAGAAGAGCAGAGTATATGGAGAGTAAAAGAAAGGTAAAGAGAGTGGTGAGAGGAGTGCAAAAGGAGAGCGGATGATAGAGTGGGAGAGGCACTGTCAAGAAATTTTAATGAAAATAAGAAAGAATTTTGGAGTGAGTTAAACAAGTTAAGAAAGCCTAGGGAAAGTATGGATTTGTCAGTTAAAAACAGAGTAGGGGAGTTAGTAGATGGGGAGATAGAGGTATTAGGTAGATGGCGAGAATATTTTGAGGAACTTTTAAATGTTAAGGAAGAAAGAGAGGCAGTAATTTCATGCACTGGTCAGGGAGGTATACCATCTTTTAGGAGTGAAGAAGAGCAGAATGTAAGTGTGGGGGAGGTACGTGAGGCATTACGTAGAATGAAAGGGGGTAAAGCAGCTGGAACTGATGGGATCATGACAGAAATGTTAAAAACAGGGGGGGATATTACCTGGAGAGGATTACCTGGAGAGAGTTCCGGGGGTCAACGCCCCCTCGGCCCGGTCTGTGACCAGGCCTCCTTAGGTCAGTGTCCCAGGATGCGACCCACACCAGTCGACTAACACCCAGATACCCATTTTACTGATGGGGAACATAGACAACAGGTTGAAAGAAACTCTGGCTGGGAATCGAACCCAGGCCCTCGCCGTGTGAAGCGAGAGCATTAACCACCAGGCCACCAGGAGTGGTTGGTACTTTTGTTTAATAAATGTATGAAAGACGGGAAGGTACCTAGGGATTGGTGGAGAGCATGTATAGCCCCTTTATATAAAGAGAAAGGGGACAAAAGAGATTGTAAAAATTATAGAGAAATAAGTTTATTGAGTATACCAGGAAAAGTGTACAGTAGGGTTATAATTGAAAGAATTAGAGGTAAGACAGAATGTAGGATTGCGGATGAGCAAGGAGGTTTCAGAGTGGGTAGGGGATGTGTAGATCAAGTGTTTACATTGAAGCATATATGTGAACAGTATTTAGATAAAGGTAGGGAAGTTTTTATTGCATTTATGGATTTAGAAAAGGCATATGATAGAGTGGATAGAGGAGCAATGTTGCAGATGTTGCAAGTATATGGAATAGGTGGTAAGTTATTAAATGCCGTAAAGAGTTTTTATGAGGATAGCGAGGCTCAGGTTAGGGTGTGTAGAAGAGAGGGAGACTACTTCCCGGTAAAAGTAGGTCTTAGACAGGGATGTGTAATGTCACCATGGTTGTTTAATATATTTATAGATGGGGTTGTGTAGTAGATTGGTAGACAGCAACCGCCCAGGGAGGTACTACCGTCCTGCCAAGCGAGTGTAAAATGGAAGCCTGTAATTGTTTTACACGATGGTAGGATTGCTGGTGTCTTTTTATTCTGTCTCATACACATGCAAGATTTCAGGTACGTCTTGCTACTACTACTTACACTTAGGTCACACTACACATACATGTACAAGCATATATATACACACCCCTTTGGGTTTTCTTCTATTTTCTTTCTAGTTCTTGTTCATTTCCTCTTACCTCCATGGGGAAGTGGAACAGAATTCTTCCTCCGTAAGCCATGCGTGTTGTAAGAGGCAACTAAAATGCCGGGAGCAAGGGGCTAGTAACCCCTTCTCCTGTATATATTACTAAATGTAAAAGGAGAAACTTTCGTTTTTCCTTTTGGGCCACCCCACCTTGGTGGGATACAGCTAGTGTGTTGAAAGAAGAAAGAAGATGGGGTTGTAAAGGAAGTAAATGCTAGGGTGTTCGGGAGAGGGGTGGGATTAAATTTTGGGGAATCAAATTCAAAATGGGAATTGACACAGTTACTTTTTGCTGATGATACTGTGCTTATGGGAGATTCTAAAGAAAAATTGCAAAGGTTAGTGGATGAGTTTGGGAATGTGTGTAAAGGTAGAAAGTTGAAAGTGAACATAGAAAAGAGTAAGGTGATGAGGGTGTCAAATGATTTAGATAAAGAAAAACTGGATATCAAATTGGGGAGGAGGAGTATGGAAGAAGTGAATGTTTTCAGATACTTGGGAGTTGACGTGTCGGCAGATGGATTTATGAAGGATGAGGCTAATCATAGAATTGATGAGGAAAAAAAGGTGAGTGGTGCGTTGAGGTATATGTGGAGTCAAAAAACGTTATCTATGGAGGCAAAGAAGGGAATGTATGAAAGTATAGTAGTACCAACACTTTTATATGGGTGTGAAGCTTGGGTGGTAAATGCAGCAGTGAGGAGACGGTTGGAGGCAGTGGAGATGTCCTGTTTAAGGGCAATGTGTGGTGTAAATATTATGCAGAAAATTCGGAGTGTGGAAATTAGGAAAAGGTGTGGAGTTAATAAAAGTATTAGTCAGAGGGCAGAAGAGGGGTTGTTGAGGTGGTTTGGTCATTTAGAGAGAATCGATCAAAGTAGAATGACATGGAAAGCATATAAATCTATAGGGGAAGGAAGGCGGGGTAGGGGTCGTCCTCGAAAGGGTTGGTAAAGGGGGTAAAGGAGGTTTTGTGGGCAAGGGGCTTGGACTTCCAGCAAGCGTGCGTGAGCGTGTTAGATAGGAGTGAATGGAGACGAATGGTACTTGGGACCTGACGATCTGTTGGAGTGTGAGCAGGGTAATATTTAGTGAAGGGATTCAGGGAAACCGGTTATTTTCATATAGTCGGACTTGAGTCCTGGAAATGGGAAGTACAATGCCTGCACTTTAAAGGAGGGGTTTGGGATATTGGCAGTTTGGAGGGATATGTTGTGTATCTTTATATGTGTATGCTTCTAAACTGTTGTATTCTGAGCACCTCTGCAAAAACAGTGATAATGTGCGAGTGTGGTGAAAGTGTTGAATGATGATGAAAGTATTTTCTTTTTGGGGATTTTCTTTCTTTTTTGGGTCACCCTGCCTCGGTGGGAGACGGCCGACTTGTTGAAAAAAAAAAAAAAAAAAAAAAATCAGCCGATTCCCACCAAGGCAGGGTGGCCCGAAAAAGAAAAACTTTCATCATCATTCACTCCATCACTGTCTTGCCAGAATGGTGCTTTACACTACAGTTATAAAACTGCAACATTAACACCCCTCCTTTAGTGTAGACACTGTACTTCCCATCTCCAGGACTCAAGTCCGGCCTACTGGTTTCCTTGAATCCCTTCATAAATGTTACTTTGCTCACACTCCAACAGCACATCAAGTATTAAAAACCATTTGTCTCCATTCACACCTATCAAATACGCTCATGCACACTTGCTGGAAGCCCAAGCCCCTCACACACAAAACCTTCTTTACCCCCTCCCTCCAACCCTTCCTAGGCCAACCCCTACCCCGCCTTCCCTCCACTACAGATTTATACACTCTCGAAGTCATTCTGTTTTGTTCCATTCTCTCTACATGTCCGAACCACCTTAACAACCCCTCCTCAGCCCTCTGGATAATAGTTTTGGTAATCCCACACCTTCTCCTAATTTCCGAACTACGAATTCTCTGCATTATATTCACACCACACATTGCCCATTGCCCTTAGACATGACATCTCCACTGCCTCCAGCCTTCTCCTCGTTGCAACATTCATCACCCATGCTTCACACACCCATACAAGAGTGTTGGTACAACTATACTCTCTTACATTCCCCTTTTTGCTTCCACAGACAAAGTTCTTTGTCTCCACAGGTAAGGGCACCACTCGCCCTTTTCCCCTCATCAACTCTGTGATTTACCTCATCCTTCACAGACCCATCTGCTGACACGTCCACTCCTAAATATCTGAATACATTCACCTCCTCCATACTCTCTCTCCCTCCAAACTCATATCCAGTCTTTCGTAACCTAATCTTTTTATCCTCATAACCTTACTCTTTCTTATATTCACTTTTAATTTTCTTTTTTTACATACCCTACCAAATTCATCCACCAACCTCTGCAACTTCTCTTCAGAATCTCCCAAAAGCACAGTGTCATCAGCAAAGAGCAACTGTGACAACTCCCACTTTGTGTTTGATAAATTATCTTTTAACTCCACACCTCTTGCCAACACCCGAGCATTCAGTTCTCTTACAACCCCATCTATAAATATATTGAACGATGTTGACATCACACATCCTTGTGTAAGGCCTACTTTTACTGAGAAATAATCTCCCTCTCTCCTACAAACTCTAACTTGAGCCTCACTATCCTTGTAAAAACTATTTACTGCTTTCAATAACCTACCTCCTATACCATACACCTGCAACATCTGCCACATTGCCCCCCCCCTATCCACCATGTCATATGCCTTTTCTAAATCCATATATGCCACAAAAACCTCTTTACCCTTATCTAAATACTGTTCACCCATATGTTTCACTGTAAACACTTGGTCTACACACCCCCTACCTTTCCTAAAGCCTCCTTGTTCATCTGCTATCCTACTCTGTCTTACTCTTAATTCTCTCAATAAAAACTCTACCATACACTTTACCAGGTATACTCAACAGACTTATTCCCCTATAATTTTGCACTCTCTTTTATCCCCCTTTGCCTTTATACAAAGGAACTATGCATGCTCTCTGCCAATCCCTAGGTACCTTACCCTCTTCCATACATTTATTAAATAATTGCACCAACCACTCCAAAACTATATCGCCTACTGCTTTTAACATTTCTATCTTTATCCCATCAATCCCAGCTGCCTTAATCCCTTTCATTCTACCCACTGCCTCACAAACTTCCCCCACACTCACAACTGGCTCTTCCTCACTCCTACAATTCCTCTAAATATTCCATCTTCCCGATACCTCTAATTCTTCATTTAATAACTCTCCTCTCCTATTTTAAACTGTCAAATCCATTTGTTCCCTAGGCTTCCTCAACTTATTAATCTCACTCCAAAACTTTTTCCTATTTTCAACAAAATTTGTTGATAACATCTCACCCACTTTCTCATTTGCTCTCTTTTTACATTGCTTCACCACTCTCTTAACCTCTCTTTTTCTCTCTATATACTCTTCCCTCCTTGTATCACTTCTACTTTGTAAAAACCTCTCATATGTAATCTAAAGTAATTTAATAAAAGAAAATCCTTTATCATGTAGTGTCATTGCTATAAAAAGGTCATAACCATGCAACTAATGTTTCCCACCAATGTGGGACTTATGCCCACACCACAACCAGGAGATGCACACACTAGGTCACTAAGTGTATATAATAAGAGCCCTAGTGGACCTGAATATCTTGTGATCTGAACTAAATCCCAACAATGTTATGGAATTATTATAATCATGAGGAAGCGCTAAACCAGTAGGATTATACAGCACCTGTTGGGGGAGGAATGGAAGGCATTCAGGCTTAATTCAAGGAACTTGAGCACAGATCCAATTCCCTAGATCAAGAGCCCCTCCCCAGCATCAAGGAACCTCCCTTGAGGGGCAATGTTATGGAAAGATCATCAAAAACCTGCAATCCATGTTCTGCCTTAATCCGTCACCACTTGTAGCTACCTTTACCTTTGATGAGTTCTGAGAGTTTTTCTACTCCCAGAGCCCTACCATAGGCCAGGCTTGTCTGGTGCCTGCCTGGTTAATCAGGATGTTGCTGTTGGTGGTCTTCTAATCTAATGTCATTTCATTATACTCAAACACTGCTAGGGGGCAAATATTTGATTAGAGAAAGGGAAAAGTAACTTCAATTCCTCAGATCAAGAGACCTTCACCAGAAGCAAGGTCCTCTCCCCCCCACCTTTCTTGAAGGGATCAATAACCCAAGAAAAAAAAAGAGACTTAGAAGAATATACAGTGGACCCCCGCCTAACGATCAGCTCCCAACTCGACCAATTATGTAAGTGTATTTTTGTAAGTGCTTTTGTAGGTGTATTTTTGGGGGTCTGAAACGGACTGATCTAATTCACAATATTTCTTATGGGAACAAATTCGGTCTATAACGGCACCCAAACAGACTTCTGGATTGAAATAATATCGTTAAGCGGGGGTCCACTGTATAATGTTTTAAATACCTGAATTCTGGATGTGTCTGGTGAATTAGACAGTCAACAAAGGTGCTCTTGCCATGATGAAGATGACCCACAAGTGATATATTTCGAACCAGGTTTGGATTGTCCATCAGATCGGCAAGAAACTCTAGGTTGTAGCAAGTGACGGGTAAGTCCTTCTCTACATGACTGAACTTTTTAATCTTTACTGGCTGCAACAAAAAATATATATATACAGTACAGTGCTTCAATAAAACAAAATAAATAAAAAACAAATGCACACACAAAAACAAGGCTTGGTAGAGGTGGTACTGCAGTAATATTGTCTGCACAGAAGAGGTGACCATCTTGGTCAAGGTGAAGGTGTTACAGTAAGGTCATCAACAGAAAAGAAAGGGGGGGGGGTTCACAACTGATGGAACAAATTATACCACATTTAGTGAAGAACTCATCGTTTTCATCTGCAATAAAGACGGAACCCTCAGCAACTAACATTAAAATCAGTAAAGTAATACCACCTTCGTCATGAATGCTCTTCAAAGGGTGTCTTGATGCTGCTGAAAGGCTCTTGATATAAGGGACTGGAGCTAACCTCCCCTTCCTTAGATCAAACCGAGGAATAATAATAATAATAATAATAATAATAATAACCCAAAAAGCATACTTGATCAAGTCTTTCAGCTGAACCCGGAGTTCAACTTTTCCTACAGAACTTTATTATCACCAATTATACAGTGGACCCCCGCTTTACGATCACCTCCCAATGCGACCAATTACGTAAGTGTATTTATATCAGTGCATTTGTACGTGTATGTTTGGGGGTCTGAAATGGACTAATCTAATTCACAATATTCCTCATGGGAACAAATTCGTTCAGTACTGGCACCTGAACATACTTCTGGAATGAAATAATATCGTACACCAGGGGTCCAATTAGTCTAACAAAACTGAGGCCTATACAGCAATCCCCTGAGATACAAGATCAATTAGTCTAACAAAATTGAGGCCTATGTCATAAGAGGCATGTCATAAGAGGCGACTAAAATGCCGGGAGCAAGGGGCTAGTAACCCCTTCTCCTGTATACATTACTAAAGTTAAAAAGGAAAACTTTTGTTATTGTTTTTAACTTCAGAAGAAAAATATCAAAATCTAATGCAAATATAATACAGTAACTCCTTAACTAACACATTAGGGACCTTCTGTATTGTTCATAATAATAATATATACAATAATGATATAATAATGAAATACACAATACAGAAGATTCTCAATGTTTTTGTAAGTCCAGGACTTACTGTAATATTAAATTCATTTTCATATAATATTATAACTCATCATGTCACAAGAAAATAACCTGAATGATGGGCTGCGTCAGAGGTTGAGCATCTTCCTCCTGTACGATGGTCTCAACCTCAGGACCATAAACATCGGCAGCACTGGGGTAATATTGCTTGTCTTCATGCAGCACCACCGCCTGAGCTGAGACTTCCTCTTCCTCTCCTCCTGCACCATCATCGTCATCAAAACCGTTCACGTCCTGGTCCTGGTCTGCATAATCCTCATCGTCATCCTCCTCCTCCTCATCTGAGTCAAGTTCTGGCCCAATGTAGTTGCCAAACTCATCATAGAGATCAACATCCATTGCCTGGGGAAGAAATGATGAATAGTTATAAAGAAACATGGTAGTAACTGACTGTTGCTGTAAGATGATAAAAGGAGTTACACTGAACATGAAATAAGACAGTCCTCAACGATGCACCGACTTTAATGGGTTATACTGGGTGGCTAACCCTCCCCTGGGTTAAATTATTATTATAATCATGGGGGAGCACTAAACCCGTACAATTATGCAGTGCCTGGGGGAGGAGGATGGAAGACATTCAGGCTCAATTCAGGAAACCTGAGCAGATCCAATTCCCTAGATCAAGACCCCCTTGCCAGTGACAAGGAACCTCCCTTGAGGGATTCCCTGGGTTAAAATTCCCAATAAAATCTTATCTAAAGTACCCAGGATAACCCAAAAAAAGTCAGTGACTAAATTCCATTGTGGTCCTTATAATATCTTACTATTTGAAGTCTAGCAGTAATATACAGTAGAAATTAATCATGATTGTAACCTTAACCCTTAAACGGTCCAAACAGATCGACGTTCAAATTCGTATTGCTACAAAAGTAGACCTACTTTTTTTTACATATTTTCAAATACAGTGGACCCCCGCATAGCGACCTTAATCCGTGCAAGAGGGCTGGTTGTTATGCGAAATGTTCAGTATGCGAATGAATTTTCCCCATAAGAAATAATGGAAATCAAATTAATCCGTGCAAGACACCCAAAAGTATGAAAAAAAATTTTTTACCACATGAAATATACATTTTCCTACACACAAAGAGAAGGATACATGCACAATAGTAGAGTAGTACATGCACAATATATATTGAGCATGTACTACTCTACTAAATGAAGAATAAATGACACTTACCTTTATTGAAGATACAGCAATGACTGATGAGACACTGTGTCCTGGGAGTGCCTTTTCCTCCTGAGTACTGTAGGTCCTGTTTGGCATTTTCTTCCAGAACAGGCCTTATCACACTGTGTATGCCACTACGATTCTTAAATCTCTCAAACCAACCTTTGCTGGCTTTAAATTCACCAATATGAGCACTAATTCCAGGCATTTTCCCTGTTTCACCTGGGTGTTAGTCGACTGGTGTGGGTTGCATCCTGGGAGACAAGATTAAGGACCCCAATGGAAATAAGTTAGACAGTCTTCGATGACACTGACTTTTTTGGGTTATCCTGGGTGGCAAATCCTCTGGGGTTAATTGTTTCTTGGTATTCTCAATAAGCCACACCAACAATGGTGCTACAGCAGCAGCAGCAGCTGACGGTGGTACAGCAGCAACAGACGATGCTACAGCAGCAACAGACGATGCTACAGCAGCAGCAGACGATGCTACAGCAGCAGCAGACGATGCTACAGCAGCAACAGACGATGCTACAGTAGCAGCAGACGATGCTACAGCAGCAGCAGACGATGCTACAGCAGCAGCAGACGATGCTACAGCAGCAGCAGACGATGCTACAGCAGCAGCAGACGATGCTACAGCAGCAGCAGACGATGCTACAGCAGCAGCAGACGATGCTACAGCAGCAGCAGACGATGCTACAGCAGCAACAGACGATGCTACAGCAGCAGCAGACGATGCTACAGCAGCAGCAGACGATGCTACAGCAGCAGCAGACGATGCTACAGCAGCAGCAGACGGTACTACAGCAGCAGCAGCAGCTGACGGTGGTACAACAGCAGCAGCAGCTGACAGTGCAGCAGCAGCTGACAGTGCAGCAGCAGCTGACGGTGGTACAGCAGCAGCAGCAGCTGTACCACCAATAGTAGCGATGGTTGATTGGAGTTTATTGTACAACCTGGTCAGCTCGGAGACGCGCACTCCACTTTCATACTTATCAATGATCTTTTTCTTCATCTCTATAGTAATTCTCACCCTTATTGCTGTAGGGTTGGCACTAGAAGCTTTCTTGGGGCCCATGGTCACTTATTTTCCAGAAAAAATCACCAAAAAACACTGTAATAATACGAAATGTTCCGATTGTATGCTTGGATGTTACCGCGGAGGCTGGCTGGTAAACAATGCCACTGGCGGAACATGTGAGCGTGGCTCAGGTCGCACATTGGACGCGTCTCAGACGAAGGGCGGTGAGCGGGTTTTTGGGCGGTATGCGAGGCAAAATTTTTGCGATCAAAGCGTCCGGTATGCGGATTGTACGGTATGCGGATTGTACGGTATGCGATGCGTACGGTATGCGGGGGTCCACTGTATAACAAAAAAAAAATGTAGATAAAAGTTTTTTTTACACGTTTTCAAATGTAAAACAAAAAAGATCTACATTTTTTTACATACTTTCAGATGTTGAAAAAACGTATATATACGTTTGGACCATTTAAGGGTTAAAAATTAAAACAGGTAAGTAACTCTTCACTGAAGTCATACTTCAATGAAAATAAAGGAGCACAATGAAAATAAAGGAGCACAATGAAAATAAAGGAGCACAATGAAAATAAATCACTTCGACTGATTTTTTGGGGTTATCTTAGATAATTTACACATATGCTATGGACGATAACTTACGTAACTGTATTTACGTTTACCTGTACATGAATAGTGGCATGGTGGCTGAAGCTGTTGCTTCACAAGGCAAGGGTCCAAGTTCGGTTCCCAGCGAGGGTGGAAACACTAGACATGTTTCTTTACACCGGTTGTCTATGTTCACCCATCAGTAAAATGGGTACTGGTGTGGGTCACATCCTGGGTGTCAGTGGACTGGTGTGGGTCACATCCTGGGTGTTAGTGGACTGGTGTGGGTCACATCCTGGGTGTTAGTGGACTGGTGTGGGTCACATCCTGGGTGTTAGTGGACTGGTGTGGGTCACATCCTGGGTGTTAGTGGACTGGTGTGGGTCACATCCTGGGTGTTAGTGGACTGGTGTGGGTCACATCCTGGGTGTTAGTGGACTGGTGTGGGTCACATCCTGGGTGTTAGTGGACTGGTGTGGATCACATCCTGGGTGTTATTGGACTGGTGTGGGTTGCATCCTGGGTGTTAGTGGACTGGTGTGGGTCACATCCTGGGTGTTAGTGGACTGGTGTGGGTCACATCCTGAGTGTTAGTGGACTGGTGTGGGTCACATCCTGGGTGTTAGTGGACTGGTGTGGGTCACATCCTGGGTGTTAGTGGACTGGTGTGGGTCACATCCTGGGTGTTAGTGGACTGGTGTGGGTCGCATCCTGGGTGTTAGTGGACTGGTGTGGGTCGCATCCTGGGACAAAACTGACATAATTTGCCCATAATGCTCAACATAACAAGGTACTTTCTATATAGTAGTATGTCACTGATGTCAGCTATTGTCTGTATACCTTGTACATGTACTGGTATACCTTGTACATGTACTGGTATACCTTGTACATGTACTTGTATACCTTGTACATGTACTTGTATACCTTGTACATGTACTGGTATACCTTGTACATGTACTTGTATACCTTGTACATGTACTTGTATACCTTGTACATGTTACTTGTATAATACCTTGTACATGTACTTGTATACCTTGTACATGTACTTGTATACTTGTACATGTACTTGTATACCTTGTACATGTACTTGTATACCTTGTACATGTACTTGTATACCTTGTACATGTACTGGTATACCTTGTACATGTACTTGTATACCTTGTACATGTACTGGTTGTTATTAACCTTGTACATGTACTGGTATACCTTGTACATGTACTGGTATTAAATATTATTAAGAGCCCTCTCACCGGCATCAAGGACCTCGAGGATCATCACAGCATCACCATCAAGGGAACACAGCTAAATAATTATACAAACAGGTCACTCAATAGAAAAATAAGTCATTTTGACATTTTTTTTTTGGTTATTCTGGGTAAATTACACATACATTATTATGGAAAAATAATTACACCGAAAAAAGTGAAATTCCAAAATTTCTAGCGATTCCTCACGTTTTTTTCACTGTGGCTGTTTTGTATATTATAATATTACCTGTTTAATAAGAACATAAGAACATAGGAAAATAGGCACATAGAAAATGTTAAATACATGATAATTGTGATAAATGGTTTTGAAAACCTTCAAGTTGAAGACTGAGACACGTATGCAACATATTAAAATCTTTATTAAGGAAACATTACGCCACACAGCGGCTTCATCAGTCCAATACAAAGTAGAAATAGGTCAAGAGAGATGAAGTTTGAGGTAATCAGTCCCTCAGCCTGACAGAGGGACTGATTACCTCAAACTCCTGATCTTCAAACATTCCTCTTCACAGGACTGATGAAGTCACTATGTGGCGAAACGTTTCCTTAATAAAGACATCCACATATTACATAAGTGTCTCAATCTATAATTATAGTTACGTTTTAAACTTACCAACATAACAGTGACTAGCGTGGGGACCAACCCTCATATTTTACCTCAAATTTACCTAATATGATGCAAAAAATAAGTTCCTAGTTAAGAGACTAGTTAATGGGTGTGTCACACTAGCTATGCTACTAGCACAGGCAACCTACATACAATAATTTCAGAGTAAATAAGTCAAAAATACCTGTTGAAAAATGTGACAACTCTCCCCCAGCCAGTTTATTTTGGTCGCTTAGTTACACAAACTGATGATGACACAGTCCAGCATAACACCTTTTGTAAATAACTAAGTAACTATTCAATTCAATTCAATTCAAAGTTTATTCTCTATAAGGATTACAATGCTGAGTTTACAGAAATTTGGTTATTGTTTGGTTTACATGTAGTAAAATTGTGATTACAGAGTGTACCACTAGAACGCTTAGCATGGCTAGGCATTTCGGGCATACTTAGTTTTATTCTTAATTCTTAATTTATTCTTAATCTTAATTGTAAGTAAGTAACTAAGTAAGTAACTAAGTAAGTTTATTCAGGTATACACAAATACAGTTACATAGATTATCATACATAGCAACATATGTGTAAAGTATCTGAGATAACTCAAAAAAGTCAGTGATTTATTTCCACTGGGGTCCTAAGTAAGTAAGTAACTAAGTAACTAAGTAAGTTTATTCAGGTATACACAAATACAGTTACATAGATTATCATACATAGCAACATTCAAGTTACACAATACAGTACATGGTTATCAACTAAACATATGTGTAAAGTATCTGAGATAACTCAAAAAAGTCGAGTGATTTATTTCCACTGGGGTCCTAAGTAAGTAAGTAAGTAACTAAGTAAGTATGTATGTAAGTAAGTTTATTCAGGTATACATAAATACAGTTATTATCATACATAGCAAAATATGTGTAGAGAACCTGGGATAATCCAAAAAAAAGTCAGTCAGAGTGACTTATTTCCACTGGGATCCTTTAAGTAATTAAGTCAGAAAGAATGAAAGTAATTATGTACGTAAATAATCAAGTTTGTTCAGGTACAGGTACACATAAGTATGGTCACATAAATTATCATATATAGTAACATGTGCGTAAATTACCTACTAGGATAACCCAAAAAAGTCCAAAGTGACTTATTTCCATTGTGTTCCTTAAGTTAATAACTCAAGACTATATGCCACTAACATACCCAGACATTTCTGCCCTTAAATACCTATGTATGCTACTGACTTTCCTTGTACTTCATTTTTCGTAATATGTAAACTACACATTGTATACTTTGGAAAGAAATACAAATTTTGAAATGTGAATTTTGATCTACATAATATATATACTACTTCATGGGTGTCCCAAATACCCGCGTACCATCAAAATTGTTACAAATAATGTGTGATTTATTTTTTAGTTTTCCTGGGCAATTTATACATATGTTACTATGTATGCTTACTGTACTTAAGTGTACCTGTACCTAAACAAACTTATTTTACGTTTTTTACAAATGTTGTGAGGGCATACCATTGTTATGGAAGTTATTAGATTCCCGTGGCCTGGTGGCTAAAGCTCTCGCTTCACACGCTGAAGTCCGGGTTCGATTCCCAGCGAGGATAGAAACGTTGGGCGTGTTTCCTTACACCGGTTTGTCTATGTTTTTTTTTTATATTTTATTTTAAATACACATTACAATAAATAAATAAAAGCATACAGAGTCAGATAATACAAAAACAATTATATCCTCATAAACAAAACACACTGCTCGTGTTACACTGCATGAGAAAATTTCCTCTTCACATGACTCAGTACAACCACAACACGCGGGTGAAAAACATTTGTGGTCACAGAGGTGCCTGTGCTAACCTTCCTATGGTGTAGAAATATACCTAGTTGGATGAATCTTATTGTGGCTAGCTGGTCTAGTGGCTAACGCGACGGGCTGGAGTTTTGAGACTCTATGACCGCGGGTTCAATCCCGGCCCGGGGTATGGTTTATTTGCAATCGTGTCATTACGATTTCTTAAGTCATTACACAATATTGTACCTGACATCAATCACATCATTTTAACTTACAAATATGTCACTTAGTACACTGTACACACCTCATAGATGTAAAATGTCTTTATACAAACACTAAGGAAAACTGTGCAAGCAATACTAATTAAAAATAATTCTCAATTATCCCTTGCTATCAGTAATATACACATTAATTAAGTACTTGTAATAAAATATGTTGGAGAAGTACACCCACAACCCCCCGTCACCCACAACCCCCCGTCACCCACAACCCCACACCCACAACCCCCACGTCACCCACAACCCCCACCCACAACCCCCACGTCACCCACAACCCCCACCCACAACCCCCACGTCACCCACAACCCCCACGTCACCCACAACCCCCCCACAACCCCCACGTCACCCACACCCCCCACCCACAACCCCCACGTCACCCACAACCCCCCTGTCACCCACAACCCCCACCTACAACCCCCACGTCACCCACAACCCCCCCGTCACCCACAACCCCCACCCACAACCCCCACGTCACCCCAACCCAACCCCCGTCACCCACAACCCCCCCGTCACCCACAACCCCCTACGTCACCCACAACCGTACCCCACCCCCGTCACCCACAACCCCCCAACCACACCCCCGTCCACCCACAACCCCCCCGTCACCCACAACCCCCCCGTCACCCACAACCCCCCCGTCACCCACAACCCCCCGTCACCCACAACCCCCCTGTCACCCACAACCCCCCCGTCACCACAACCCCCCGTCACCACAACCCCCCCGTCACCCACAACCCCCGTCACCCACAACCCCCCTGTCACCCACAACCCCCCCGCTCACCCACAACCCCCCGTCACCCACAACCCCCCCCCCGTCACCCCAGACAACCCCTTGTCACTAAACACAGAAACTAATAACCACATGATTAAATCTTGACCACAGTATCTGTTGACAATCAAATCCTCTCTAGTATAAACCGAATCATAATCCCTACACAACTGACAAATAATATTTAGAAAAAGACACATAATCTGAACTTAGTATTACGACAAAATCATTTACCATAAATCGCCGCATCCATGAGACCCCGTTACACATGATACAGTCCCACACCCACTACTCCATCCCGTACAAAAATTGTACCAATATACATGACTTATAAACATTCATATTCCCACCCGATTTATCAGTGTCATACATGCCCATAACTTACAAAGATTATAAAATCCGAATCATTATTAAGCCCGTCCCCCATCCCATGAGACCCATGTAATTCTCCCCCCCCCCTTATGCAGAACCAGTCACCCAGCATTATCAACACAATCGCTCACTCTCTCACAGTCTACCTCATACGATGCTCGAAAATCTATAGCCATCTACTCCATACATATCTCATTTAACACTTTGTTTTAAAAAAATGTCCCTGCTAAAGTCCTTTTCGTCCCTCACCCCCACCTCCCAACCTCCCTCATCGCCCACGATATATAGATATAATCTGCCACTAATACATGACGGCCTCCTCACACTATCTCCACTCCTCTATATCACTATTGCCCTTAGTACTAACTAAAACCACTCCACCCACCATAACCCAATACTCACGAATACCATAGGACGTGCCCTCTCGATTATGCTCACAAGAAATACCACACATGACTAGGCCTGTTTCCCCTCCCCCCCCCACAAAACACAACATTGAGACTGCAAATTCCCATCTGATACAGTCGTACTTTAGTTGGCAAAACCCCATGTAAAAACCTATACATGGTTTCCCTCACCCTTGACTTCACCCGTAACTTACTGAAGTCTCCCCAGATTCGTGCCAATTTTATAAGGGAAAAACAGTCTCCCCTTCCAACCTTTCCAACCTCCCCAAAACACACGCCGTTACATTTCCCGGATTTCTTACTTGTAATAAGTATCTCAACATACTCATACACTCCCCTAAAATCCCTACCCCCCCCCCCCCCCCCCCCACCGCCTCACATCTTCCATCACATCCCCTCACTCTGACACCACGTTCCCCACCCAATCTCAGATAACAATTCTTCACGTACATGTTCTTCAGTCTGCTACCCAAAGGAATTAAACCTAAACCCACCTTTGTGAGCTCATTACCTTTGTACCTAGTTCAGCTATCAAAACTTTGGGGGCCCAGTCCCTGGACCCATTACGTACCTCTGTAATCTGTAAATACCTTTGTAACTTGTCATGATTGTGACCAGACTTACCTGGAGTTCATTACCTTTGTAAATTGTGAGTTCATTACCTTTGTAGATTGTGAGTTCATTACCTTTGTAAATTGTGAGTTCATTACTTCTGTAACTTGCTCAGCTATCAAAACTTTGGAGTCCAATCCCTGGACCAATTATGTACCTCTGTAATCTTTTGACTACCGCCCACAGGATGGGTATGGGGTGCATAATAAACATATTAAACTAACTAACTAACGCCAGCGGTGTCATTACAACCGTCTGTCTCAGCCAATGACAACCATATCCCCATATAAAATTCAGTACTTTCCTTTGCACTTGCCGCACGTCTTTCGTCATCAAGGGTACACCACAGCCACGTGCCACAATTTAGGATAAATGAGTGTATTAACTACAGGTTAGGTTAGGTTAAGGTTCGTCAGGAAACAGGACAAATGTTTCCTGACGCGGGTCTTAGTCAGATGATGACCCGCCTTTGGAGCTTTTGGTCATCTGACCGAGGCCTTCCGCTGGCTTACCGGTCCACCCTTTAAAAATCATGGTCATTTATAACCATTGTTTTTTTATATTAACTACAATGACTCCAAAGAGTTTAATGTACGTCAGATGGTGTAAATAAAGTTGGGCAACAGTGGTGTTATAGGTTTTGTGGTTAGGTGCGTGCTAGGCACAGTCTTCATGTGTTACTTATGTCATGGTTATATTTTATGTTGTATTGTACTGTTGTCAATAGCACTATGTTATGTCCATATAAGCTGTATAGAGCTTGAATGTCATAGTTGAAGCTGTGTTATTGTTTTTAACGTTTGGAATTGCATGTTTAAATGTGTAGAAGCTTACATGTGTTGGTTTTTTGAGACTAAGTTTATACCTATGTCTTTGTAGTAATTTTGTATGTCTTTGTGACTTTTCTATATCACCATTGTTGTGTGATACATATTGTTATGTTACTGAACCATTAGGACAATTACATAAATTAATGTTTTGATCATTGCTGTGTGACATTAGATTAGGTAACATTCATTGTTTACAGTATGTTAGGTTGTAAATAGTGGGGTGGTTGGATAACCACGGGGTGGGGGGGTAATATGTCTGTGTAATATGTTCAGTGCAATGAATTGCATGGTCTGTAGTCGATTATTAAGTACCATTTCGAGGGATGTGTATATAAAAGTGTTGTTCATATTGTGTAATTCTGTTGGGTAGCTCCAACAGGTTTGGGTTAAGTAATAGGATGAGGGAGCAGAGGGAAGGGGGTTGTACCCACATGCAGTTGTAAGTGTGGTGTGTAATGTTAGATGTAGGTAGGATTGTGTTAATTTTATAGCCCTACATCAGTTTTATATATTATATATTTTTATAAATAAAATAAAAAAAAAACTACAATGACTCTCTGTTGTATAGTCAAACCACTCGTTCTTATTCCCCCTAACCTAAACAAGACCCTTTGCACTATTATTATTTTTTTTTATTATCACACTGGCCGATTCCCACCAAGGCAGGGTGGCCCGAAAAAGAAAAACTTTCACCATCATTCACTCCATCACTGTCTTGCCAGAATGGTGCTTTACACTACAGTTTTTAAACTGCAACATTAACACCCCTCCTTCAGAGTGTCAGGCACTGTACTTCCCATCTCCAGGACTCAAGTCGGCCTGCCGGTTTCCCTGAACCCCTTCATAAATGTTACTTTGCTCACACTCCAACAGCACGTCAAGTATTAAAAACCATTTGTCTCCATTCACTCCTATCAAACACGCTCACGCATGCCTGCTGGAAGTCCAAGCCCCTCGCACTACAAAACTTCCTTTACCCCCTCCATCCAAACCTTTCCTAGGCCGACCCCTACCCCGCCTTCCTTCCACTACAGACTGATACACTCTTGAAGTTATTCTGTTTCGCTCCATTCTCTCTACATGTCCGAACCACCTCAACAACCCTTCCTCAGCCCTCTGACAACAGTTTTGGTAATCCCGCACCTCCTCCTAACTTCCAAACTACGAATTCTCTGCATTATATTCACACCACACATTGCCCTCAGACATGACATCTCCACTGCCTCCAGCCTTCTCCTCGCTGCAACATTCATCACCCATGCTTCACACCCATATAAGAGCGTTGGTACAACAATACTCTCATACATTCCCCTCTTTGCCTCCAAGGACAAAGTTCTTTGTCTCCAGAGACTCCTAAGTGCACCACTCACCCTTTCCCCTCATCAATTCTATGATTCACCTCATCTTTCATAGACCCATCCGCTGACACGTCCACTCCCAAATATCTGAATACATTCACCTCCTCCATACTCTCTCCCTCCAATCTGATATCCAATCTTTCATCACCTAATCTTTTTGTTATCCTCATAACCTTACTCTTTCCTGTATTCACTTTCAATTTTCTTCTTTTGCACACCCTACCAAATTCATCCACCAATCTCTGCAACTTCTCTTCAGAATCTCCCAAGAGCACAGTGTCATCAGCAAAGAGCAACTGTGACAACTCCCACTTTATGTGTGATTCTTTATCTTTTAACTCCACGCCTCTTGCCAAGACCCTCGCATTTACTTCCTCTTACAACCCCATATATAAATATATTAAACAACCACGTTGACATCACACACCTTGTCTAAGGCCTACTTTTACTGGGAAATAATTTCCCTCTTTCCTACATACTCTAACTTGAGCCTCACTATCCTCGTAAAAACTCTTCACTGCTTTCAGTAACCTACCTCCTACACCATACACCTGCAACATCTGCCACATTGCCCCCCTATCCACCCTGTCATACGCCTTTTCCAAATCCATAAATGCCACAAAGACCTCTTTAGCCTTATCTAAATACTGTTCACTTATATGTTTCACTGTAAACACCTGGTCCACACACCCCCTACCTTTCCTAAGAGAGATAAGATAAGATTTTGTTCGGATTTTTAACCCCGGAGGGTTAGCCACCCAGGATAACCCAAGAAAGTCAGTGCGTCATCGAGGACTGTCTAACTTATTTCCATTGGGGTCCTTAATCTTGTCCCCCAGGATGCGACCCACACCAGTCGACTAACACCCAGGTACCTATTTGCTGCTAGGTGAACAGGACAATAGGTGTAAGGAAACGTGCGGAATTTCCACCCGCCGGGAATCGAACCCGGGCCCTCCGTGTGTGAAGCGGGAGCTTTAGCCACCAGACCACCGAGCCACCTAAAGCCTCCTTGTTCATCTGCTATCCTATTCTCCGTCTTACTCTTAATTCTTTCAATAATAACTCTACCATACACTTTGCCAGTATACTCAACAGACTTATTTCCCCTATAATTTTTGCACTCTCTTTTATCCCCTTTGCCTTTATAACAAAGGAACTATGCATGCTCTCTGCCAATCCCTAGGTACTTTACCCTCTTCCATACATTTATTAAATAATTGCACCAACCACTCCAAAACTATATCCCCACCTGCTTTTAACATTTCTATCTTTATCCCATCAATCCCGGCTGCCTTACCCCCTTTCATTTACCTACTGCCTCACGAACTTCCCCCACACTCACAACTGGCTCTTCCTCACTCCTACAAGATGTTATTCCTCCTTGTCCTATACACGAAATCACAGCTTCCCTATCTTCATCAACATTTAACAATTCCTCAAAATATTCCCTCTATCTCCCAATACCTCTAACTCTCCATTTAATAACTCTCCTCTCCTATTTTTAACTGACAAATCCATTTGTTCTCTAGCTTTCTTAACTTGTTAATCTCACTCCAAAACTTTTTTCTTATTTTCAACAAATTTGTTGATAACATCTCACCCACTCTCTCATTTTGCTCTCTTTTTTACATTGCTCATCACCACTCTCTTAACCTCTCTCTTTTCTCCATATACTCTCCCTCCTTGCATCACTTCTACTTTGTAAAAACTTCTCATATGCTAACTTTTTCTCCCTTACTACTCTCTTTACATCATCATTCCACCATCACTCCTCTTCCCTCCCGCACCCACTTTCCTGTAACCACAAACTTCTGCTGAACACTCTAACACTACATTTTAAACCTACCCCCATACCTCTTCGACCCCATTTCCTATGCTCTCATTTGCCCATCTATCCTCCAATAGCTGTTTATATCTTACCCTAACTGCCTCCTCTTTTAGTTTATAAACCTTCACCTCTCTCTTCCCTGATGCTTCTATTCTCCTTGTATCCCATCTAACCTTTTGCTCTCATGTAGCTACAACTAGAAAGTGATCTGATATATCTGTGGCCCCTCTATAAACATGTACATCCTGAAGTCTACTCAACAGCCCTTTTATCTACCAATACATAATCCAACAAACTACTGTCATTTCGCCCTACATCATATCTTGTATACTTATTTAATCCTCTTTTTCTTAAAATATGTATTACCTATAACTAAACCCCTTTCTATACAAAGTTCAATCAAAGGGCTCCCATTATCATTTACACCTGTACCCCAAACTTACCTACCACACCCTCTCTAAAAGTTCTCCCTACTTTAGCATTCAGGTCCCCTACCACAATTACTCTCTCACTTGGTTCAAAGGCTCCTATACATTCACTTAACATCTCCCAAAATCTCTCTCTCTCCTCTGCATTCCTCTCTTCTCCAGGTGCATACACACTTATTATGACCCACTTCTCGCATCCAACCTTTACTTTAATCCACATAATTCTTGAATTTACACATTCATATTCTCTTTTCTCCTTCCATAACTGATCATTCAACATTACTGCTACCCCTTCCTTTGCTCTAACTCTCTCAGATACTCCAGATTTAATCCCATTTATTTCCCCCCACCGAAACTCCCCTACCCCCTTCAGCTTTGTTTCGCTTAGGGCCAGGACATCCAACTTCTTTTCATTCATAACATCAGCAATCATCTGTTTCTTGTATCTGCACTACATCCACGCACATTTAAGCATCCCAGTTTTATAAAGTTTTTCTTCTTCTCTTTTTTAGTAAATGTCTACAGGAGAAGGGGTTACTAGCCCATTGCTCCCGGCATTTTAGCCGCCTCATACGACACGCATGGCTTGCGGAGGAAAGATTCTTTTCCACTTCCCCTTTGCACTACCCTTTTAGAATTTGCCTCTCTAGCCCCCTGCACTGCCCCTCTGTACAATACTCCACAAATTTTTATCTGCTCTACGACCTGCCATCCATACTTATTTCCCAGTTCCCCTCCCACCCATGACCTCACCTCCAGTAATTTCGACTTTTCACTATTAACACTCATACCTGTTGCTCCACTAAATATTTCAACAATTCTGCTTACATTCTTTAACCCCTCCTCTCCCCCCACTAAGACCGTTGTGTCATCCACATAACCAACTATACCCGTAGCACCCCTAAGTCTTACCCCCCCCCTCACTTACTCCTACATTAATCAACCTATATAATGGGTTTTGCAGACATGCAAATAGGATCTGAGACATGGGACATCCCTGCCTCAGCCTCCTACCCATACTAACCATCTTCACCACCCTTCCATTTATTTGCACTCGTATTTCTGCACCTCTATATAAAGTTTCCGCCCACTGCACAGTTTCCTAACCAAAACCCATCCTCCTCATAATCATCCATAATGTCTCTCTCTCTCTACACAATCAAAAACCGTCTTCCAATCCAAAGCAAGAACACCTCCGTCCATCCTACCCTCCTCTATATAACCTTTTATCCTCCCATGCCCACTAAACATTGTTCTCCCTTGCACACCCATCTGTCCCCCATCTATAACCTTCCCAATTACTTTACGCAATCTATTACCTAACACTCTGGCAAACAATTTATAATCCCCACACATTAATGATAAACCTCTATAATCTAGGATGCTATTCTGTACTTCCCCCTTTGGAACCATAACTACTACACCTGTCCTTTGTGTTAGACTCATGCTTCCCTTATCCTTCATCACATTCACCAACTGCACCAAGAATTCCTTCATGACATCCCAGTTGCTCAAATAAAATTCATTTGGGATTCCATCTATCCCAGGTGCTTTCCCGACACTCATCCCTTTTAAAGCCATCCACACTTCCTCTTCATCTATAGGCCCCTCTATCATCGCTCTATCTGCTGACTCTAGGTTTATCCGTATCCTCTTCTCTAAAATCTTCAGATCAACTATCTTCCTGTTTCCCCCTCTCATATATATCTCAAACCACTTATCAGCAAAACCACTCATACTTTCCATAGTTACTAACCTCTGTCCCATCGTATACCCTCCCACATCCGTATGTACGTCCAACTTCATCATAGTCATTATCCTCTGTCGTTTCTTTAATTGCCGCAATACACAGACGATTAAAGAACTGGAATTGTATAATAAGGAGATTTGATGTGACGCCAGAGGGGGCGGGATATTTCTCAAACGTGTTGAGAGATTTGTGTAGAGATAATGGGGTACGAGATGCATTTTGGGGTGGAATAGGTGAAGTGCAACATATGTATGTAAGGAGGGATTATGCAGCTAGATTAGATAGGATCTATATAACGCAAGGGGTTTCAGTAGAGACTTTTAACACCATAGAAGCAATTTATTCAGATCACAGGGCAGTGGTGGTGGGAGTGGCATGGGTTTGGAAGCTACTGGAAATTAAACACGCGACTCCTTGAGGATGAGGAAGTGGAGGGGGCTGTTTGCTTCGTTGTGGAGGGAGCTAAGTGAGGGGCAAAAAGGGTTGATAATGTGGTGCGTTGGTGGGACAGTGTGGCCAAGGAGAGGATTCGTAGGTTTTACGTAGGTGAGGGGAAGCATATAAATCAACTGAAGTATGGATTAACAAATTATTTGGAAAGTAGATTAGGATACTATCATGAGCAAGGAGTGGTGGGAGGGGTATTCCAGACAGAGGCAATGGATGATCTGAAGAGAAGGTTAAGAGAGGTGCAGGAGGAGAGGTTTCATGCGGTGAGGGTGCAGGCGGGAGTGGAGGAAGTGCTTTGGGGGGATAAACCATCGGCATGTGTGTTGCGGAGACAACAGCAGAGGCGGACAGCGACCACGATAGCGGATTTGGAAGTGCACTCTGAGGGGAAAGGTTTTAGGGAGGGGCAGGTGTTAAACACAACGGAGGGGATGAGTATGTTCGCGGATGAGTGGTATGGGCAATATTGGAAAAATAAAGGGGTAAATAGGGAGGATCTTGATGGGGTGTGTGGTGTAGTGCCCGTAGCTCTGAGGAGAAAGGACATGGAAGCTTTGGGTGGTGATATTGAAAAGGGGGAGATATGGAGAGGGCTTGTAGACATGTGCAGAGGCAAAGCACCAGGTATTGATGGACTACGAAGTGAATTTTACTTAAAAAATTGGGATCTGTTAAGGGGTTTTTTAGTAACGCTGTTCAACAGAATGAAAGACGGGGAAGAATTGGGCGAGACGCAAAATACAGGGGTCATTGTGCTTGTGCCCAAGGGTAAGGTGCAGGGTACACTTAAGGATTACAGAGCGATTACTCTCATGTGTGCGGACTATAAATTGTTCGCAAAGGTTTTGGGGAATAGGTTAAAATGTGTAGTGGGAAGAGTAGTTTCAAAAGGTCAACTAGGGTTGCCGGGACGGTCGATGGTGCTGGGGCACGGAATACTTAAGGGGTTTGTTGAGAGTTTTGAGGGAACGCAGGAAGGGAGGGGTATGGTGGCAATTGATTGGCAGGGTGCTTATGATCAGGTGGAAAGGGGGGGTTTAAGACAGATCCTTAGCAAACAAGGTTTTAGGGATGAGATTGTGGGGTGGGTTGAAACGTTGTATAAGGGGGCAAAAGCGAGAATTCAGATCAATGGACGTGTGGGAGGTGTGGTGAACATGGATAGGGGCTTGAGGCAGGGATGCCCACTATCACAGTTATTATTTGCATATGTGCAAGATTCATTTTATAGGTTGGTAGAGACCAGAGCGTGTGGGGGGAGGCGTCGAGGGAGGGTTTGATTAGGCATCATGTGGTGGGTTACGTGGATGACACAACACTCCTAGTCTGGAAGGGAACAAGGTTGAGAGAGCTGGGAGGGGTGGTTTGCATGTTTGGAGGGGCGACAGGTATGACGGTAAACGTTGAGAAAACAAAGATCATGGGGCTGGGGGCGTGGAGAGACAGAGTTGATTGGGACTGTGACGTGGTGAGAAGGCAGGAAGGGTGGTTATTAATATATGGCATTTTGTATGGGGAACCATATGGGAGGCTAGGGAGGCGAATTCGTTGAGAATGGTGGGACGCGTGGAACGTCAGTTGGGGATGTTATGGCCTTATCACTTGACATTACGGTCTTATCACTTGACGGGTGATTGTTATTAATGTATTGCTGTACAGTAAGATATGGTATGTAGCAGCAGTTTTTCCATTGCTGAGAGCTGATATTACTCATATCCTTAGAAGTGTTTTTAGGTTCTTATGGGGCTCAGGATGTGAATGGATGAAGAGGGAGGTGGTGACTTTGCCGATGAGGGAGGTTTAGGTTTGTTGGACCTGGGGAGGAGGGTGAAATGCATTTTTATCAGGTGGGAGTGGAAAAGACTTGGGGGACAGAGGGGGCCACACATGCAACGGTTGCATGACATTTTGAGGAGAATGTATGTCGGTGTTAACAGCACTAAGTCTTGATATAGGGGAGGGGATGTAGCACGGGGAGTCGCTTATATCATGGTGGATTTCGTGTACATATTGTGGGGAATGAGAGGGATGGATAATGGGGAGGCGAGGAAACGAGTTTTAGCGAGGATTTTTTGTAGGACAATGAATAAAATTTGGGGAAAATTTTAATGGGAGGAGATGGGGGGGGAGTTTTCACTGACGGTGGCCTGGGGGGCTAAAGCTCCCCCCTTGAAACCCAGGGAGGGCCCGGGTTCAAATTTCCCGGCGGGGGAAACATTTCGACAGGGGTTTTCCTTACACCTGTTGTCCTGTTCACCTACGCAAATAGGTACCTGGGTTTTTAGTCGATGGTGTTGGGGGGCCCTCCTGGGGGACAAAATTAAGGGCCCCAAAAGGAAATAATTAGACAAAATCCTCGATTTACCACGACTTTCTTGGGTTATCCTGGGTGGCTAACCCCCCCGGGGTTAAAAATCCGAAAAGAAATCTTTTCTTATCTCCCTTTTCCCTTTTCACTGTTGGGGAGTTGCTAGAAATTAGGGCTAACCCTAGTGCTAAAGCGTCGGGCTGGGTTTTTAGACTCTTGACCCTGGGTTTAATTTCCGGGCCCGGGGGATGGTTTTTTTGCAATTTGGGGGGGGGGGGGGGGTTAAAAGGGTTTTTTTGAAATGAGTTGCTAGATTTTTAGGCGGGGGGGGGGGGGTTTGGGTTTTTGATTGTTTTTGAAAACGTTCAATAAAAATGGGGGGGGGGACGAAACGGGCTTGCCAAACCCAAAGATGTTGGTGGGGGGAGGTTTTTGGGGTGCATGTGTGTGGGTTTATAGGGGTAAGTGAGAAAGGGGTTTTTGTGTAATTTGGGGTGTGCAGGGGGTGCTGAAGGATTGGGGTGTAATTGGGGTGTGCATGGGGGTGCTGAAAGATTGGTGAATTGGGATTTGCATGGGAGTGCTGAAGGTTTGGGTGTAATTTGGGTGTGCAGGGAAGTCTAAAAGATTTTTAAATTGGATGTGCGGGGAGTGCTGAAGGATTGTGTGAAATTTGGATTCATGGGGAGTGCAAAGGGATGTTGAAATTTGGGGATTCATGGGGGGCTAAAGGGATTGTGGAATTTGGGGGTTGTGCAGGGATGCTAAAGGATTATGTGAAATTGGGGAGTCAGGGAGGCTGATTTCATGCGTTTCTTTTTTTAATTAATATTTGTAAATTAATCCTTCTGAAAAAAGGGCCCTTTGATAGCTATAATATAGAACTGAGAACGCTAATGGACGCAAAAAAACAGATTTGACTCCCTTGAAACAAATTCATGTATGATATCTTTGGACTTGGGGTTCTGTTAAAAAATTTTATGGAAAGTCCAACACATCTGTATCCGACTTATGCACAATTGGGGATGCCCGAGGTGGGGGCATAACAGGGGGGGGGGTGGAGGGAGTAAGGGATTGGAATGTTGAGAGGGAAAAATTTAATATGCATGGTGAGGGTTGGTTGGATACATGGGGGTTTTTATAATTGTATGACTGGGTATCATTTATATTCTTTTGTATAAATACCTATGTTTTTGTGTATTGGGGAATTTGATGTAGCCGCTTTTGTTTTGGCATATGTGTAGGGGGGAAATATCAAATTTTTTTGGAAAAGTTTTTTAATGTTTTAGGGAAGTGGGAAAGGTCGGTATAATCACTATAACGGCTTTTGTTCTTTTTATTGGTTTTTCAGGAACAGGAACGAACAGGAAACGGGAAACCCCCAACTCTCTCCAGGAAACCCAGGGAAACAGTGCACGCTCATTTCTTTTAAATTGCTCTAGTTAGTTTTAAACCCGAGTGTTCAGGGGCCAAATTCTGGTATCCACATACACTTACCTTTTTGTGCACCTCGCCATAAGGGACATGTATAGTAATTTCGTCCAAAAGGGAAAATTCATAAAGGTCAGGGATGTGTAATTAATGTATTTTATTATTGGTAAGTAAATAAGTAATTTTTTCAGGGATACACAAGTACAGTTCATAGAATTTTCATACATAGCAGCTAGTTAAAAAAACCTGGATAACCAAAAAAACAGACACAGTGATTATTTTTCCCTTGAGGGGATTCTTCCAAAAACCCATGTTCAGTTAATTAAAACCATGTGTATCTTTTAGCTTCTGTCTTCACTGTAATGGGTTATAGGGAAACGTGTACGCCGGTATGGTGCAACATTGTATGTTTTATCATTTAATTGTTTTTCACCCTTGGTTACACGGTCCATTGTTGTAGTGTAGTGTATTTTACATAAAATATAAAAAAAAAATTAACTTCTAACTCGTTTCCATTCTGGTAGACCAGAAAGGTTTAATCAATGGTTTTATCCTTCCAAATCTCCCTTAATTCCATTTATCAAGGGTTGTGTGGTGGTGTTGACTGCCTGACCTGGTCTGCTGACTCAGCCATTTTTAAAAACTTGGGGGGGTAGACTGCCTGACCTTCTGCGACTCAGCATTTAAACACGGTTGTAGTCGATGGTGTTGACCTGCTGCACTTCAATCTCGCATTAAAAAAGGGTTGTGTCGTGGTGTTGACTGCCTGACCTGGTCTGCAGACTCAGCCATTTTTAAAACACTGAGGGAAGTAAACGCCACCTACAACCTGACTTTCCTTGAGTGAATCTTTGGACCTCGCATTACAATAATAATAATTAATAATTAATAATAAATAATAATCTTTGTCTACAGGATAATACCTTCAAGGAATATTAGTCATCCTCACTTACCTTGGATCAAATCTTATCATCTTCCACTCCTCACAATTATAATTCAGGATATAAGATCATATCAGACTTGTTGGGATTTTTAACCCTGGAGCGTTAACCAGCCAGGATAACCCAGGGTAGGGAGGGTTAGCCACCCAGGATAACCCAGGGTAGGGAGTGTTAGCCACCCAGGATAACCCAGGGTAGGGAGTGTTAGCCACCAGATAACCCAGGGTAGGGAGTGTTAGCCACCAGATAACCCAGGGTAGGGAGTGTTAGCCACCCAGGATAACCCAGGGTAGGGAGTGTTAGCCACCATGATAACCCAGGGTAGGGAGTGTTAGCCACCCAGGATAACCCAGGGTAGGGAGTGTTAGCCACCCAGGATAACCCAGGGTAGGGAGTGTTAGCCAGCCAGGATAACCCAGGGTAGGGAGTGTTAGCCACCAGGATAACCCAGGGTAGGGAGTGTTAGCCACCCAGGATAACCCAGGGTAGGGAGTGTTAGCCACCCAGGATAACCAGGGTAGGGAGTGTTAGCCACCCAGGATAACCCAGGGTAGGGAGTGTTAGCCACCCAGGATAACCCAGGTAGGGAGTGTTAGCCACCCAGGATAACCCAGGGTAGGGAGTGTTAGCCACCCAGGATAACCCAGGGTAGGGAGTGTTAGCCACCCAGGATAACCCAGGGTAGGGAGTGTTAGCCACCCAGGATAACCCAGGGTAGGGAGTGTTAGCCACCCAGGATAACCCAGGGTAGGGAGTGTTAGCCACCCAGGATAACCCAGGGTAGGGAGTGTTAGCCACCCAGGATAACCCAGGTAGGGAGTGTTAGCCACCCAGGATAACCCAGGTAGGGAGTGTTAGCCACCCAGGATAACCCAGGGTAGGGAGTGTTAGCCACCCAGGATAACCCAGGGTAGGGAGTGTTAGCCACCCAGGATAACCCAGGGTAGGGAGTGTTAGCCACCCAGGATAACCCAGGGTAGGGAGTGTTAGCCACCCAGGATAACCCAGGGTAGGGAGTGTTAGCCACCCAGGATAACCCAGGGTAGGGAGTGTTAGCCACCCAGGATAACCCAGGGTAGGGAGTGTTAGCCACCCAGGATAACCCAGGGTAGGGAGTGTTAGCCACCCAGGATAACCCAGGGTAGGGAGTGTTAGCCACCCAGGATAACCCAGGGTAGGGAGTGTTAGCCACCCAGGATAACCCAGGGTAGGGAGTGTTAGCCACCCAGGATAACCCAGGGTAGGGAGTGTTAGCCACCCAGGATAACCCAGGGTAGGGAGTGTTAGCCACCCAGGATAACCCAGGGTAGGGAGTGTTAGCCACCCAGGATAACCCAGGGTAGGGAGTGTTAGCCACCCAGGATAACCCAGGGTAGGGAGTGTTAGCCACCCAGGATAACCCAGGGTAGGGAGTGTTAGCCACCCAGGATAACCCAGGGTAGGGAGTGTTAGCCACCAGGATAACCCAGGGTAGGGAGTGTTAGCCACCCAGGATAACCCAGGGTAGGGAGTGTTAGCCACCCAGGATAACCCAGGGTAGGGAGTGTTAGCCACCCAGGATAACCCAGGGTAGGGAGTGTTAGCCACCCAGGATAACCCAGGGTAGGAGTGTTAGCCACCCAGGATAACCCAGGGTAGGGAGTGTTAGCCACCCAGGATAACCCAGGGTAGGGAGTGTTAGCCACCCAGGATAACCCAGGGTAGGGAGTGTTAGCCACCCAGGATAACCCAGGGTAGGGAGTGTTAGCCACCCAGGATAACCCAGGGTAGGGAGTGTTAGCCACCCAGGATAACCGAGGGTAGGGAGTGTTAGCCACCCAGGATAACCCAGGGTAGGGAGAGTTAGCCACCCAGGATAACCGAGGGTAGGGAGTGTTAGCCACCCAGGATAACCCAGGGTAGGGAGTGTTAGCCACCCAGGATAACCCAGGGTAGGGAGTGTTAGCCACCCAGGATAACCCAGGGTAGGGAGTGTTAGCCACCCAGGATAACCCAGGGTAGGGAGTGTTAGCCACCCATGATAACCTAGGGTAGGGAGTGTTAGCCACCCAGGATAACCCAGGGTAGGGAGTGTTAGCCACCCAGGATAACCCGGGGTAGGAGTGTTAGCCACCCAGGATAACCAGGGTAGGAGGGTTAGCCACCCAGGATAACCCAGGGTAGGGAGTGTTAGCCACCCAGGATAACCCAGAGTAGGGAGTGTTAGCCACCCAGGATAACCCAGGGTAGGGAGTGTTAGCCACCCAGGATAACCCAGGTAGGGAGTGTTAGCCACCCAGGATAACCCAGGGTAGGGAGTGTTAGCCACCCAGGATAACCCAGGGTAGGGAGTGTTAGCCACCCAGGATAACCCAGGGTAGGGAGTGTTAGCCACCCAGGATAACCCAGGGTAGGGAGTGTTAGCCACCCAGGATAACCCAGGGTAGGGAGTGTTAGCCACCCAGGATAACCCAGGGTAGGGAGTGTTAGCCACCCAGGATAACCAGGGTAGGGAGTGTTAGCCACCCAGGATAACCCAGGGTAGGGAGTGTTAGCCACCCAGGATAACCCAGGGTAGGGAATGTTAGCCACCCAGGATAACCCAGGGTAGGGAGTGTTAGCCACCCAGGATAACCCAGGGTAGGGAGTGTTAGCCACCCAGGATAACCCAGGGTAGGGAGTGTTAGCCACCCAGGATAACCCAGGGTAGGGAGTGTTAGCCACCCAGGATAACCAGGGTAGGGAGTGTTAGCCACCCAGGATAACCCAGGGTAGGGAGTGTTAGCCACCCAGGATAACCCAGGGTAGGGAGTGTTAGCCACCCAGGATAACCCAGGGTAGGGAGTGTTAGCTACACAGGATAACCCAGGGTAGGGAGTGTTAGCCACCCAGGATAACCCAGGGTAGGGAGTGTTAGCCACCCAGGATAACCCAGGGTAGGGAGTGTTAGCCACCCAGGATAACCCAGGGTAGGGAGTGTTAGCCACCCAGGATAACCCAGGGTAGGGAGTGTTAGCCACCCAGGATAACCCAGGGTAGGGAGTGTTAGCCACCCAGGATAACCCAGGTAGGGAGTGTTAGCCACCCAGGATAACCCAGGGTAGGGAGTGTTAGCCAGCCATGATAACCCAGGGTAGGGAGTGTTAGCCACCCAGGATAACCCAGGGTAGGGAGAGTTAGCCACCCAGGATAACCGAGGGTAGGGAGTGTTAGCCACCCAGGATAACCCAGGGTAGGGAGAGTTAGCCACCCAGGATAACCGAGGGTAGGGAGTGTTAGCCACCCAGGATAACCCAGGGTAGGGAGTGTTAGCCACCCAGGATAACCCAGGGTAGGGAGTGTTAGCCACCCAGGATAACCCAGGGTAGGGAGTGTTAGCCACCCAGGATAACCCAGGGTAGGGAGTGTTAGCCACCCAGGATAACCCAGGGTAGGGAGTGTTAGCCACCTAGGATAACCCAGGGTAATTAGGGTTCATCAGGTACGGCAGGTAGGTTATGAACTCTGGCTGGAGTTATCAATGGTGTAAATACGTAGGTAAGCGAGGCAGCTAGGCCTACTGAGGTAAAACAACCTAATGGAAATAAGTCACTCTGTCTGACTTTTTTGTGTTATCCCAGGTTGTCTACACATATGCTGCTATGTATGATAATTCTATGTAACTGTATTTATGTATACCTGAATTAACTTACTAAGGAGTCTCAACAAGGAGAACGACACAGTGTTACCGCTTTGTTTAATTCATGTTAGGCGCTAAACCCACGTGGTTCATTCCGTCTGCTGATCGCCAGACTTCCCTTTGTTGTCATCTATACCTTATTTTAAATCCAGAATTCTTAACCCGGAGATGTTTCTCTCTCTCCTAGTGTGTATGTGTATAGTATATAATTATTGGTATAGATTTATCTATACTGCATAACGGCAACACGTAATTACTACAATCATTGTAAAGGACAACTCTGATTAAATGTCCAATACTTTGATTACTCTGCCTGTCAAGTGTAGAGAATAAAAATTACTCCTCTCTCTCTCTCTCCCTCCCTCTAGGTCCTCGACATACTTTATCAAGTGTGGGTTCCATACCGGTGCTGCATACTCCAAGATATGGCTGACATTCCTGAAAGCTAATCTTAGATATGTCAACCTCGATGCTGTAAAGCTTGTCCAGGTGATGTGCGCCTGAGGTGATATGCTCGGCACTATGATCACCCCGAGGTCTTCCTCCTTAAGTGAGGTTTGCAGTCTTTGTCCCCCCTCCCTGCTAAGCCTCTACTCAGTTTCTGGTCTTCTCTGCCCCTTCCCCAGATTCACAAGCTGAGCTTGCATTTCATTAAGAACGAATCAGGAATCAAATACAAATCCCTTTGTTTTATTTGTAGTCTATTATCATTTAAAATAAAAAAGAATCGCCAAACTTATCCTCATTACTTTTCACATCTGCGAATAGCGATACATTATAATTAAGGGGAAAGCGCTATATCCATAGGGTTATACAGCGCCTGTGGGGGAGATATGGAAGTTATTCAGGCTTAATTCAGGGAACTGGATCACAGATCCGGTTCCTTAGATCAAGAGCCCCTCACCAGCATCAAGGAACCTTCCTTGAGGGGTAAGGATACATTAGAGTATCTCTGGACATGTTCTTCACCTGCACTAGTAGCAGTTGTGGGAATGGTAAACAATACCGGCAAAATATTAGACAATGTACCACCTGGGTATCTTTTTACAAGTTTCGCCATCCAGTGAATGAATAATTTCAAGCACATAATGGGAAAACTAACTATGCCAGAGATGAGATAATCAGTCCCTTATTCTGAAAAATTATCTTAGACTTTGCAGACTGTAAACAAAGCATCACTTCTTAATTTTTGCTTGTTTGTGACTTAATACATGTTACTACGAACACAAAGAATGCCTTATAAAACCTAGTAATAATGGAAATGTGGAGTAAACAAAACACAACAGTAGATTATAATGTGTATTTACCTTCACCAGATACTAATATATACAATAGACTATATACAAAATTTACAAATAGAATAAGTAGAAAACACAGTGACAAACGTCAGAGCAGAAGCCAACGTGCACGTAACAACCAGCAGCTCTGGCAAAAAATGTCAATATTTACAGCAAGTGGACCTCGTTGCTTCAGCAGTGGTGGGCTTGCCTGTGATTGGTCAATGAACCAAGGTACTGAGTTAACGACGGGTACCCAACTGATCGTTAAACCCTTAGCACCCGGTTCACTGGTTGGGAGGCAGCCTATACGGGAGTGTGACATACGCCAAATAAAATGCAACATATTCTTTGCATGCCTCACGTATCTACATAAATACTTCATTATGATTGTAACCAGATATAAATATATACATAGTTTATTACCAATGTAACTTGTTCATTACCACTGTAACTTGTTCATTACCACTGTAACTTGTTCATTACCACTGTAACTTGTTCATTACCACTGTAACTTGTTCATTACCACTGTAACTTGTTCATTACCACTGTAACTTGTTCATTACCACTGTAACTTGTTCATTACCACTGTAACTTGTTCATTACCACTGTAACTTGATCATTACCACTGTAACTTGTTCATTACCACTGTAACTTGTTCATTACCACTGTAACTTGTTCATTACCACTGTAACTTGTTCATTACCACTGTAACTTGTTCATTACCACTGTAACTTGTTCATTACCACTGTAACTTGTTCATTGCCACTGTAACTTGTTCATTGCCACTGTAACTTGTTCATTGCCACTGTAACTTGTTCATTACCACTGTAACTTGTTCATTACCACTGTAACTTGTTCATTACCACTGTAACTTGTTCATTACCACTCTAACTTGTTCATTACCACTCTAACTTGTTCATTACCACTCGACCTTGTTCATTACCACTGTAACTTGTTCATTACCACTCTAACTTGTTCATTACCACTCTAACTTGTTCATTACCACTCTAACTTGTTCATTACCACTCTAATTTGTTCATTACCACTGTAACTTGTTCATTACCACTGTAACTTGTTCATTACCACTGTAACTTGTTCATTACTACTGTAACTTGTTCATTATCACTGTAACTTGTTCATTACTACTGTAACTTGTTCATTACCACTGTAACTTGTTCATTACCACTGTAACTTGTTCATTACTACTGTAACTTGTTCATTATCACTGTAACTTGTTCATTACTACTGTAACTTGTTCAATACCACTGTAACTTGTTCATTACCACTGTAACTTGTTCATTACTACTGTAACTTGTTCATTACCACTGTAACTTGTTCATTACCACTGTAACTTGTTCATTACCACTCTAACTTGTTCATTACCACTGTAACTTGTTCATTACCACTCTAACTTGTTCATTACCACTGTAACTTGTTCATTACCACTCTAACTTGTTCATTACCACTGTAACTTGTTCATTACTACTGTAACTTGTTCATTACCACTGTAACTTGTTCATTACCACTGTAACTTGTTCATTACCACTCTAACTTGTTCATTACCATTGTAACTTGTGTTCATTACCACTCTAACATGTTCATTACCACTCTAACTTTGTTCATTACCACTGTAACTTGTTCAATACCACTGTAACTTGTTCATTACCACTCTAACTTGTTCATTACCATTGTAACTTGTTTATTACCACTCTAACTTGTTCATTACCACTCTAACTTATTCATTACCACTGTAACTTGTTCATTACCACTGTAACTTGTTCATTACCACTCTAACTTGTTCATTACCATTGTAACTTGTTCATTACCACTCTAACTTGTTCATTACCACTGTAACTTTTTCATTACCACTGTAACTTGTTCATTACCACTGTAACTTGTTCATTACCACTGTAACTTGTTCATTACCACTGTAACTTGTTCATTACCACTGTAACTTGTTCATTACCACTGTAACTTGTTCATTACCACTCTAACTTGTTCATTACCATTGTAACTTGTTCATTACCACTGTAACTTTTTTCATTACCACTGTAACTTGTTCATTACCACTGTAACTTGTTCATTACCACTGTAACTTGTTCATTACCACTCTAACTTGTTCATTACCATTGTAACTTGTTCATTACCACTCTAACATGTTCATTACCACTCTAACTTGTTCATTACCACTGTAACTTGTTCAATACCACTGTAACTTGTTCATTACCACTCTAACTTGTTCATTACCATTGTAACTTGTTTATTACCACTCTAACTTGTTCATTACCACTCTAACTTATTCATTACCACTGTAACTTGTTCATTACCACTGTAACTTGTTCATTACCACTCTAACTTGTTCATTACCATTGTAACTTGTTCATTACCACTCTAACTTGTTCATTACCACTGTAACTTTTTCATTACCACTGTAACTTGTTCATTACCACTGTAACTTGTTCATTACCACTGTAACTTGTTCATTACCACTGTAACTTGTTCATTACCACTGTAACTTGTTCATTACCACTGTAACTTGTTCATTACCACTCTAACTTGTTCATTACCACTCTAACTTGTTCATTACCATTGTAACTTGTTCATTACCACTCTAACTTGTTCATTACCACTCTAACTTGTTCATTACCACTGTAACTTGTTCATTGCCACTGTAACTTGTTCATTACCACTCTAACTTGTTCATTACCATTGTAACTTGTTCATTACCACTCTAACTTGTTCATTACCACTCTAACTTGTTCATTACCACTGTAACTTGTTCATTACCACTGTAACTTGTTCATTACCACTCTAACTTGTTCATTACCATTGTAACTTGTTCATTACCACTCTAACTTGTTCATTGCCACGGTAACTTGTTCATTACCACTCTAACTTGTTCATTACCACTGTAACTTGTTCATTACCACTGTAACTTGTTCATTACCACTGTAACTTGTTCATTACCACTGTAACTTGTTCATTACCACTGTAACTTGTTCATTACCACTGTAACTTGTTCATTGCCACTGTAACTTGTTCATTGCCACTGTAACTTGTTCAATACCACTGTAACTTGTTCATTACCACTGTAACTTGTTCAATACCACTGTAACTTGTTCATTACCACTGTAACTTGTTCATTACCACTGTAACTTGTTCATTACCACTGTAACTTGTTCAATACCACTGTAACTTGTTCATTACCACTGTAACTTGTTCATTACCACTGTAACTTGTTCATTACCACTGTAACTTGTTCATTACCACTGTAACTTGTTCAATACCACTGTAACTTGTTCATTACCACTGTAACTTGTTCATTACCACTGTAACTTGTTCATTACCACTGTAACTTGTTCATTACCACTGTAACTTGTTCATTACCACTGTAACTTGTTCATTACCACTGTAACTTGTTCATTACCACTGTAACTTGTTTATTACCACTGTAACTTGTTAATTACCACTGTAACTTGTTCATTACCACTGTAACTTGTTCATTGCCACTGTAACTTGTTCATTGCCACTGTAACTTGTTCAATACCACTGTAACTTGTTCATTACCACTGTAACTTGTTCAATACCACTGTAACTTGTTCATTACCACTGTAACTTGTTCATTACCACTGTAACTTGTTCATTACCACTGTAACTTGTTCATTACCACTGTAACTTGTTCATTACCACTGTAACTTGTTCATTACCACTGTAACTTGTTCATTACCACTGTAACTTGTTCAATACCACTGTAACTTGTTCATTACCACTGTAACTTGTTCATTACCACTGTAACTTGTTCATTACCACTGTAACTTGTTCATTACCACTGTAACTTGTTCATTACCACTGTAACTTGTTCATTACCACTGTAACTTGTTCATTACCACTGTAACTTGTTCATTACCACTGAAAACTTGTTCATTACCACTGTAACTTGTTCATTACCACTGTAACTTGTTCATTACCACTGTAACTTGTTCATTACCACTGTAACTTGTTCATTACCACTGTAACTTGTTCATTACCACTGTAACCTGTTCATTGCCACTGTAACTTGTTTCATTGCCACTGTAACTTGTTCATTGCCACTGTAACTTGTTCATTGCCACTGTAACTTGTTCATTGCCACTGTAACCTGTTCAATGCCACTGTAACTTGTTCATTACCACTGTAACGTGTTCAATACCACTGTAACTTGTTCATTACCACTGTAACTTGTTCATTACCACTGTAACTTGTTCATTACCACTGTAACTTGTTCATTACCACTGTAACTTGTTCATTACCACTGTAACTTGTTCATTGCCACTGTAACTTGTTCATTGCCACTGTAACTTGTTCAATACCACTGTAACTTGTTCATTACCACTGTAACTTGTTCAATACCACTGTAACTTGTTCATTACCACTGTAACTTGTTCATTACCACTGTAACTTGTTCATTACCACTGTAACTTGTTCATTACCACTGTAACTTGTTCATTACCACTGTAACTTGTTCATTACCACTGTAACTTGTTTATTACCACTGTAAGTTGTTCATTACCACTGTAACTTGTTCAATACCACTGTAACTTGTTCATTACCACTGTAACTTGTTCATTACCACTGTAACTTGTTCATTACCACTGTAACTTGTTCATTACCATTGTAACTTGTTCATTACCACTGTAACTTGTTCATTACCACTGTAACTTGTTCATTACCACTGTAACTTGTTCATTACCACTGTAACTTGTTCATTACCACTGTAACTTGTTCATTACCACTGTAACTTGTTCATTACCACTGTAACTTGTTCATTACCACTGTAACTTGTTCATTACCACTGTAACTTGTTCATTACCACTGTAACTTGTTCATTACCACTGTAACCTGTTCATTGCCACTGTAACTTGTTCATTGCCACTGTAACTTGTTCATTGCCACTGTAACTTGTTCATTGCCACTGTAACTTGTTCATTGCCACTGTAACCTGTTCAATGCCACTGTAACTTGTTCATTACCACTGTAACTTGTTCAATACCACTGTAACTTGTTCATTACCACTGTAACTTGTTCATTACCACTGTAACTTGTTCATTACCACTGTAACTTGTTCATTACCACTGTAACTTGTTCATTACCACTGTAACTTGTTCATTGCCACTGTAACTTGTTCATTGCCACTGTAACTTGTTCAATACCACTGTAACTTGTTCATTACCACTGTAACTTGTTCAATACCACTGTAACTTGTTCATTACCACTGTAACTTGTTCATTACCACTGTAACTTGTTCATTACCACTGTAACTTGTTCATTACCACTGTAACTTGTTCATTACCACTGTAACTTGTTCATTACCACTGTAACTTGTTTATTACCACTGTAACTTGTTCATTACCACTGTAACTTGTTCAATACCACTGTAACTTGTTCATTACCACTGTAACTTGTTCATTACCACTGTAACTTGTTCATTACCACTGTAACTTGTTCATTACCATTGTAACTTGTTCATTACCACTGTAACTTTTTTCATTACCACTGTAACTTGTTCATTACCACTGTAACTTGTTCATTACCACTGTAACTTGTTCATTACCACTGTAACTTGTTCATTACCACTGTAACTTGTTCATTACCACTGTAACCTGTTCATTGCCACTGTAACTTGTTCATTGCCACTGTAACTTGTTCATTGCCACTGTAACTTGTTCATTGCCACTGAAAACTTGTTCATTGCCACTGTAACCTGTTCAATGCCACTGTAACTTGTTCATTACCACTGTAACTTGTTCAATACCACTGTAACTTGTTCATTACCACTGTAACTTGTTCATTACCACTGTAACTTGTTCATTACCACTGTAACTTGTTCATTACCACTGTAACTTGTTCATTACCACTGTAATTTGTTCATTGCCACTGTAACTTGTTCATTGCCACTGTAACTTGTTCAATACCACTGTAACTTGTTCATTACCACTGTAACTTGTTCAATACCACTGTAACTTGTTCATTACCACTGTAACTTGTTCATTACCACTGTAACTTGTTCATTACCACTGTAACTTGTTCATTACCACTGTAACTTGTTCATTACCACTGTAACTTGTTCATTACCACTGTAACTTGTTTATTACCACTGTAACTTGTTCATTACCACTGTAACTTGTTCAATACCACTGTAACTTGTTCATTACCACTGTAACTTGTTCATTACCACTGTAACTTGTTCATTACCACTGTAACTTGTTCATTACCATTGTAACTTGTTCATTACCACTGTAACTTGTTCATTACCACTGTAACTTGTTCATTACCACTGTAACTTGTTCATTACCACTGTAACTTGTTCATTACCACTGTAACTTGTTCATTACCACTGTAACTTGTTCATTACCACTGTAACTTGTTCATTACCACTGTAACTTGTTCATTACCACTGTAACTTGTTCATTACCACTGTAACTTGTTCAGCTATCAAAACTTTGCAGGACCTACTACATACCTCTGTAATATTTAGACTACCACCCACAGGATGGGTATAATAATAATAATAATAATCTTTATTTCTACATGTACAAGGTATACAGACCACAGCTGACATCAATGACATACTACTATATAAAAAGCCCCTTGTTAGGCAGAGCATTTCGGGTAAATTAGGTCAATTTTGTCCCAAGATGCGACCCACACCAGTCGACTAACACCCAGGTACCTATTCTAATGCCAGGTGAAAAGGGACAGCAGGTGTCTCATGCAAACACGTCCTAATGTTTTCCAGTCGTACCAGAGATCGAACCCTGTACCTCAGTGTGTGAGGTGAGTGCTCTAGCAATCCAGCTACGGGACACATACAGGTGCATAATGAAGATATTAATATAAAAAATTAGTACCTTAACCTTGATTACCCCATCTTTTGCAGATAATTCTAGTCTTCCCATTATATCCTTGAATTTGTGTTGATAAAGCCACTGGTGGGCGAAACGTCTACAAATAAAGACACAGATGTTGCATATGTGTCTAATTCTTCACCAGAAAGAGTACTGGTCTCAGTACCGATCCTTACGGAACCCCACCTGTCACAACAGTTCTGAATCCTCGTCTCGGAGAATCACTCTTTGTTTCCTCTCTGTTAAGTCTTCTTTGATTAATGTTGCTTCCTTCTTACTCCAGCTTGCTCCTTCAGTCACATAATGAGTAGATACAATGTTGCCAGACTATAAATGTGTAGATACAGTGTTGCCAGACAATATAAACAAGTGCACAACAATCCCCGCTGTAGTGTACCAACCCGGGCAGCACATTTCCATAACATTTGCATGTGTGCCGGAGTTGGCAATAAAGGTTGGTGAGTTTTGCTGGTGTTGGCTACACTGGACCTTTACCATTGTAAATGTCGAGATAATTAAAATTTCACCTTTGCAGTCACTGGTTCGACGGTGAACGATACGAGGCCGGTCATGGACCGGGTTCGTGGGGGTTCTGACCCCCGGAACACCCATCAGATATACTTGTTCAGGTACGTAGTCTTGTGTATGATGAAATAAGACACATGTGCAACACTTGGGTATCTTTCTTGAGGAAACGTTTCACTACACAGTGACTTCATCAGTCTTATACAAAGAAGAACTGCGAAGATCAGAAGGAGCTTGAGGTAATTAGTCCCTCATCCTGAAGTCGATGTAATCAGTCCATCAATCTAGAAATGACTGATGAACTTATTACCTCATATATATATATATATATATATATATATATATATATATATATATATATATATATATATATATATATATATATATATATATATATATGTCGTGCCGAATATGTAAAACTGGTCAATTAGCAAGAACTCATTTAAAATTAAGTCCTTTCTAAAATTTTCTCTTATACGTTTAAAGATATATTTTTTTCATTAATGTTAATGTAAAAAATTTAATTTTGCACCAAAAGAATCTTAGAAAACTTACCTAACCTTATTATAACAAGAACAATTTATTTTAGCCTAACCCAACTAAATATATTTTAGATTTGTTTACAATAATTATTGCATACACAAATTTTCACTTGTCCTATATGGCAAGATGAGCGTTGCTATTTAAGCCAAGATCGCAAGTTCTGCCTATTCGGCACGACATATATATATTTATTTATTTATTTATTTAAAAATTTGAGCACACTTACAGAGGTACAACAAATACAGGTAAGAGCAGTATGCCAAAGCCACTTATACTATGCATAGCATTACGGGCTGGCTTGAAATTAACTTAAGATTAACTAAGCAATGATGAAATCAGTGATAAAACATTAATGTAAACAGGTTACTATAAAGCACAAGTGAGTATTACAAAGACAGGTCATATGGTTGTATGCATTGTTGTACATTCAGTAGAATGGAGTATTCTGTTAGGTAGTGTATTTAAAAAATAATAAAGTTAGATTGGGTTTTAGGTTTAACATTTATGTGATATAATTGTGAGAAACATTTAAGATATACAATTTATAAGGTTCAGTTATTCAGTATTTATTTGGTTTTGGGTGAGTAAGTGATCTTTGAGAAGAGACTTGAATTTATAAACAGGTAGTGTTTCTTTTATATTTACAGGTAATGAATTCCAGATTTTAGGGCCTTTATGTGCATTGAGTTTTTACATATATATATATATATATATATATATATATATATATATATATATATATATATATATATATATATATTATATATATATATATATATATATATATATATCCATGGGTGTGTTTAGATACAAAAATGTCTTTCCAAAAATTTATTTACATACAAACATGCATTTACAATAAAAAGTGTAGCGTAGAAAATGCGAAGCCATGTTTGCTGCAGTCTCCGTTACATCCTTCCATTTTCTTTCAATAAAATTTTGTATCCCGTCTTTCAAGTTTTATGTATTTCAATTTCGAAGTTGAAAGGAAAAAAAAAGCGGATACGAATCTGATTTTTTTATATCCAGCACACTGAAGATTTTCCTGGCTTCCTGTCTGAAAGTGTGTATTTACTAGGCCTAGAGTTATTGTTGTAGAGATTTACCAGTCTTGTAGATGACCAGTGTGGCATGAATTAAATTTGATTTAGTGGATGTTACTCCCATATAGGCTGCTTCCCAACCATCGAACCCGGTATAAAGGTTTAACACTCACTAGGGTACCCGTATATTCACCAGTATTCATTATGTTACACAAGTGCACCGTGTGGTGTGTTTTCATGTTAAGATAAGAGATAAGATTTCGTTCGGATTTTTAACCCCGGGGGGTTAGCCACCCAGGATAACCCAAGAAAGTCAGTGCGTCATCGAGGACTGTCTAACTTATTTCCATTGGGGTCCTTAATCTTGTCCCCCAGGATGCGACCCACACCAGTCGACTAACACCCAGGTACCTATTTGCTGCTAGGTGAACAGGACAATAGGTGTAAGGAAACGTGTCGAAATGTTTCCACCCGTCGGGAATCGAACCCAGGCCCTCCGTGTGTGAAGCGGGAGCTTTAGCCACCAGGCCACCGGGCCTAGGTAGTTTCTGCATCATTATGGCAGCCAACTGTATGGTCGGGTGTGGGATGTTTTAATTTGTTATCTAGAATTGTCAAGGTCTTGCAGTATCTAGGTGGGGATTTGTAGATGAATGGTTCAGAGAACCGACATGTTTATAAATTAGACACATATGCAACTCTTGGGTATCTTTATTGTGGAAACGTTTCGCCACACAGTGGCTTCATCAGTCCGTACGTAGGAGAAACTTGAAGAACAGGAGGAGAATGAGGTAATCAGTCCCTCAACCTTGAGTCGATGTGTTCAGTCCATCAATCTTGAATAGAATACGGCATATCAGCGGAGAGGCAGCTTATAAACCGTATGGCAGGAGAGGTGCAGCAGTCATAGGTCGTGTCACATTTGTTCAATGTGGAAGTAGGTCGTAGGAAGTAGGACTGATGAAGCCACTGTGTGGCGAAACGTTTCCACAATAAAGATACCCAAGAGTTGCACATGTGTCTAATTTATTATCTAGGTGGGGAAGGGGAAGTATCCATCAGCCATTGTTGTGAGTGTTCACAACTGTATGGTTATTTAGGGGGGTTTGGAACATGGAGTTTGGTATATGTTATCTTTTCTATTTTGTTCACGTCATTGTAACTGTGTTGAGCATAATTGTGCACCATGTAATGTGTTTTTCAATAAAATATAAAAAAAATAGGGTACCCGTAGTTTAATCTATATCTTGGTTCAACGGCCATCAAACCCACCAAAGCTGAAGCAACGGGGTTCACTTGTGGTGTCCCGTAGCTCGATCACTAGCGCACTCGCCTCACACACTGAGGTCTGGGGTTTGAATCTCCTCCGGTACGGCTACAAAACATTAGGGATGTGTTTCCATAAGACACCTGTTGTCCCTGTTCACCCATCAATTTAAAATAGGTACCTGGGTGTTAGTGGACTTGTGTGGGTCGCATTCTGGGACAAAACTGACCTAATTTGCAGGAAATGCTCAACATAACAAGGTACTTTCTATATAGTAGTATGTCATTGATGTCAGCTATTGTTACTGACACTTCCCTGAGCTGCTGACTGATATGGTGCACTCTGGCTTCTGTTATCTTGTCAACGTGTGGAACATTTAGTATTCAACGTCCACCCATAACGTACATAATGTTCATATATGTCTGGTGAAGGAAATAAAAGCTGTGTGCTACTGGTGAGTTTGATCCACTTTGAAACTCATATCGACCAGGTCTCAGGCAGTACTATACGTGTTTGTAATGAGTAGATGACTCGTGCCTTGTAGATGGCCAGTGTCTTGTAGATCAGTATCGTAGATGCTACAGCCAGTATCGTTGGTGAGGGGCTCTTGATCTAGGGAATTGGATCTGTGCTCCAGTTCCCTGAATTAAGCCTGAATACCTTCCACATCCCTCCCCCACAGGCGCTACGGGTTTAGCGCTCCCCTTGATTATAACAATACAACCAGTGTGACTTTAAAGTATCCAATAAAATCTTAAAGCTGTGGTTGCAGAGGTTGTTACAGCTCCTGGCCCCACCTCTTCTGGTCGCTACTAGGTCCACTACCTGCTCCATGAGCTTTATCATACCTCTTCTTAAAGCTATGTATGGATCCTGTCCCTCCTACATCGATCTCCAGTTTGTTCCACTTCCTGACAACTCTAAAGAAATATTTAATATTTCTATGGCTCATCTGTCTTTAACTTCCAGCTGTGTCCCCTGAATTTCCATTTCTCGCCGCCCACACAGCCTATCCCCGTAAATTCCCCGGAGTATATGTTGGGCAGAGGACTGAGACCCTCGTCAGGAAACACTTGTCCTGTTTCCTGACAAAAGATAAGATAAGATTTCGTTCGGATTTTTAACCCCGGAGGGTTAGCCACCCAGGATAACCCAAGAAAGTCAGTGCGTCATCAAGGACTGTAACTTACTTCCATTGGGGTCCTTAATCTTGTCCCCCAGGATGCGACCCACACCCAGGTACCTATTTGCTGCTAGGTGAACAGGACAACAGGTGTAAGGAAACGTGTCGAAATGTTTCCACCCGCCGGGAATCGAACCCGGGCCCTCCGTGTGTGAAGCGGGAGCTTTAGCCACCAGGCCACCGGATCACCGGTGACCAATATAAGCAATATAATGTGATCCTTTGTTGACAACGTTTCACCCACACAGTGGACTTTATCAAGTCACAAACAGATCTGTTTGTGACTTGATCAAGTCCACTGTGTGGGCGAAACGTTGTTAATAAAGGATCACATTGTACTGTTTATATGTTTATTTTTCCACTGTGTCGGTATTTTATATCATTTATTTCCAACATGTAGGTATCTTTATTTGTAGACGTTTCGCCCTGCAGTGACTATCAATACAAGGAGATAATGTGAAGACTGAAGAATCTATATACAACAGATGAGATAATCAGTCCTTCGGTCTGTAAGTTGAAGACCACCATAGTCTTGAAGACTACGGTGATCTTCAGCTGCAAGAATGAGGGACTGATACCCAATACAATAGATACCCAGATGTTGTAAGATAAGATAAGATTTCGTTCGGATTTTTAACCCCGGAGGGTTAGCCACCCAGGATAACCCAAGAAAGTCAGTGCGTCATCGAGGACTGTCTAACTTATTTCCATTGGGGTCCTTAATCTTGTCCCCCAGGATGCGACCCACACCAGTCGACTAACACCCAGGTACCTATTTGCTGCTAGGTGAACAGGACAATAGGTGTAAGGAAACGTGTCGGAATTTCCACCCGCCGGGAATCGAACCCTGGCCCTCCGTGTGTGAAGCGGGAGCTTTAGCCACCAGACCACCGGGCCATGTGTAATTCTTCAACTTGTACGTATACCATACATGTACAAACTTAACCTAACCTGTCTACTACTCAGTAAACATTAAGTCTACAAGCAATTCATCCAGTTTCCTCTAGTGGTCGCCACAGTGGCCCGGTGGCCTGGTGGCTAAAGTTCCCGCTTCACACACGGAGGGCCCGGGTTCGTTTCCCGGCGGGTGGAAACATTTCGACACGTTTCCTTATACCTGTTGTCCTGTTCACCTAGCAGCAAATAGGTACCTGGGTGTTAGTCGACTGGTGTGGGTGGCATCCTGGGGGACAAGATTAAGGACCCCAATGGAAATAAGTTAGACAGTCCTCGATGACGCACTGACTTTCCTGGGTGGCTAACCCTCCGGGGTTAAAAATCCAAACGAAATCCTATCTTATCTTATAGTTCACCAAGACTTGTTAAGGAACCTGGTACATAGTTTGAGGGATCTTCAGTGTCACCAGTTGTAAAATATTACCATTGTGTACCAGTGGTACCATTGTCCATCTACCAGTTTACTGGTGTAGTCGACAGGTTTTAAACTCGACCAACTAACACAACTCATAATAACACTGTCCATAACAATAACATGAACAATGACGGCTAAAACAAAATAAATTTTTGGAAAAATAATCTAATATAATTTATAAACGGAAATGAAATTGAAGTTTTAAATTTGCATTTCTCATTATGTTTTTGAGGTGAGTTAGTGAATTGTTGTGTGTGAGAGAGAGAGAGAGAGAGAGAGAGAGAGAGAGAGAGAGAGAGAGAGAGAGAGAGAGAGAGAGAGAGAGAGAGAGAGAGAGAGAGAGAGAGAGAGAGAGAGAGAGAGAAGAGAAAGAGAGAAAGGGGAGGGGGGTATCATCCTAGTGTCTCGAGACTGGGATAATAAGATTTAAAGACTATGAGGTCCTTAAAAATCTTTGACTCGCTTACTGGAACAAAAACTAATTTAAACCACACACACACACACACACACACACACACACACACACACACACACACACACACACACACACACACACACACACACACACACACACACACAGTCCTAGAGTCGTCAGGAAGTGGAATAGCCTAACAAGTGATGTAGCGGAGGCAGGAACCATATATAGCTTTAAGACGAGGTATGACAAAGCTCTAGAAGCAGAGAGAGAGAGGACCTAGTAGCGACCAGTGAAGAGGCGGGGTCAGGAGCTGAGTCTCGACCCCTGCAACCACAATTAGGTGAGTACAATTAGGTGAGCACACACACATACTGAGTGAGATAGATACCTCAAAGGCAATGGGGCCAGATAACATCTCTCCATGGGTCCTGAGAGAGGGAGCAGAGGCGCTATGTGTACCCCTAACAACAATATTCAATAAATCTATGGAAACAGGGAGATCACCTGAGGTAGGGAAGACAGCAAATGTAGTCTCAATTTTTAAAAAAAGGAGACAGACTTCAAGCACTAAACTACAGACCAGTGTCACTGACATGTATAGTATGCAAAATCATGGAGAAGATTATCAGGAGAAGAGTGGTGGAACACCTAGAAAGGAATGATCTCATCAACAGCAGCCAACATGGTTTCAGGGACGGGAAATCCTGTGTCACAAACCTACTGGAGTTCTATGACAGGGTGGCATCAGTAAGACAAGAGAGAGAGGGGTGGGTAGACTGCATTTTCTTGGGCTGTAAGAAGGCGTTTGACACAGTTCCACACAAGAGATTAGTGCAAAAACTGGAGGACCAAGCAGGGATAACAGTGAACGCACTACAACGGATCAGGGAATACTTGTCAGGACAACAGCAGCGAGTCATGGTACGTGGCGAGGTGTCAGAGTGGGCACCTGTGACAAGTGGGGTCCCACAGGGGTCAGTCCTAGGACCTGTGCTGTTTCTGGTAATTGTGAACGACATGACGGAAGGAATTGACTCCGAAGTGTCCCTGTTTGCAGATGACGTGAAGTTGATGAGAAGAATTCATTCGGTCGAAGACCAGGCGAACTACAAAGGGATCTGGACAGGTTGCAGACCTGGTCCAGCAATTGGCTCCTGGAATTCAATCCCACCAAGTGCAAAGTCATGAAGATTGGTGAAGGGAAAAGAAGACAACAGACGGAGTACAGTCTAGGGGGCCAGAGACTACAAACCTCACTCAGGAAAAAGATCTTGGGGTGAGTATAACACCAAGCACATCTCCTGAGGCGCACATCAACCAAATAACTGCTGCAGCATATGGGCGCCTAGCAAACCTCAGAACAGCATTCCGACATCTTAATAAGGAATCGTTCAGGACCCTGTACACCGTGTACGTTAGGCCCATATTGGAGTAGGCGGCACCAGTTTGGAACCCACACCTAGCCAAGCATGTAAAGAAACTAGAGAAAGTGCAAAGGTTTGCAACAAGACTATTCCCAGAGCTAAGGGGTATGTCCCACGAGGAGAGGTTAAGCGAAATCAACCTGACGACACTGGAGGACAGGAGAGATAGGGGGGACATGATAACAACATACAAAATACTGAGAAGAATTGACAAGGTGTACAAAGACAGGATGTTCCAGAGATGGAACACATCAACAAAGGGACACACTTGGAAGCTGAAGACACAGACGAATCACAGGGATGTTAGGAAGTATTTCTTCAGCCACAGAGTAGTCAGGAAGTGGAATAGTTTGGGAAGCGATGTAGTGGAGGCAGGATCCATACATAGCTTTAAGCAGAGGTACGATAAAGCTCATGGTTCAGGGGGAGTGACCTAGTGGCGACCAGTGAAGAGGCGGGGCCAGGAGCTTGGACTCGACCCCTGCAACCTCAAGTAGGTGAGTAAGACACACACAACACACACACAAGACAGGATGTTCCAGAGAAGGGACACAGACACAAGAGGTCACAATTGGAAGTTGAAGACTCAGATGAATCAAAGGGATGTTAGGAAGTATTTCTTCAGTCATAGAGTAGTCAGACCGTGGAATAGCCTAGAAATTGACGTAGTGGAGGCGGGAACCATACATAGTTTTAAGGCGAGGTATGATAAAGCTCATGGGGCAGGGAGAGAGAAGACCTAGCAGCAATCAGCGAAGAGGCGGGGCCAGGAGCTATGACTCGACCCCTGCAACCACAAATATGTGAGTACATACACACACACACACACAAAACACACACACACAACAAAACAACACACACACACAACACACACACAACACAGGCACACCACACAACACACACACACACACGCACACACATACAACACACACACACACACAACACACACACACACACACACACACAAACACACACACACAACACACACACACACGCACAGACAACACACACACACACACACAGACAACACACACACACAGACACACACAAAACACACACACACACAGACAACACACACACACACACACACACACACACACACAACACACACACACCCACACAACACACACACATACACCCACACACACAACACATACACAAACACACACACACACACACACACACACTCACACAACACACACAACACACACACACAACACACAACACACACACACACACACACACACACACACACACACACACACACACACAACACACAAAACACACACACACAACACACACAACACACACACACAACACACACACACAAACACACACACACAACACACACACACAACACACACACACACAACACACACAACACACAAAACACACACACAACACACACACACACACACACACACACACACACAATGGATGAGGGAATACCCGACAGGGAGGCAGCAACGAGTCATGGTACGTGAAGAGGTACCACAGTGGGCGCCTGTGACGAGCGAGGTCCCACAGGGGTCAGTTCTAGGGCCAGTGCTATGTTTTGATGTATGTGAACGACATGATGGAAGGAATAGACTCTGAAGTGTCCCTATTCGCAGATGATGTGAAGTTGATGAGAAGAATTAAATCGGATGAGGATGAGGCAGGACTGCAAAGAGACCTGGACAGGCTGGACATGTGGTCCAGAAACTGGCTTCTCGAATTCAATCCTGCCAAATGCAAAGTCATGAAGATTGGGGAGGGGCAAAGAAGACCGCAGACAGAGTATAGGCTAGGTGGACAAAGACTACAGACCTCACTCAGGGACAAAGACCTCGGGGTGACCATAACACCGAGCTCGTCACCAGAGGCACAATCAACCAAAATAACTGCTGCAGCATACGGGCGCCTCAAACCTGAGAATAGCGTGTGCCGAAACCTTAATAAGAATCCGTTCAAGACATTGTACACTGTGTATGTCAGGCCCATACTGGAGTATGCAAGCAAGCCCAGTCTGGAAACCCACACCTGGTCAAGCACGTTCAAGAAGTTAGAGAAAGTATAAGTTTGCAACAAGGATAGTCCCAAAGCTCAGGGGATGCGTACGAGAAAGGTGAGGGAAATCGGACTGACGACACTGGAGGACAGAAGGGTCCAGGGGAGACCATGGATTAACGACATACATGATACTGCGGGGAATAGACAAGGTGACAGAGAAAGATGTTCCAGAGAGGGGACACAGGAACAAGGGGTCACAACTGGAAGCTGAAGACTCAGACGAGTCCCAGGGCAATTAGGAGTATTTCTTACAGTCATAGAGTCGTCAGGAAGTGGAATAGCCTAGCAAGTGAAGTAGTGGAGGCTGGAACCATACATAGTTTAAGAAGAGGTATGATAAAAAGCCAGGACGCAGAGAGAGAAGGAACCTAGTAGCAATCAGTGAAGAGGCGGGGCCAGAGCTGAGTCTCGACCCCTGCAACCACAATTGAGGTGAGTTACAATTAGGTGAGTAGACATACACACACACAACAACACACACACACCACACACACACGCAACTCACACAACAACACACAACTACACAACCACACACACCCAACACACACACTCACACACACACAACACACACACAACACACACACACACCACACACACACACACACACACACACACAACACCCACCCTCAACACAACCACATACACACACACACACACACATACACACACACACACACACACAACACGATCACAACACACACACACCCACACACACAACACACACACAACACACACCATACACACTACACCACACACACACATTACATACACCCACACACACACACACAACACATCACACACACACACACACACACACAACACACACACACATTTCCACACACACACACATATAACACACAACACACAACACACACACACACACACACACCCACACACACACACACACTTCACAAAACCCACACACACACAACACACAACACACAACACACACATCGCTCACACACACACAACAACACACACACACAGACACACACACACACGAGACAGACACACACACACACGCACAAAAACACACAAACACACTAACACACACACAAACACACACACAGACACACCAGACACACACAATACACACACACAACAAAAACACACACACCCACACACCCACACACACACACTCACCACCACACAACACAACACACACGCACACATACACACACAACACACAACACAGAAAACACACAACACAGAACACACACACAAGCCCAACACACACACACACACACACAACAAACACACAACACACACACACACAACACAAACACACACACACACATATACACACATCAAATAACAACACACGGCACCACACACACAACCCACACAACAACACACACAACACAACACACACAACACACACACATAAATCACAACACACACACACAACACACACACACACCAACACACACACATAACACACAGACAACACACACACACACACATACACACACACACACAACACACACACAACACACACAACACACACAAATAACATACACACACATACACACTCACTGTCCCTCACTCTCTCCCTCACTCTCTCCCTCTCCTCTCCTCCCTCTCTCTCCGGTCCCTCTCTCACCCTCTCTCTCAATCCCTCTCTCTCTCTCTCTCTCTGTCCATCTCTCTCTCCCTCCTCTTTCTCCCTCTCTTCACTCTCCCTCTCTTCTCTCCCTCTCTCCTCTCCCTCCTCTCTCCCTCACGCCCATATACCGATCTCGCACCCGCCTCTCGCTGTAGAGGCTTTCTCTCCATCGCTCGCTCCATTTCTCTCTCTCATATGCCTTTTCCCCGCCCTCCTTCTCCCTCTCTCTCGTTTTCTCTCCCTACTCCCCTCTCTTTCTCCCGCTCCTCTACCCCGTTCTTCACCTTTTCTCATCCCCTCACATTGCTCTCCTCTCCCCCTTGGTCTTATCCCTCACCCCCATACTCTCTCCGCTCTCTCCCCTTTCTACCCTTTCTCTTCCTCTCCTCTCCCTCTTCTACCCTTTCTCTCTCACCCCTCGCACCCCTCCCCCTCTAGCCCTTCTGTTCTGTGGTATAAAAAAAAAAAAAAGAAATGGGTGGCCTTAAGGTCGGAAAACCAGAGAAAATTCTGGGGTAGACGAACCAGAGAGGAAAGACTGGGATTAGAGCTCAAAAGGGAGGAGAGTGGGGAAGAAAGATAGTAGACTTGGTAAGAATATGGAGGAGGCGGATAGCTGAAGGTGCAGAAGTGGGAAGTACAGGTCCTTAGCAGCAGAAGCTAGGATAAAACAGTGCTTAGAGAGAAACTGACAAAGCCTGAAACAGATTAGAAGACAAATACAATTCAGATGTGACATCAGGAAGTTCAAAGTCAGGCGCAGACAAGGGGAACGGTAAGCAACAACGGAGACATGCCGAGTACACGAAGGCCCTATCACCCCACGTGGGGGCCGGGAAAAGATGATGGAGCACACTAAGATCAAACGACAGTCCGAGACAATGAATATGCTATATGCAGAGATCTACAGCCAACTGGAGTTGCAAGGGACAGCTGTCAGGAAAGACAGTTTCACTGAGAATAGAAGTTTCAGGATATGACAGGGACTGAAGGCAAGAACATGTCAATGAAGGAAATAAAATGCCTCAGAGGAAGCAGTGGAGACTCATGGGAGGAGGAAAAGGGCGAGGTCAGTTTTTGTTGTACGGCTCCAAGAAGCCAAGGGACAACTTTGAAGAAATAAAAAAGGAGGAGATAAAAATTATTGAAGGCATCATGAAAACAATAGGTGAGGGCGATATGACCCCAGGTGGACAAATTTTCCAGAGGAATGGGTGGTTTTGCGAGTGGAAGGATAAACGGGCCCTGTCAGAGAACTTTCAAGGAAGAATCAGTTCGAACCAGGATTCTGCAAGAGAAAGCAAGACTGAGGGACAAAGAGGGGTACCAGAGAGTATACCTCGACCGCGACAAACACAAGAAGAAGGACTACACTGAAAGCGAGGTACAGAGACGCTAGGAGAACGAGAAGCAATGACGAAAATGACAGACCCAGACACAGGAAGAAGGGCAAACACAACCCCACAGAACTCCCCACCAAAAGACTCCAACCGCGACCTTCCCAACGCAACTGAGCAATCTATACACAACCCCCTCACTGTCCCCTCTGCACCAACCCCCATATCACAAACCTCACCCCAACAGCTGTCCCTTATGGGCATTCTGACACCCACCCCCATCAACACAAACCCCACCTACACCACAGCCCCATAATAGGCCCCCCACCAAGGCTCCGCTCCCCCAACCCCAATATTCTTGCATGACCACAATGTAAAAAAGAAACTGAAGGTTTGGGTACACAAACGCGGATGGAATAACGAATAAACACGAGATGGAACGAAAGAAGTGAAAAATCCCCAGACACATAGCATCACAGAAACAAAACGCGCTGAGACAATAACAGACACAATCTTCCCAACAGATATCAATCCGAGGAAAGTAGAAAGTAGTAGAGGGGAGGAGGGGTTTGCACTGCTCATAAAACACCAATGGGGGAATTGGAGGACATGGAAGGCATGGACATGATTTGGAGAAAGAGACTACATTGTAGGTACAATTCAGTCCGGAGAACAAAATAGCATTGGAGTGGATGTATAACCCCCCACAGAACTGCGGGAGCCAGAGAGGAGTACGAAGAAAACAACAGGGTGATGGTGGACACACTGGCTGAGGTGGCAAGAAAGAGCTCACTCGAGCAGAGCAAAGTTACTGGTAAGGGCGATTTTCAACCGACAGGGAGATCGACTGGGAAAACCTGGAGCCCCATGGGGTCCTCCGAAACATGGATGAGCCAAGATGATGGAAGCGGTACTTGAAAACCTCATGCATCAACATGTTCATGACACAAACCAGAGAGAGAGGGGAGGATGAACCAGCCAACTGGATCTGTGTTCACCCAGCAGTTCCAGGAATTGAGGAATCACTTACGAGAGGTCCCTGGAGCTAGCGATCACGTGTTCTGATTTTGACTTATATAGTAGAGTTACAAGCGGAAGAAGGTAACAAGAACAGAATGGGAACAGGCCAAACTCTAAAAGGGGGGACTACACAGGTATGAGAAACTTCCTGCCGAGGTTCAGTGGGACAGAGAAAATGGTAGGAAAATCAGTACACGAGATGATGGAAATATGTGGCAACAAAGTGAAAGGAGCAGAGAAAGTTTTGTTCCCAAGGGAAACAGAAATACTAGGAAGACCAAAACGAGTCCTTGATTACCCGAAGGTTAGGGAGGCAAAAACTAAGTGCAACAGAGAATGGAAAAAGGTACAGGAGGCATAGGAACCCGGAAACAAGGAGATTAGTAGTAGAGCCAGAAACGACTATGCACAGATAAGGAGGGAGGGCCAGCGACAGTAACATGAAAACGACATAGCATCGAAAGTCAAATCTGACCCGAAACTGCTGTATATGCCACATTAGAGGAAGACAACAGTCCAAGGACCACAGTGATAAGGCTGAGGAAAGAAGGTGGAGAACCACCAGAAACGATCAAGAGGTATGTGAGAGCTCAACACGAGACTAAGGAAGTATTGACAGTAGAGACAGGAAGACTTTCTTGGGGGGACAGACAGATGGGGACACCAGCAAGGAAAACAACCAACAAGTGTTGGACGACATACATACAGATGAGGAGAGGTGAAGAAACTGCTAAGGACATCGATACTCAAGGCAATGGGAGGGACCGACAACATCTCCCCGTGGGTCCCTTAAGAGGGAGCAGATATAGTTGGTGCGTGCCACTTACCACAATCTTCAACACGTCCCTGGAAACTGGCAACTACCGGAGGTATGGAAGACGGCAAATGTAGTTCCATTTTTAAAAAAAGAGACGGAGAAAGAGGCAACTGAAACTATAGACCTGTGTCATTGGACGTGTATAGTATGCAAAATTATGGAAAGATATCAGGAGGAGAGTGGTGGAGCACCTGGAACGGAACAAGAGTATAAATGCCAACCATCACGGATTCACGGAAGGCAAATCCTTGTGTCCACAAACCCTTCTGGAGTTTTATGATAAAATAACAGAAGTAAAATCACGAAGAGAAGGGGGTGGGTTGATTGCTTCTTCTTCTTGGACTGCAAGAAGGCCCTTTGACACAGTTCTCTCACAAGAGATTAGTGCAAAGAAGCGAGAGCATCAGGCGCAATACAGAAGGCACGCAATGGATCAAGAATACCTGACAGGAGACAACAACGAGTCATGTACGTAATTGATGGATCACAGAGGGCACCTGTGACGAGCGGGGACCACAGGGGTCGGTCCTAGGACCAGTGCTATTTTTGGTAGATGTAAACGACATGATGGAGGGTTTAGACTCAGAAGTGCCCTGTTGGCAGATGATGTGAAGTTAATGAGGAAAATTAAATCTGATGAGACCAGGCAGGACTTCAAAGAGAACTGGACAGACTGGACAACCTGGTCCAGCAAATGGCTTCTCGAATTAATCTGCCAAAAATGCAAAGTCATGAAGATAGGGGAAGGCACAGAAGACCACAGACAGAGTATAGCTAGGTGCCAAAGACTGCAAACCTCACTCAAGGAGAAGACCTTTGGGGTGAGTATAACCCGAGCATGTCGGTCTTCCGGAAGCAACACATCAATCAGATAACTGCTGCGCATAGGGCGCCTGGCAAACCTGAGAACAGCAATCCGATACCTAGTAAGGAATCATTCAAGGACACTGTACACCGTGATGGTCAGGCCCATACTGGCGTATGCAGGCACCTGTTTGGAACCCGCACTTTGAATGAAAGCACGTCAAGAAACTAGAGAAAGTACAAAGGTTTGCACAAGGTTTAGTTTCCAGAGCTAAGGAGAATGTCCTATGAAGAAAGATTAAGGGGAAATCGGCCTGAGCGACACTGGAGGACAAGGAGGGTCAGGGGAACATGATAACGACATATTAAAATACTGGCGTGGAATAGACAAGTGAAAAAAAGACAGGAAAAAAAAAATAAAATTTTTTGGTTTCCAGGAGGGACACAGAAACAAGAGGCCAACTATTGGAAGTTAAAGACACAAGAGTCAGTAGAGATAGTAAGAAGTATTTTCTTCCAGTCTAGAGCCCTTGTAAGGCATGGAATAGCGTAGAAAATTACGTAGTGGAGCAGAAAACCAATACACCAGTTTGATAGACGAGTTTTGATAAAGCTCAAGGAGCGGGAGAGAGAGGGGCCTAGAGCAACCGGTTGAAGAGCCGGGCCAGGAGCTAAGACTCGACCGCCTGCAAACCACAAATAGGTGAGTACAAATAGGTGAGTACACACACACACCACACACAACACCAACACACCACACACACACACACACACACCACACACACACACACACACACACACACACACAAACAACACACACTCAACACCAAAACACAACACACACACCCACACACACACACACACACACACACACACCATCACACACACACAACACAACACACACACACACACACACACATCACGCCACCACACACACACACACACACACAACCACACACAACACACACACACGCACACAACACACACACACACCACAGGCACACACACACACACACACACCACCCACACACACACACACCACACACACACACACGCACACACACCCACACAACACACAACAACACACACAACACACACACACACACACACAACAGACACAACACACACACACACACATCACACACACAACACACACCACCACACACACACACACACACACACACACACACAACACACACACACACCACACACACACACAACACACCAACACACACACCACACACACACACCACACCCACACACACACACACCACACACACACACACACCAAACCCACACACACACACACACACCACACACACACACACACACACACCAACACACACACAACACACACACACACACACACACACACACACACACACACACACACCCACACACACATCACACACACACACACACACAACACACACACACACACACACACACACAACACACACAACACACACACCCCACCACACACACACACAACACACACAACACACACACACACACACACACAACACACACTCACACACAACACACACACACACACACAACACACACAACACACAACACACAACAACACACACACACACACACACAACACACACAACACACACACACACACACACACAACCCTACACCCAACACACACACACACAACAACACAACACAACACACACCACACACAACACACCACACACAACACCATCACAACACAACACCACCACACACACACACACACACACCCCCAACACCAAACACACACACACACACAACACACACACACACACACACACACACAGTTCCACACAAAATTGGTGCAAAAACTGGAGGACCAAGCAGGGATAACAGGGAAGGCACTACCATGGTTCAGGGAATACTTGTCTGGAAACAGCAGCGAGTCATGGTACTGGCGAGGTGTCAGAGTGGGCAAACCGAGTGACCACCCCGCGGGGTCCCGCAGGGGCAGTCCTAGGAACAGGTGCTGTTTCCTGGTATGTGTGAACGACATGACGGAAGGAATAGACTCTAGGTGTCCCTGTTTGCAGATGACGTGAAAGTGATGAGAAGAAACACTCGATCGAAGACCAGGCAGAACTCAAAGGGATCTGCTGGACTGGCTGGGGGCAGAACTGGTCCACAATTGGCTCCTGGAGTTCAATCCCACCAAGTGCAAGTCATGAAGATTGGGGGAAAGGCAAGAAGGCCGCAGACGGAGTACAGTCTAGGGGTCAGAGACTACAAACCACCCTCAGGAAAAAGATCTTGGGGTGAGTCATAACACCAGGCACATCTCCTGAAGCGGCAACATCCACCAATATAACGCTGCAGCATATGGGGCGCCTAGCAAACCTCAGAACAGCATTCCGACATCTTAATAAGGAATCGTTCATGACCCTGTACACCGTATAACGGTTAGGCCCATATTGATATGCGGCACCATTTGGAACCCACACATAGCAAGCATCGTAAAGAAACTAAGAAATTGCAAAGGTTTTCAACAAGACTAGTCCCAGAGCTAAGAGGTCTGTCACTACGAGGAAGGTTTAAGGAAATCAACCTGAACGACACGGAGGCAGGAGAGATAGGGGGGACATGATAAACGACATACAAAATACTGAGAGGAATTGACAAGGTGGAAAAAAACAGGATTCCCAAGAGCTTGGCCACAGTAACCAGGGGACACAGTTGGAAGCTAAAGACACAGATGAATCACAGGGATGTTAGAAGTATTATCTTCAGCCACAGATAGTCAGTAAGTGGAATATTTGGGAAGCGATGTAGTGGAGGCTGGATCCATACATAGCTTTAAGCAGAGGTATGGAAAGGGGGAGGGGGAGAGAGCGATAAAGCTCACGGCTTTCAGGAGAGTGACCTAGTAGCGATCAGTGAAGAGCGGGTCCAGGACTCCGCTCGACCCCTGCCAACCTCATACTAGGTGAGTACAACTAGTGAGTACACACACACAACACACACAACACAACACACACACACACACACACACACACAACACACAACACAACACACAACACAACACCACACACACAGTCACACACACAACACAGCAGCACACACACACACACCCCCACACACAAACACACCACACACACACACACACACACACACCACACAACACACACACAACCACACAACACCCACAACAGCACACACACACACACACAACAACACACACACACACAACACACACACCACCCACACACTCACGACACAGCACACATTACACACAACACACACACACCCACACCCAACACACAACACACACAACACACACACACACACACACAATACACCACACACACACGACCACATGGTCTAAGCATTATACATCAAAATCACACAACTTAATTAAAAACTAAAGAGATTCAATAAAATTCAATATATATGACTACAAATGGGTGAGAAGTGAAAGATAAAAGTTGTTGTTGGTAAAGGTCGCTTCTTCTCTTCTTATTGGATTTTGCTTAGAGACAAACTTACTGGGAAAAATTAATGAACTTTTTAACCCACTTCTAATTGGCAGGGCTGAAGCCAGGAGGAGAGAGAACTTAAGGGTCAACTGAACAGTGCTACAACCCCCACCAGTGTGCTGGGTTAGTAGTCTAAACCCCACCACCAGTTGTGCTGGTTAAGTAGTCTGACCCACCAGGTGGCACCATATATTGGTTGTGCTGGTTAGTATCGACCCACCACCAGTGTGCTGGTTAGTATGTAACCCACCTCACCAGTGTGCTGGGTTAGTAGTCCTGACCCACCCACCAGTGTGCTGGGTTTAGTAGTCTGACCCACCACCAGTGGTGCTGGGTTAGTAGTCTGACCCACCACCAGTGTGCAGGGTTAGAATCTAACCCCACCACCAGGGTGCTGGGTTATATCTGACCCACCACCAGTGTGCTGGGTTAGTAGTCTGACCCACCACCAGTGTGCTGGGTTAGTACTCTGACCACCACCATTGTGCTGGGTTAGTACGTGACCCACCACCATTGTGCTAGGTTAGTAGTCTGACCCGCCACCAGTGTGCTGGGTTAGTAGTCTGACCCACCACCAGTGTGCTGGGTTAGTAGTCTGACCCACGACCAGTGTGCTGGGTTAGTAGTCTGACCCACCACCAGTGTGCTGGGTTAGTGGTCTGACCCACGACCAGTGTGCTGGGTTAGTAGTCTGACCCACCACCAGTGTGCTGGGTTAGTAGTCTGACCCACCACAGTGTGCTGGTTAGTAGTACTGACCCACCACACCATTGTGCTGGGTTAGTAGTCTGACCCACCACCATTGTGCTGGGTTAGTAGTCTGACCCACCACCAGTGTGCTGGGTTAGTAGTCTGACCCACCACCATTGTGCTGGGTTAGTAGTCTGACCCACCACCAGTGTGCTGGGTTAGTAGTCTGACCCCCACCATTGTGCTGGGTTAGTAGTCTGACCCACCACCATTGTGCTGGGTTAGTAGTCTGACCCGCCACCAGTGTGCTGGGTTAGTAGTCTGACCCACCACCAGTGTGCTGGGTTAGTAGTCTGACCCACCACCAGTGTGCTGGGTTAGTAGTCTAACCCACAACCAGTGTGCTGGGTTAGTAGTCTGACCCACCACCATTGTGCTGGGTTAATAGTCTGACCCACCACCAGTGTGCTGGGTTAGTAGTCTGACCCACCACCATTGTGCTGGGTTAGTAGTCTGACCCACCACCATTGTGCTGGGTTAGTAGTCTGACCCGCCACCAGTGTGCTGGGTTAGTAGTCTGACCCACCACCAGTGTGCTGGGTTAGTAGTCTGACCCACCACCAGTGTGCTGGGTTAGTAGTCTAACCCACAACCAGTGTGCTGGGTTAGTAGTCTGACCCACCACCAGTGTGCTGTGTTAGTAGTTTAACCCACCACCAGTGTGCTGGGTTAGTAGTCTGACCCACCACCAGTGTGCTGGGTTAGTAGTCTGACCCACCACCATTGTGCTGGGTTAGTAGTCTGACCCACCACCATTGTGCTGGGTTAATAATCTGACCCGCCACCAGTGTGCTGGGTTAGTAGTCTGACCCACCACCATTGTGCTGGGTTAGTAGTCTGACCCACCACCATTGTGCTGGGTTAATAATCTGACCCGCCACCAGTGTGCTGGGTTAGTAGTCCTGACCCACCACCAGTGTGCTGGGTTAGTAGTCTGACCCACCACCAGTGTGCTGGGTTAGTAGTCTAACCCACAACCAGTGTGCTGGGTTAGTAGTCTGACCCACCACCATTGTGCTGGGTTAGTAGTCTGACCCACCACCAGTGTGCTGGGTTAGTAGTCTGACCCACCACCATTGTGCTGGGTTTAGTAGTCTGACCCACCACCATTGTGCTGGGTTAGTAGTCTGACCCGCCACCAGTGTGCTGGGTTAGTAGTCTGACCCACCACCAGTGTGCTGGGTTAGTAGTCTGACCCACCACCAGTGTGCTGGGTTAGTAGTCTAACCCACAACCAGTGTGCTGGGTTAGTAGTCTGACCCACCACCAGTGTGCTGGGTTAGTAGTCTGACCCACCACCAGTGTGCTGGGTTAGTAGTCTGACCCACCACCAGTGTGCTGGGTTAGTAGTCTGACCCACCACCAGTGTGCTGGTTAGTAGTCTGACCCACCACCAGTGTGCTGGGTTAGTAGTCTGACCCACCACCAGTGTGCTGGGTTAGTAGTCTGACCCACCACCAGTGTGCTGGGTTAGTAGTCTGACCCACCACCAGTGTGCTGGGTTAGTAGTCTGACCCACCACCAGTGTCCTGGGTTAGTGGTCTGACCCACCACCAGTGTGCTGGGTTAGTAGTCTGACCCACCACCAGTGTGCTGGGTTAGTAGTCTGACCCACCACCAGTGTGCTGGGTTAGTAGTCTGACCCACCACCAGTGTGCTGGATTAGTAGTCTGACCCACCACCAGTGTGCTGGGTTAGTAGTCTAACCCACCACCAGTGTGCTGGGTTAGTAGTCTGACCCACCACTAGTGCACTGGGTTAGTAGTCTAACCCACCACCAGTGTGCTGGGTTAGTAGTCTGACCCACCACTAGTGCACTGGGTTAGTAGTCTAACCCACCACCAGTGTGCTGGGTTAGTAGTCTGATCCGCCACCAGTGCACTGGGTTAGTAGTCTAACCCACCACCAGTGTGCTGGGTTAGTAGTCTGACCCATCACTAGTGCACTGGGTTAGTAGTCTAACCCACCACCAGTGTGCTGGGTTAGTAGTCTGACCCGCCACCAGTGCACTGGGTTAGTAGTCTAACCCACCACCAGTGTGCTGGGTTAGTAGTCTGACCCACCACTAGTGCACTGGGTTAGTAGTCTAACCCACCACCAGTGTTCTGGGTTAGTAGTCTGACCCGCCACCAGTGCACTGCGTTAGTAGTCTATCCCACCACCAGTGTGCTGGGTTAGTAGTCTGACCCACCACTAGTGCACTGGGTTAGTAGTCTAACCCACCACCAGTGTGCTGGGTTAGTAGTCTGACCCACCACTAGTGCACTGGGTTAGTAGTCTAACCCACCACCAGTGTGCTGGGTTAGTAGTCTGACCCACCACCAGTGTGCTGGGTTAGTAGTCTGACCCACCACTAGTGCACTGGGTTAGTAGACTAACCCACCACCAGTGTGCTGGGTTAGAAGCGTATGAGACGTGGAAAATGGCTAACGAAATTACTATTTTTAAAGCAGGGCATAAGTCATTACCCTCAAATTACCGCCCTAAAGCCTGATCTTAGTTATAGGCAAATTATTGAGTCAATTATAACTGATAATATACGAAGCCATAGGCAGTAGGTTGGTAGACACCAACCACCCAGGAAGGTAATACTGTCCTGTGGTAGTAGGTTGGTAGACAGCAACCACCCAGGAAGGTAATACTGTCCTGTGGTAGTAGGTTGGTAGACAACAACCACCCAGGAAGGTCATACTGTCCTGTGGTAGTAGGTTGGTAGAAAAGAAACCCCCCCGGGAAAGGAAATACTGCCCCTGGGTATAGGTTTGGTAGACAGAAAACCACCCGGGAAGGGTAATACTGCCCTGGGGGTAGTAGGTTGGTAAAAACAGAAAACCACCCAGGAAGGTAATACTGCCCCCCTGTGGTAGTAGGTTTGGGGAACGAAACCCAAACCCGGGAAAGGGTAATACGCCCTTTGGGGTTTAAGTGGGTTTGGTAGACAGCAACCACCCAGGAAGGTAATACTTTTCCTGTGGAAAGTAGGTTGGTAGCAGAAAACCCCCCAGGGAGGTATTATGTCCTGTGGTAGTAGGGGGTTTAGAGAGAAACCCAAACCAGGAAGGAAATTTACTGTCCTTGGTAGTAGGGTTGGTAGACAGAAAAAACCCCCGGGAAAGGGTAATACGGGCCTGTGGTAGTGGGTTTGGTAAAACACCCAACCCCCCAAAGGAAAAGGAAATTTACTGCCCTGGGTAGTAGGTTGGTAAAACAGCAACCACCCAGGAAGGAAAATACTGCCCTGTGGTAGTGGGTTTGGTAGACAGAAACCCAAGGAAGGTAATACTTTTCCTTTTGGTAGTGGGTTTTGGTAGACAGAAACCCACCCAGGAAGGTAATATTGTCCTGTTTTTAGTGGGTTTGGGTAACAGCAACCACCCAGGGGGGTTTTCTGTCCTGTGGTAGTAGGTTGGTAGACAGCAACCACCCAGGGAGGTACTACCATCCTGTGGTAGTAGTTGGTAGACAGCAACCACCCAGGGAGGTACTACCGTCCTGTGGTAGTAGGTTGGTAGACAGCAACCACCCAGGGAGGTACTACCATCCTGTGGTAGTAGGTTGGTAGACAGCAACCACCCAGGGAGAGGTACTACCATCCTGTGGTAGTAGGTTGGTAGACAACAACCACCCAGGGAGGTACTACCATCCTGTAGTAGTAGGTTGGTAGACAACCACCCAGGGAGGTACTACCATCCTGTGGTAGTAGGTTGGTAGACAACAACCACCCAGGGAGGTACTACCATCCTGTGGTAGTAGGTTGGTAGACAACAACCACCCAGGGAGGTACTACCATCCTGGGGTTAGTAGGTTGGTAGACAGCAACCACCCAGGGAGGTACTACCATCCTGTGGCAGTAGGTTGGTAGACAACAACCACCCAGGGAGGTACTACCATCCTGTGGCAGTAGGTTGGTAGACAACAACCACCCAGAGAGGTACTACCCTCCTGTGGTAGTAGGTTGGTAGACAACAACCACCCAGGGAGGTACTACCATCCTGTGGCAGTAGGTTGGTAGACAACAACCACCCAGGGAGGTACTACCATCCTGTGGTAGTAGGTTCGTAGACAAAAAACCACCCAGGGAGGTACTACCATCCTGTGGTAGTAGGATGGTAGACAACAACCACCCAGGGAGGTACTACCATCCTGTGGCAGTAGGTTGGTAGACAACAACCACCCAGGGAGGTAATACCATCCTGTGGTAGTAGGTTGGTAGACAACAACCACCCAGGGAGGTACTACCATCCTGTGGTAGTAGGATGGTAGACAACAACCACCCAGGGAGGTAATACCATCCTGTGGTAGTAGGATGGTAGACAACCACCCAGGGAGGTACTACCATCCTGTGGTAGTAGGATGGTAAACAACAACCACCCAGGGAGGTACTACCATCCTGTGGCAGTAGGTTGGTAGACAACAACCACCCAGGGAGGTACTACCATCCTGTGGTAGTAGGTTGGTAGACAACAACCACCCAGGGAGGTACTACCATCCTGTGGTAGTAGGTTGGTAGACAACAACCACCCAGGGAGGTAATACCATCCTGTGGTAGTAGGTTGGTAGACAACAACCACCCAGGGAGGTACTACCATCCTGTGGTAGTAGGTTGGTAGACAACAACCACCCAGGGAGGTAATACCATCCTGTGGTAGTAGGTTGGTAGACAACAACCACCCAGGGAGGTAATACCATCCTGTGGTAGTAGGTTGGTAGACAACCACCCAGGGAGGTACTACCATCCTGTGGTAGTAGGTTGGTAGACAACAACCACCCAGGGAGGTACTACCATCCTGTGGTAGTAGGTTGGTAGACAACAACCACCCAGGGAGGTAATACCATCCTGTGGTAGTAGGTTGGTAGACAACAACCACCCAGGGAGGTAATACCATCCTGTGGTAGTAGGTTGGTAGACAACAACCCCCGGGGAGGTACTACCATCCTGTGGTAGTAGGTTGGTAGACAACAACCACCCAGGGAGGTACTACCATCCTGTGGTAGTAGGATGGTAGACAACAACCACCCAGGGAGGTACTACCATCCTGTCAAGCGAGTGTGAAATATAAATCTGTAAATGTTTTTCATGATGGTAGGACTGCTGGTGTCTTTTTTTCTGTCTCATCAACACACGGGATAACTGGTATATCCTGTATTACAACCCAGGATTCCAAATGGCCTGTTACCCCGGGTGTAATGGGAGCAAATAAACACAGTAGAAAAAGTTTAGACTTATATTATCCTTCACCAATTTAGAACAGCAATATGTACACTATGTACAGTGATAAGTATAGTGCACTCCACGGTAAGCAAAGCAGAAATAGAAGCCACAAGATAGCAGACCGTGCTTCAACCAGCTCTAGAATGGGAATGACAAGGGCAGACAGGAGAGTGGTACCCACATAACCTCTGCGATTGCCAAAACCACCTTCTTATTGGCTAGAACCTGGTCACTAGTTGAACGACGGGGCCCCATCATCAACTCTTTGCAACCTGGTTCGCTGGTTGGGGGAGAACGACGGGGCCCCATCATCAACTCTTAGCAACCTGGTTCGCTGGTTGGGGGAGATAGCCTGTAAATGAGGGTGTGTACATGCGCCGAATAAAGGTTACGTACTCTTTGCATGCCACATCCTGTTACTTCTATTTACACTTATGTCACACTACACATGCATGTATACGTATATGTATTAAGAATGAGAAATTTGTGCAGCGTTTTAGGAATCTTTATTGAGGAAACGTTTCGCCAGCCAGTGGCTTCTTCAGTCCAATGCAGATAAGAAAGGTGGAAGATGAGGAGTTTGAGGTAATTAGTCCTTCAGCCTGGAGGCGATGTATTCAGTCCAGCGCCTAGCATGGGCCAGTAGGTATAGTGTAGTGCTCCTTCTTATGTTCTTATATGTTCGGAGAAGTGACTGATATACCGCAGTCAGGTAAATATATTCCCAAATATAGCACAAGTATCTCATTCTTCGACTTGTGGGTTTTCTAAATCACATCACATATATGTATATACACCTATCTGAGTTTCTCTATTTTCTTTACAACTCTTATTTGTTTCCTTTTATCTCCATGGGAAAGGAAACAAGAATTCTTCCTCCGTAAGCCATGTGTGACGTAAGAGGCGACTAAAATAAACCATACCACGGGTGGGGATAGAACCCGCGGTCAGAGTGTCTCAAAACTCCAGACCGTCGTGTTAGCCACTAGACCAGCTAGCCACAATAAGATTCATCCAACTAGGTATATTTCTACACCATAGGAAGGTTAGCGGGTTCTATCCCCGCCCGTGGTATGATTTGTTTGCAATCGAGTCATTATGATTCCGTGAGTCAGGGGACTAAAATGCCGGGAGCAAGGGGCTAGTAACCCCATCTCCTGTATACATTACTAAATTTAGAAAGAAAAACTTTATACCATATACTTTGTTTTAGGTCACCCTGCCTTGGTAGCAGACGACCAGTGTGTTGAAAAATATATATGACGTTGAGTCCCTCTTCACCAATGTCCCTCTTGATGATGTCCTTGATTTTCTTAGAGAGAAGGCCCATGAAGGGTTTCTACATCTCCCTATGCCTATTGGTGTCTTTCTTGATCTTATCCGCCTCTGTGTGGACTCGAATTCCTTTTCCTTCCAAGGGAAATATTATTCTCAAACCTTCGGTGTCACTATGGGCTCTCCTCTCTCTCCTGTCCTTGCTAATCTTTACATGGAATACTTCGAGACTGTTCTTCCTACCATCGATGTGCAACCTTCACTCTGGCTCCGCTATGTGGATGACATCTTTGCTCTGTGGCCTCATGACTCCAGTCTCTTCCAACCTTTTCTTGAAGCTCTTAATAGTCTTGCCCCTTCCATTAAGTTTAAAGCTGAATGGGAATCTAATTCCTTGCTTCCTTTCCTTGATGGTCATGTCCACCGCTCAGATACAGGTTTTTCCTTTTCCGTTTACCGAAAACCTATGTACAGTGGCATGTACATTCACTACTTTTCCTATCATGCTTTCCCTGTCAAGAAAAGTGTTCTTATCTCCCTCTTTCTCCGTGCCCTCCGCATCTGTGATCCTCAGTTCCTTCCAGCAGAAATTTCCACTCTTCATAATTCGTGTTCCCGTCTTGGCTACCCTTCCCATTTCATAGACTCTGCCCTCTCACGTGCTAAACGTAATTTCTTCTCTCCCAAACTCTCTACTCCTGGGAACTCTTCTGTCCTCTGCCTTCCCTATATTTCCGGTCTTTCTAATCTCAACAATTCTCTCCGTCCCTTAGACATCAAACTTACTTTCCGCCAGACTAACACTCTTCGCACTAATCTCGTTCATACCTCTCCTCCCTCTACAGATGTTCCTGGTGTCTATTCTATTTCTTGCTCCTCCTGTTCTCTTCAATACTTTGGAGAAACTGGTCGATCTCTTTCTGACAGACTTAGGGAGCACAAAAATAGTGTTAGGCTTGCCGACACTAACAATGCTCTTTTCGGTCACATCAGAGATCACAGCCATCCTATAGACTGGTCTTCTGCTAAAACTGTCTTCCCTACTTCCAACTCGAACAGTCGCCGTCTAGTTGAATCCTCTCTAATACACAACTTTCCTTGTATGAATCTTAGTCCTGGCTTCGTCTCTGTAGATGCCTTCCTCTCCCACTACATTGTAAAATGATCCAAACTTCAGAACACCCGTGAGTTAACCTGATTCCTCATTTTTTCTTCTTCTCCCTCTTCCCCTTTCCTCTTTCCTTTTTTCTCCTCTGGGTTGTCTGTCTTTCTTATTTCTCGTGTTTCTGTTCCTTCATTATTTATTTATTTCATCACTTCCCTTTCCCCCCACCTCTGTGCACTTGCTCTCCCTCTGTGGGCACCTAGCTCCCTTGTGGGCACCTAGCTCCCTTGCAGTGCTCCCCTTTCTTTGTATTTGACTGGCTCCTCCTCCTTAGTTCCCCACTACTACCACTACTACTACTACTACCACTACTACCACTACCACTACTACTACTACTACTACTACTACTACTACCACCACCACTACCTTTTCCTGCCTATATATACCCGTCCTGCTCCACTTCTCGTTAGTGTGACTTTGTAAATGGTCCAAGTCGGACCGAAACGTCGTCGTAAGCTCCTCTCTTCTATGAGTGGGTTATTTCTGTATATATAAGAATCCATCTTGATAAGCATAATTAGATATATGATACTCAGCATGGGCTCACGAGGGGTCGCCCCTACATCACTAATTCGCTGATTTTCTACAGTAAACCATTGTAGGCAGTTCATCACGATAATTATTGTCTCAAAACTCCAGACCGTCGTGTTAGCCATCATCTGGAGTTTTGAGACTCTCAGACCGCGGGTTCAAACCCCACCCGTGGTATGGTTTGTTTGCAATCGTGTCATTACGATTTCGTGGATCATGATCAAGAATGCGATATTGTTTGATTGTATTTTAGCGAAGTTCTTGGTAGATCACCACATAAGAAAGTTGCAGCTCATTGCAATGGAGAAAAAGTGGTGTTATGGGTCGGGTCATGGCTCACCAACAGAGAGTAGAGTCTGCATAGTATTATTATAATCACAGGGGAGCGCTAAACCCATAGGGATTATACAACACCTGTGAGGAGCGGGGAATGGAAGGTACTCAGGCTTAATTCAGAGAACTGGAGTACAGATCCAGTTCCCTGAGATCAGTAACAAGTGGCGTTCCTTAGGGATCAGTTTCAGGCCCATTCTTGTTCATAATATACTTTAATAATCTGCATACTGTGGGCTTCCTGCTTGCACAGGTAAATGTTATCCATCTCAGCACACTAAATCACGCTGAAAAAATATTTACGGTGCCCCGTGGTGGCAACAGCTCTCGCTTCACACGGTGAGTGTCCGGGTTCGATTTCCGCGAAGGGGTGGAAACACTGGACGTGTTTCCTTACACCGGTCTGTCTGTGTTCACCCATCAGTATTATGGGTACCTAATTTGCGGGAAATGTTCAGCATAACAAGCGGCTTCTGTATGGTAGTATATCATTGATGTCAGCTATGGTCTGTATACCTTGTACATGTACTGGTATACCTTGTACATGTACTGGTATACCTTGTACATGTACTTATATACCTTGTACATGTACTTATATACCTTGTACATGTACTTGTATACCTTGTACATGTACTGGTATACCTTGTACATGTACTGGTATACCTTGTACATGTACTGGTAGTAAATATATTATTATATTAATCTTTAACGAGGGAATAACAACTAATATGAGCAAATTCGCTGCCGACACAATAGACAGGATAACAGATTCAGAGAAAGATGTCATCTAACTTCTGGAGAATTTAGACAAACTCGTGTCGTTGTCAGCAACGTAGCAGACGCAGTTAGTGTTGATACAAGGACACAGATGTAACTAATGTCACGTGTTATTGTGGAAACGTTTCGCTTTCCAGGAGCTTTGTTAAGCTGTACTGGTGGAGCATTATGAGTCTACTAAAGCAAGGGGAAGTGAGGGCTCGTTACTCCGTCACTTACCTCAGCCCGAGACGAGAAGTAGAGAAAGAGAGAGAGAGAGAATAGAATAAGAGAAAGAGAAGAAACAGCGAGAGAAACACATTTAGTGAAATGATTTTTAGTGTGCATCGCCTGAGAGAGAATGACAGGTAGAGTGGAAATGTCTGTCAGGAAATGTTCCTGACTGGTGCGAAAATGCTCTAGACTGGCTGGAAATGCTCCAGACTGGCTAGAAATACTCTAGAATGGCTGGAAATGCTCCAGACTTACTGGAAATGCTCCAGACTGGCTGGAAATGCTCTAGACTGGCTGGAAATGCTCCAAACTGTCTGGAAATGCTCTAAACTGGCTGGAAATGCTCTAAACTGGCTGGAAATGCTCTAAGCTGGATGGAAATGCTCCAGATTGGATGGAAATGCTCCAGACTGGCTGGAAATATTCCAAACTGTCTGGAAATGCTCCAGACTGGATGGAAATGCTCCAGACTCGCTGGAAATGCTCCAGATTGGCTGGAAATGCTCCAGACTGTATGAAAATGCTCAAGACTGGATGAAAATGCTCCAGACTCGCTGGAAATGCTTCAGACTGTATGGAAATGCTCCAGACTCGCTGGAAATGCTCCAGACTGTATGGAAATGCTCCAGACTCGCTGGAAATGCTCCAGACTGGATGGAAATACTCCAGACTCGCTGGAAATGCTCCAGACTGTATGGAAATGCTCCAGACTCGCTGGAAATGCTCCAGACTGGATGGAAATGCTCCAGACTGTATGGAAATGCTCCAGACTCGCTGGAAATGCTCCAAACTGGATGGAAATGCTCCAGACTGGATGGAAATGCTTCAGACTCGCTGGAAATGCTCCAGACTCGCTGGAAATGCTCCAGACTGGATGGAAATACTCCAGACTCGCTGGAAATGCTCCAGACTGTATGGAAATGCTCCAGACTCGCTGGAAATGCTCCAGACTGGATGGAAATGCTCCAGACTGTATGGAAATGCTCCAGACTCGCTGGAAATGCTCCAAACTGGATGGAAATGCTCCAGACTGGATGGAAATGCTTCAGACTCGCTGGAAATGCTCCAGACTCGCTGGAAATGCTCCAGACTGTATGGAAATGCTCCCAACTAGAAAATTATTCAATATATGAATCTAAATAAGATTTGCCTCTTATCTTCAGTATTCAAGAGAGAGAGAGAGAGAGAGAGAGAGAGAGAGAGAGAGAGAGACAGACAGACAGACAGACAGACAGACAGAGAGAGAGAGAGAGAGAGAGAGAGAGAGAGAGAGAGAGAGAGAGAGAGAGAGAGAGAGAGAGAGAGAGGAGAGAGAAAAGACGAGCAATCCTGCCAGAGTGCAAAGCGTTTAACTGGCTTCCGGAAGTATAATTTGCATAATGAGTGATGTGTTGCAGGTGTTGCAAGGGGAAGATGTGAGCAGCATCTCTCTTTCTCTCATAAAATTTTTCTCTCTCACTCTCCTTTTCAAATTATCTATCTAAAAAAACAACAATAACAGAAGCAGCAACAAAAGCAACAACAGTAGCAGCAGTAACAAACAACAGTAAAAACAGCATCAATGGCATCAGCAAAAGGAACCAAAACAACAACAGTAACAATAACAGTAGAAGAATCAGCAGCAACAACAGCAGCATCAACAGCAATAATAGAAGCAGCAAAAACATCAACAGCAATAGCATTAGAAACAGTAGCAACACTAGCAACAACAGCTACAAGAGCAGTAGCAACAACAACAGCTACAAGAGCAGTAGCAACAACAACAGCTACAAGAGCAGTAGCAACAACAACAGCTACAAGAGCAGTAGCAACAACAACAGCTACAAGAGCAGTACCAACAACAACAGCTACACGAGCAGTAGCAACAACAACAGCTACAAGAGCAGTAGCAACAACAACAGCTACAAGAGCAGTAGTAACAACAACAGCTACAAGAGCAGTAGTAACAACAACAGCTACAAGAGCAGTAGTAACAACAACAGCTACAAGAGCAGTAGTAACAACAACAGCTACAAGAGCAGTAGTAACAACAACAGCTACAAGAGCAGTAGTAACAACAACAGCTACAAGAGCAGTAGCAACAACAACAGCTACAAGAGCAGTAGCAACAACAACAGCTACAAAAGCAGTAGCAACAACAACAGCTACAAGAGCAGTAGCAACAACAACAGCTACAAAAGCAGTAGCAACAACAACAGCTACAAGAGCAGTAGCAACAACAACAGCTACAAGAGCAGTAGCAACAACAACAGCTACAAAAGCAGTAGCAACAACAACAGCTACAAGAGCAGTAGCAACAACAACAGCTACAAGAGCAGTAGCAACAACAACAGCTACAAAAGCAGTAGTAACAACAACAGCTACACGAGCAGTAGCAACAACAACAGCTACAAGAGCAGTAGCAACAACAACAGCTACACGAGCAGTAGCAACAACAACAGCTACAAGAGTAGTAGCAACAACAACAGCTACAAGAGCAGTAGCAACAACAACAGCTACAAGAGCAGTAGCAACAACAACAGCTACAAGAGCAGTAGCAACAACAACAGCTACAAGAGCAGTAGTAACAACAACAGCTACAAGAGCAGTAGTAACAACAACAGCTACAAGAGCAGTAGTAACAACAACAGCTACAAGAGCAGTAGCAAAAACAACAGCTACAAAAGCAGTAGCAACAACAACAGCTACAAGAGCAGTAGTAACAACAACAGCTACAATAGCAGTAGCAACAACAACAGCTACAAAAGCAGTAGTAACAACAACAGCTACACGAGCAGTAGCAACAACAACAGCTACACGAGCAGTAGCAACAACAACAGCTACAAAAGCAGTAGTAGTAACAACAGCTACAAAAGCAGTAGTAACAACAACAGCTACAAAAGCAGTAGCAACAACAACAGCTACAAAAGCAGTAGTAACAACAACAGCTACAAGAGCAGTAGCAACAACAACAGCTACAAAAGCAGTAGCAACAACAACAGCTACAAGAGCAGTAGCAACAACAACAGCTACAAGAGCAGTAGCAACAACAACAGCTACAAGAGCAGTAGCAACAACAACAGCTACAAGAGCAGTAGCAACAACAACAGCTACAAGAGCAGTAGCAACAACAACAGCTACAAGAGCAGTAGTAACAACAACAGCTACAAGAGCAGTAACAACAACAACAGCTACAAGAGCAGTAGCAACAACAACAGCTACAAGAGCAGTAGCAACAACAGCAGCTACAAGAGCAGTAGCAACAACAACAGCTACAAGAGCAGTAGTAACAACAACAGCTACAAGAGCAGTAACAACAACAACAGCTACAAGAGCAGTAGTAACAACAACAGCTACAAGAACAGTAGCAACAACAACAACTACAAAAGCAGTAGCAACAACAACAGCTACAAGAGCAGTAGCAACAACAGCAGCTACAAGAGCAGTAGCAACAACAACAACTACAAAAGCAGTAGCAACAACAACAGCTACAAGAGCAGTAGCAACAATAACAGCTACAAGAGCAGTAGCAACAACAGCAGCTACAAGAGCAGTAGCAACAATAACAGCTACAAGAGTAGTAGCAACAACAACAGCTACAAGAGCAGTAGCAACAACAACAGCTACAAGAGCAGTAGCAACAACAACAGCTACAAGAGCAGTAGTAACAACAGCAGCTACAAGAGTAGTAGCAACAACAACAGCTACAAGAGCAGTAGCAACAACAACAGCTACAAGAGCAGTAGCAACAACAGCAGCTAGAAGAGCAGTAGCAACAACAACAGCTAGAAGAGCAGTAGCAACAACAACAGCTAGAAGAGCAGTAGCAACAACAACAGCTACACGAGCAGTAGCAACAACAACAGCTACAAGAGCAGTAGCAACAACAACAGCTACAAGAGCAGTAGCAACAACAGCTACAAGAGCAGTAGCAACAACAACAGCTACAAGAGCAGTAGCAACAACAACAGCTACAAGAGCAGTAGCAACAACAACAGCTACACGAGCAGTAGCAACAACAACAGCTACAAGAGCAGTAGCAACAACAGCTACAAGAGCAGTAGCAACAACAACAACAGCTACAAGAGCAGTAGCAACAACAACAGCTACAAGAGCAGTAGCAACAACAGCTACAAGAGCAGTAGCAACAACAGCTACAAGAGCAGTAGCAACAACAGCTACAAGAGCAGTAGCAACAACAACAACTACAAGAGCAGTAGTAACAACAGCAAGCAGTAGCAAGAACAGCATCAGGTCGTCCACAACAGCACCCTGAACCACCATCACTCGCCTAAATCAAACTACTGTGAACCACCCTAGTTAAGAACAGCCAGAATAACATGATACAACCAACACATAAGAAGGCCCAACATACACTACTGATGTATGCACGTATATGAGGCGTAGCAGTATTACGTATGCCTCGATCTCATTACGCTAATGTTCTGCAGAGCTTTCCTCATATTAAGGAAAAGTGGAAATAAATGAGCAGGTCGTTTCGACAGGCGGAACTATGAAGTGATTATTTTCAGTTTGCTTAACGTGATTGCTCGGGGACTGCCATGATATTTTGGTGCTTTATATCTATGGTTATATGTGTTGTGAAAATACTGTCGTTGTTGATTACTGGTGGGAGGGAAGGGGGTCGAGGCATGGCTCACTGCTCAGTCTTTTAGTTTGCTGTGTGTGCTCACCTAATTGTGGGTGTAGGGATCGATTCATAGCTCCTGGCCTCGCCTCTTCACTGGTCGCTACTACGTCCACTCTCTCCCTGCTCCATGAGCTTTATCATATCTTTTCTTAAAGCTATGTATGGTTCCTGCCTCCACTACCTCACTTTCCAGACTATTCCACTTCCTGACAACTCACAAGGGGTCACAGTCAGAAGTTGAAGGCTCATCTGAGTCTTCAACTTCTGACTGTGACCCCTTGTTGCTGTGTTCCATCTCTGGAATATCCTGTCTCTGTCCACCTTGTGTGTGTGTGTGTGTGTGTGTGTGTGTGTGTGTGTGTGTGTGTGTGTGTACTTACCTAACTATGGTTGAAGGGGTCGAGTCACAACTTCTGGCCCCGCCTCTTCACTGGTGGCTACTAGGTTCACTCTCAGAGTATTGTAGTGGGTGAAGAAGGATGGTAGTGGGTGAAGAGGATCCTATATACTGACTTACAAGTCACAGAAAACTCAAAACAGAGAAAGCTGTGAGATCCTCGACACCTAACATTCCAGCACCGCAGTGTGGCTATCCAAAGACGGAGCGCCTAGTGAATTTATTGATGCCTCAATGACCGTGTTCCAAGCTCAGACACTACAAGAAAATAAAGAGTTGCCACCTTTCTTTTCTCAGTGCCTCACCGTGGCTATCCAGAGAGGGATCACCTGCTCAATCTATGGTTCCCGTACAGCTTCTGCAAAGCTGTTGTAATCTGGATGTGTGGATTAAACTACTGTGTACTCTGATGCCGAGTTTGTAGATTCGAATCCTACTGTGGATTGAGAGGTAATGATATATATATATATATATATATATATATATATATATATATATTTTATATATATATATATATGCACAAAATATGCACAAACACTGATTTCTGGCTGAAGGAGACTCGAACCTACGAACCTTGGAACAAGGTACGCAGTGCATTACCATTCTCACCACACTGGACCAATACCTTGGCGTCCAGCTTGCGCTAGACGTTGATCCAAGGCAGCCAGCTTTCGAGTCTCCTTCAGCCAGAGATCAGTGTTTGTGTATATTTCGCCTGCTCTTGCGAATTCCTTGCATTGTTAATATCTCTAGTAAGGCTGATGCATGCAGGGGATGAGATGAAAAGCTGTAAGCCTTCTCCCTGAAAGCTGGCTGCCTTGGATCAAACATCTAGCGCAAGCTGGACGCCAAGGTATTGGTCCAGTGTGGTGAGAATGGTAATGCACTGCGTACCTTGTTCCAAGGTTCGTAGGTTCGAGTCTCCTTCAGCCAGAGATCAGTGTTTATATATATATATATATATATATATATATATAATATATATATATATATATATATATATATATATATATTGTATTGCTTATGTGGTATTTATTGTTATTACTGCTCTTACTGCTGTTGTTACTACTGCTTCTGCTGTTGTTGTTGTTGTTCTGTAGACAGAATTTGAGAAGCAGAGTGAGCGAGACAGAGAGAGAGAGAGAGAGAGAGTAAATACAGAGTAATAAGAGGATAATGTTGCATTATAGAGAAGCTGGTGATATACAGAGGTACGTAACTCATAGAGGAGATTAGAGTTGAGTAGGAAGGCTTGCACTGCAACTTACGACCACCTCAACTGTTGCAAAACTAAGCCCGGGGATAGTGTTTAATACCAGGCAGGATCTCCCTTTAAACTTAAGACTTTGTGGGGGGTCTTGAGGGGTCTGTGTGATGTTGTGGGGGTCTTGAGGGGTATGTATGATGTTGTGGGGTTCTTGTGGGGGTCTTAATGATGTTGTGGGGGTCTTGAGGGGTATGTATGATGTTGTGGGGGTTTTGTGGGGTCTTAATGATGTTGTGGGGGTCTTGAGGGGTCTTAATGATGTTGTGGGAGTCTTGTGGGGTCTGTATGATACTGTGGGGGGGGTCTTATACTCACCTAACTGTGGTTGTGGTTGCACTGTGTGTTCAATGTGATGTTATGGGTTGATCAAGACGTTGTGGGGAAGGGTTAAGTGGGTTGAATAAGAACCTGGTTTATTCCTGACTCGTGGGTTTAATTCCTGACTTAATGGCTTTTGCGGTTTAAGTTTTTATTTTTGGGGTCTCTCTCTCTCTCTCTCTCTCTCTCTCTAGTGAGGATTCCAACCACAGGATCTGGAAGAACTCCTACTGGAGCTGGAAATGGGAATGGTTCCCGGGAATAACAACTATGGAATACCTCTCCTAATGTATATTGTCAACAGCAGCTGCAACCTCGGGTTTAAAACAAGGGCAGAGGAGGACTTTACAGCCGCAGGTGCTGTATTTTGTGCTGTTGTTATTGATGCTGTTATTATTGATGTTGTTATTATTGATGCTGTTGTTATTGATGCTGTTATTATTGATGCTGTTATTATTGATGCTGTTGTTATTGATGCTGTTATTATTGATGCTGTTGTTATTGAAGCTGTTATTATTGATGCTGTTGTTATTGAAGCTGTTATTATTGATGCTGCTGCTGCTGATCTTGTTGCTGCTGCCGTCGCTATTATTATTGTTACTATTATTATTATTAATATTATCATCATCATCTGGTAAGGCACAAACTGAAGACTAACTTTGAACAAACTTCATTAAATAACGTTAATATAATATTTTTTTTAAGCGATACCACCACCACCACTACCACTACGACCACCACCACTACGACCACCACCACTACGACCACCACCACTACGACCACCACCACTACGACGACCACCACCACTACCACTACGACCACCACCACTACGACCACCACCACTACGACCACCACCACTACGACCACCACCACTACGACCACCACCACTACCACTACGACCACCACCACTACGACCACCACCACACGACCACCACCACTACGACGACCACCACCACTACCACTACGACCACCACCACTACGACCACCACCACTACGACCACCACCACTACGACCACCACCACTACGACGACCACCACCACTACCACTACGACCACCACCACTACGACCACCACCACTACGACCACCCACCACTACGACCACCACCACTACGACCACCACCACTACGACGACCACCACCACTACCACTACGACCACCACCACTACGACGACCACCACCACCACTACACTACCACCACCACCACTACGACGACCACCACCACCACTACACTACCACCACCACTACGACCACCACCACAACTACCACTACGACCACCACCACTACGACCACCACCACCACACTACACTACCACCACCACTACGACCACCACCACCACCACTACCACTACGACCACGACCACTACGACCACCACCACTACGACGACCACCACTACGACGACCACCACTAGGACCACCACCACTACGACCACCACCACCACCACTACGACCACCACCACTAGACCACCACCACTACGACCACCACCACCACTACGACCACCACAACTACGACCACCACCACTACGACCACCACCACCACTACGACCACCACTACGACCACCACCACTACGACCACCACCACTACGACCACCACCACCACCACCACCACTACGACCACCACCACTATGACCACCACCACTACGACCAACACCACCACTACGACCACCACCACTACGACCACCACCACTACGACCACCACCACTACGACCACCACCACCACTACGACCACCACCACTACGACCACCACCACCACCACTACACTACGACCACCACTACGACGACGACCACCACCAACTACCACCACCACTACGACCACCACCACTACGACCACCACCACTAACGACCACCACCACTACGACGACCACCACCACCACTACACTACGACCACCACCACTACGACCACCACCACTACGACGACCACCACCACCACTACACTACGACCACCACCACTACGACCGACGACCACCACCACCACTACACTACCACCACCACTACGACCACCACCACTACGACCACCACCACTACGACCACAACCACTACGACCACCACCACTACGACCACCACACTACGACGACCACCACCACCACTACACTACGACCACCACCACTACGACGACGACCACCACCACCACTACACTACCACCACCACTACGACCACCACCACTACGACCACCACCACTACGGCCACCACCACCACTACGGCCACCACCACTACGACCACCAACACTACGACCACCACCACTACGACGACTACCACCACCACTACACTACGACCACCACCACCACCACCACTACACTACCACCACCACTACGGCCACCACCACTACGACCACCACCACCACCACTACACTACGACCACCCCCACTACGACGACGACCACCACCCCACTACACTACCACCACCACTACGACCACCACTACGACCACCACCACTACCACTACACGACCACCACCACCACTACACTACGACCACCACCACTACGACGACCACCACCACCACTACACTAACCACCACACTACGACCACCACTACGACGACCACCACCACCACCACTACACTCCCACCACCACTACGACCACCACCACCACCACTACACTACGACCACCACCACTACGACACGACCACCACCACCACTACACTAAACCACCACTACGACCACCACCACTACGACCATCACTACGACCACCACCAGTACGACGACCACCACCACCACTACGACCACCACCACTACGACGACCACCACCACCACCACTACACTACCACCACCACTACGATATACCACCACTACGACCACCACCACTACGACCACCACCACTACGATCACCACCACATACGACGACTACCACCACCACTACACTACGACCACCACCACTACGACGACCACCACCACTACGACAACCACCACCAACACCACTACACTACCACCACCACTACGACCACCACCGCTACGACCACCACCCCTACGACCACACCACCACTCCAACCACCACCACTACGACGACGACGACCACCACTACACTACCACCACCACTACGACCACCACCACTACGACCACCACCACCACTACCACCACTACGACGACGACCACCACCACTACGACTACCACCACCACTACGACCACCACACTACGACCACCACCACCACTACGACGACCACCACTACGACCACCACCACTACACTACGACCACCACTACACTACCACCACCACTACGACCACCACCACTACGACCACCACCACTACGACCACCACCACTACGACGACCACCACCACCACTACACTACGACCACCACCACTACGACGACCACCACCACCACTACACATACCACCACTACGACCACCACCACTACGACCACCACCACTACGACCACCACCACAAACTACCACTACGACGACCACAACTACGACGACCACCACCACTACACTACCACCACCACTACGACCACCACCACAACTACCACTACGACCACCACCACTACGACGACCACCACCAACACTACCACCACCACTACGACCACCACCACTACGACCACCACCACCACTACCACCACTACGACGACCACCACCACTACGACGACCACCACCACCACTACGACTACCACAACCACTACGACCACCACCACCACTACGACCACCACCACCACTACGACCACCACCACAACTACGACGACCACCACTACGACTACCACCACCACTACGACCACCACCACCACTACGACCACCACCACCACTACGACTACCACCACCAACGACGACGACCACCACTACGACCACCACCACTACGGCCACCACCACCACTACGACCACCACAACCACTACGACTACCACCACCACTACGACGACGACCACCACCACCACTACGACCACCACCAACACTACGACTACCACCACCACTACGACCACCACCACTATCACACACCACTACGACCACCACCGCTACGACTACCACCACCACCACTACGACTACCACCGCCACTACGACCACTACCACCACCACCACTACGACTACCACCACCACTACGACTACCACCACCACCACTACGACGACCACCAACACTACGACGACCACCATCACTACGACTACCACCACCACTACGACCACCACCACCACTACGACCACCACCACCACTATGACCACCACCACCACTACGACCACCACCACCACTACGACCACCACAACCACCACTAACAGATAAAGCAGTGTGAGTGCAGTAATGCAAGCAGCAGTAATGCAAGCAGCAGTAATGCAGGCAGCAGTAATGCAGGCAGCAGTAATGTAAGCAGCAGTAATGCAAGCAGCAGTAATGCAGGCAGCAGTAATGCAAGCAGCAGTAATGCAGGAAGCAGTAATGCAAGCAGCAGTAATGCAGGCAGCAGTAATGCAAGCAGCAGTAATGCAAGCAGCAATAATGCAGGCAGCAGTAATGCAAGCAGCAGTAATGCAAGCAGCAGTAATGCAAGCAGCAGTAATGCAAGCAGCAGTAATGCAAGAAGCAGTAATGCAGGCAGCAGTAATGCAGGCAGCAGTAATGCAAGCAGCAGTAATGCAGGAAGCAGTAATGCAAGCAGCAGTAATGCAGGCAGCAGTAATGCACGCAACAGTAATGCAAGCAACAGTAATACAAGCAGCAGTAATGCAAGCAGCAGTAATGCAGGCAGCAGTAATGCACGCAACAGTAATGCAAGCAACAGTAATACAAGCAGCAGTAATGCAAGCAGCAGTAATGCAAGCAGCAGTAATGCAGGCAGCAGTAATGCAGGCAGCAGTAATGCAAGCAGCAGTAATGCAAGCAGCAGTAATGCAAGCAGCAGTAATGCAAGCAGCAGTAATGCAAGCAGCAGTAATGCAAGCAGCAGTAATGCAAGAAGCAGTAATGCAGGCAGCAGTAATGCAGGCAGCAGTAATGCAAGCAGCAGTAATGCAAGAAGCAGTAATGCAAGCAGCAGTAATGCAAGCAGCAGTAATGCAAGAAGCAGTAATGCAGGCAGCAGTAATGCAGGCAGCAGTAATGCAAGCAGCAGTAATGCAAGCAGCAGTAATGCAAGCAGCAGTAATGCAAGCAGCAATAATGCAGGCAGCAGTAATGCAAGCAGCAGTAATGCAAGCAGCAGTAATGCAAGCAGCAGTAATGCAGGCAGCAGTAATGCAAGCAGCAGTAATGCAAGCAGCAGTAATGCAAGCACAGTAATGCAAGCAGCAGTAATGCAAGAAGCAGTAATGCAGGCAGCAGTAATGCAGCAGCAGTAATGCAAGCAGCAGTAATGCAAGCAGCAGTAATGCAAGCAGCAGTAATGCAAGCAGCAGTAATGCAAGCAGCAGTAATGCAGGCAGCAGTAATGCAAGCAGCAGTAATGCAAGCAGCAGTAATGCAAGCAGCAGTAATGCAGGCAGCAGTAATGCAAGCAGCAGTAATGCAAGCAGCAGTAATGCAAGCAGCGTAATGCAAGCAGCAGTAATGCAGCAGCAGTAATGCAAGCAGCAGTAATGCAAGCAGCAGTAATGCAGGCAGCAGTAATGCAGGCAGCAGTAATGCAAGCAGCAGTAATGCAAGCAGCAGTAATGCAGGCAGCAGTAATGCAGGCAGCAGTAATGCAAGCAGCAGTAATGCAAGCAGCAGTAATGCAAGCACAGTAATGCAGGCAGCAGTAATGCAAGCAGCAGTAATGCAAGCAGCAGTAATGCAGGCAGCAGTAATGCAAGCAGCAGTAATGCAAGCAGCAGTAATGCAAGCAGCAATAATGCAGGCAGCAGTAATGCAGGCAGCAGTAATGCAGGAAGCAGTAATGCAGGCAGCAGTAATGCAGGCAGCAGTAATGCAAGCAGCAGTAATGCAAGCAGCAGTAATGCAGGCAGCAGTAATGCAAGCAGCAGTAATGCAAGCAGCAGTAATGCAGGCAGCAGTAATGCAGGCAGCAGTAATGCAGGCAGCAGTAATGCAGGCAGCAGTAATGCAAGTAGCAGTAATGTAAGCAGCAGTAATGCAGGCAGCAGTAATGCAAGCAGCAGTAATGCAGCAGCAATAATGCGGCAGCAGTAATGCAGGCAGCAGTAATGCAGGCAGCAGTAATGCAGGCAGCAGTAATGCAGGCAGCAGTAATGCAAGTAGCAGTAATGTAAGCAGCAGTAATGCAGGCAGCAGTAATGCAAGCAGCAGTAATGCAAGCAGCAATAATGCAGGCAGCAGTAATGCAGGCAGCAGTAATGCAGGCAGCAGTAATGCAGGCAGCAGTAATGCAGGCAGCAGTAATGCAAGTAGCAGTAATGTAAGCAGCAGTAATGCAGGCAGCAGTAATGTAAGCAGCAGTAATGCAAGCAGCAGTAATGCAAGCAGCAATAATGCAGGCAGCAGTAATGCAGGCAGCAGTAATGCAGGCAGCAGTAATGCAAGCAGCAGTAATGCAAGCAGCAGTAATGTAAGCAGCAGTAATGCAAGCAGCAGTAATGCAAGCAGCAGTAATGCAGGCAGCAGTAATGCAGGCAGCAGTAATGCAAGCAGCAGTAATGTAAGCAGCAGTAATGCAGGCAGCAGTAATGCAAGCAGCAGTAATGCAAGCAGCAATAATGCAGGCAGCAGTAATGCAGGCAGCAGTAATGCAAGCAGCAGTAATGTAAGCAGCAGTAATGCAGGCAGCAGTAATGCAAGCAGCAGTAATGCAAGCAGCAATAATGCAGGCAGCAGTAATGCAGGCAGCAGTAATGCAGGCAGCAGTAATGCAAGCAGCAGTAATGCAAGCAGCAGTAATGTAAGCAGCAGTAATGCAAGCAGCAGTAATGCAAGCAGCATAATGCAGGCAGTAGTAATGCAGGCAGCAGTAATGCAGGCAGCAGTAATGCAAGCAGCAGTAATGCAAGCAGCAATAATGCAGGCAGCAATAATGCAGGCAGCAGTAATGCAGGCAGCAGTAATGCAAGCAGCAGTAATGCAAGCAGCAATAATGCAGGCAGCAGTAATGCAGGCAGCAGTAATGCAAGCAGCAGTAATGTAAGCAGCAGTAATGCAGGCAGCAGTAATGCAAGCAGCAGTAATGCAAGCAGCAATAATGCAGGCAGCAGTAATGCAGGCAGCAGTAATGCAGGCACAGTAATGCAAGCAGCAGTAATGCAAGCAGCAGTAATGTAAGCAGCAGTAATGCAAGCAGCAGTAATGCAAGCAGCAATAATGCAGGCAGCAGTAATGCAGGCAGCAGTAATGCAGGCAGCAGTAATGCAAGCAGCAGTAATGCAAGCAGCAGTAATGTAAGCAGCAGTAATGCAAGCAGCAGTAATGCAAGCAGCAATAATGCAGGCAGCAGTAATGCAAGCAGCAGTAATGCAAGCAGCAGTAATGCAAGCAGCAGTAATGCAAGCAGCAATAATGCAAGCAGCAGTAATGCAAGCAGCAGTAATGCAAGCAGCAATAATGCAAGCAGCAGTAATGCAGGCAGCAGTAATGCAGGCAGCAGTAATGCAAGCAGCAGTAATGCAAGCAGCAATAATGCAGGCAGCAATAATGCAAGCAGCAGTAATGGCACCTTCTCACCACTACACACAAACTTCAGACATTGGTTTGACATTTTCCATATTGTGCACACGCACCGTGATCCAGGGGGGAGGGGGAGCTATATGCTCCTCTCTCTCTCTCTCTCTCTCTTTCTATCTCTCTCTTTCTCTCTATCTCTTTAAATTGAACACGATAACAAGAAACCCTAATAAAGACGAACAAAACAAGAGTAGTGAATAATAGCATCACCAGTTTAACAAAGACCTGAGAGAGAGTATCCCAGCCTCACACTACGCTTCACAAGTGTCGAGATCTGAACGTTCAAACGTTGCTTGACACACTGCTGCCACACCTGTCCTTGCCCATCTTTTAAATCTCCCTATATACACCGAAATAAATGTTTTTTAGGAGTTTACCTAACCTAACCTGCCCTAATCTAACCTAACCTGCCCTAATCTAACTTAACCTGCCCCAATCTAACTTAACCTGCCCCAATGTAGCCTAACCTAACCTGCCCTAATCTAACCTAACCTGCCCCAATCTAACTTAACCTGCCCCAATCTAACTTAACCTGCCCTAATCTAACCTAACCTGCCCCAATCTAACTTAACCTGCCCCAATAACCTAACCTAACCTGCCCTAATCTAACCTAACCTGCCCCAATCTAACTTAACCTGCCCCAATCTAACTTAACCTGCCCCAATCTAACCTAACCTGCCCCAATCTAACTTAACCTGCCCCAATCTTAACTTAACCTGCCCAATCTAACTAACCTGCCCCAATCTAACTTAACCTGCCCCAATCCTAACTTAACCTGCCCCAATCTAATTTAACCTGCCCCAATCTAACTTAACCTGCCCCAATGTAACCTAACCTAACCTGCCCTAATCTAACCTAACCTGCCCCAATCTAACTTAACCTGCCCCAATGTAACCAAACTAACCTGCCCAAATCTAACTAACCTGCCCCAATCTAACTTAACCTGCCCCAATCTAACTTAACCTGCCCCAATCTAACTTAACCTGCCCCAATCTAACTTAACCTGCCCCAATGTAACCTAACCTAACCTGCCCTAATCTAACCTAACCTGCCCCAATCTAACTTAACCTGCCCCAATGTAACCTAACTAACAGCCCCAATCTAACTTAACCTGCCCCAATCTAACTTAACCTGCCCAATCTAACTTAACCTGCCCCAATCTAACTTAACCTGCCCCAATCTAACTTAACCTGCCCCAATGTAACCTAACCTAACCTGCCCTAATCTAACCTAACCTCCCCATCTAACTTAACCTGCCCCAATCTAACTAAAAACCTGCCCCAATTAGCCTAACTTAACCTGCCCCAATCTAACTTAACCTCCCAATCTAACTTAACCTGCCCCAATATAACCTAACTAACCTGCCCTAATCTAACTAACCTGCCCCAATCTAACTTAACCTGCCCCAATGTAACCTAACTAACCTGCCCAATCTAACTTAACCTGCCCCAATCTAACTTAACCTGCCCAATCTAACTTAACCTCCCCAAAAACTTAACCTGCCCAACAACTTAACCTGCCCCAATCTAACTTAACCTGCCCCAATCTAATTTAACCTGCCCCAATCTAACTTAAACCTGCCCAATGTAACCTAACCTAACCTGCCCTAATCTAACCTAACCTGCCCCAATCTAACTTAACCTGCCCCAATGTAACCTAACTTAACCTGCCCAAATCTAACTTAACCTGCCCCAATCTAACTTAACCTGCCCCAATCTAACTTAACCTGCCCCAATCTAACTTAACCTGCCCCAATCTAACTTAACCTGGCCCAATGTAACCTAACCTAACCTGCCCTAATCTAACCTAACCTGCCCCAATCTAACTTAACCTGCCCCAATGTAACCTAACTTAACCTGCCCCAATCTAACTTAACCTGCCCCAATCTAACTTAACCTGCTCCAATCTAACTTAACCTGCCCCAATCTAACTTAACCTGCCCCAATCTAACTTAACCTGCCCCAATCGAACTTAACCTGCCCCAATCTAACTTAACCTGCCCCAATCTAACTTAACCTGCTCCAATCTAACTTAACCTGCCCCAATCTAACTTAACCTGCCCCAATGTAACCTAACTTAACCTGCCCCAATGTAACCTAACTTAACCTGCCCCAATCTAACTTAACCTGCCCCAATCTAACTTAACCTGCTCCAATCTAACTTAACCTGCCCCAATATAACTTAACCTGCCCCAATCTAACTTAACCTGCTCCAATCTAACTTAACCTGCCCCAATCTAACTTAACCTGCCCCAGTCTAACTTAACCTGCCCCAATCTAACTTAACCTGCCCCAATCTAACTTAACCTGCCCCAATGTAACCTAACCTAACGTGCCCTAATCTAACCTAACCTGCCCCAATCTAACTTAACCTGCCCCAATGTAACCTAACTTAACCTGCCCCAATCTAACTTAATCTGTCCCAATCTAACTTAACCTGCCCCAATCTAACTTAACCTGCCCCAATCTAACTTAACCTGCCCCAATGTAACCTAACCTAACCTGCCCCAATCTAACTTAACCTGCCCCAATCTAACTTAACCTGCCCCAATGTAACCTAACTTAACCTGCCCCAATCTAACTTAACCTGCCCCAATCTAACTTAACCTGCTCCAATCTAACTTAACCTGCCCCAATCTAACTTAACCTGCCCCAATCTAACTTAACCTGCTCCAATCTAACTTAACCTGCCACAATCTAACTTAACCTGCTCCAATCTAACTTAACCTGCCCCAATGTAACCTAACTTAACCTGCCCCAATCTAACTTAACCTGCCCCAATCTAACTTAACCTGCTCCAATCTAACTTAACCTGCCCCAATCTAACTTAACCTGCCCCAATGTAACCTAACTTAACCTGCCCCAATCTAACTTAACCTGCCTCAATCTAACTTAACGTAACCTAATCTTATCTTGTTGTAAGTGGTTTACACTATCGACAAGTTGAAGATTAAGACACATGTGCAACCGTTGGGCGTCTTTATTGTTGAAACGTTTGTTCTACGCAGTAGATTTCTTCAGTCAAATACAGAGACAACAGTAGTAATGAAATAAAGACGATGTAATCAGTCCATTACCGCTATAACGTATGTATACTGTAATAAAGTTACAGCAATCAAATTGTAGACAACGGAACAAGGCGCGTGTACATGTGGCAAACAGTGGCATGAGAAATTAAACAGAAGAAGAAAAAAAGAGAATTGAGAAAGGCGCCTTGGGAGGAAAGGTGGGGAAACCTCCGCCAATTAGCGAGCGCCATTTTTTCCCGCGTTTTTAGCTCTTTTTGTGAAGTTCTGGCGGGAACTTTCACGTGTGTGTTCCAGCTGATGATTTGTTTACCATCTCATCTGCCCGCGATTTCTGCCTGTTAAAATTTCTGGCTCTCCGGTCTATGAGAGAAGGTGAGTGTGGAAACTGTTTGCATGGCCAGCGGTCTACACACACACCTTCAAGTTTTCCACAAACAATTAAAGCTTTTACGAAGTTAAACAAAGGCTTCAGAGGGATGGCTAAACTGTTTAAACTAGGCCATCAAAGCTTCAATGTTTTACCACATCCAGCCCAACCTTAAAACATTATCCTTGTACACTGAGCGATTTCCGGAGTTTTAAAAAAACCTACCCAGTAATAATAATCTTTATTTCTACAAGTACACGATATAATTTATACAGACCATAGCTGACATCAGCGACATACTATATAGAAAGTCCCTGTTTATGTAGAGCATTTTGGGCCCTTCTCTCCTGTGTATTGTTACAGTCATGGTATTGTGTGAGGCACACATGTCACTCACAGTCACACATGTCACACACAGTCACACCACAGTCACACATGTCACACACAGTCACACACAGTCACACATGTCACACACAGTCACACACAGTCATACATGTCACTCACAGTCACACATGTCACACACAGTCACACATGTCACTCACAGTCACACACAGTCACACATGTCACTCACAGTCACACATGTCACTCACAGTCACACATGTCACTCACACATGTCACTAATACCTCACTCTCTGCCTGCAGTGTTGTTAAACCTCTCTGTGTGTTAGAAGGGATCAAGGTCTCAGGACCGGAATGTTGTGGAATATATTCTATTACTCAGTTATGGTTGCAGGGGTCGAGTCACAGCTCATGGCACCGCCTCTTTATTGCTCGCTACTAAGTCACTCTCCCTACTCCATGAGCTTTATCATACCTTTTATTAAAGCTGTGTGCTTATAAATCAATTTGTCGGTATCTCTTACCAAGGCTTACACCAGTACCTAACTGTTGCACATGTGTCTTAATTATCAACCTGATAACTGTACCTATGTGTACCTGCGGCTAAGTAAACCTACTTCCGGGCTGTGGTTCCTACGTCAGTTTACGTGCAGCCAGCAGTAACAGCCTGGTTGATCAGGCCTTGATCCACCAGGAAGCTTGGTCACAGACCGAGTTGCGGGGGTGTTGACCCCCGAAACCCCCTCCAGGTATACTTCAGGTATACTCTAGGTATACTTCAGTTATACTCCATGTATACTTCATGTATACTCCAGGTATACTCTAGGTATACTCCAGGTATACTCCAAGTGTGTGAAGTGCTTCTACACACTTGAAGAATGAGACACTCGGGCAATATTTGGGAATGTTTATCAGGGAAACGTTTGGCCAGCCAGTGGCTGCTTCAGTCCAGTACAGAGACAGCTGGAAGATGATGACAAGTTTAAGGTAATCAGTCCCTTAACCTACCGTCGATGTGTTCAGATGGATTAAACACATCGACTCCAGGCTGAGGGACTGATTACCTCAAACTCCTCATTATCTTCCACACTTCTTAATGGATTGAAGAAGCCAATGGCTAGCGAAACGTTTCCCTAATAAAGGTTCCCAAAGATGCCCAGGAGTCACATTCTTCAACTTTTCGGGTTTCTAAACCACTTCACGTCATATCTAAATTTCCCTGCCTTCCATAACTGAATTAGGAAGCGCCTTTGTTGAAATTTTCTAGGTAAACACCAGAGCATTTTACAAGTTATCCAAGCTGTTCCAGAATGTCATTCCAGGAGGCTCTTCCAAGATGCCATTCTAGAATGTCATTCCAGGAAGCCATTCCAGGATGTCAGTCTAGGACGCCATTCCAGGATGTCATTCTAGGACGCCATTCCAAGATGCCATTCGAGGATGTCATTCCAGGACGCCATTCCAGGATTTCATTCCAGGAAGCCATTCCAGGATGTCAGTCTAGGACGCCATTCCAGGATGTCATTCTAGGACGCCATTCCAAGGTGCCATTCGAGGATGTCATTCCAGGACGCCATTCCAGGATTTCATTCCAGGAAGCCATTCCAGGATGTCATTCCGGGAAGCCATTCCACGAAGCCAATTCAGGATGTCATTCCAGGAAGCCATTCCAGGATACCATTCCGGGAAGCCATTCCAGGATGTCATTCCAGGATGTCAATCAAGGATGTCATTCAAGAAAGCCATTCCAGGATGTCCTTCCAGGATGTCAATCAAGGAGGTCATTCAAGAAAGCCATTCCAGGAAGTCATTCCAGGATGTCATTCCAGAAAGCTCTTGCAGGATGTCATTCCAGGATGTCAATCAAGGATGTTATTCAAGAAAGCCATTCCAGGAAGTCATTCCAGGATGTCATTTCATGACACCGGGACATGAGTCAACAATGTTGCTCATAGATCACCCGCACGTGACAACTCTTCCAGCAATCTGGTCCTAGTTACGTTTCAAGCCGAGCAGATGAATCATTCTGCTTTTATGAGACGAATAATAACGAAAAGTTGGAAGTGGAAAAACAAAGAAATAAAACAAAAACAAAGAAAAAACTTCTGGCAATTATTTAAAGGTTTTTCTTTCAAGGCTAAATAATAATAATTATAATGATGATCATAATAATAATAGAAATAAAAAATAATTATAATGATGACGAAAATAATAATAATAACGGCAATAAAAATATAAATAATAATAATAATAATAATAATAATAATAATAATAATAATAACAATAACAATAATAATAATAATAATAATAATAATAATAATAATAATAATAATAATAATAACAATAACAATAATAATAATAATAATAATAATAATAATAATAATAACAATAATAATAATAATAATAATAATAATAATAATAATCCTTGTAGATAATACCTACCATCCTATACCTCCATCCTTGTAGACAATACCTGCCATCCTATACCTCCATCCTTGTAGACAATACCTGCCATCCTATACCTCCATCCTTGTAGACAATACCTGCCATCCTATACCTCCATCCTTGTAGACAATACCTGCCATCCTATACCTCCATCCTTGTAGACAATACCTGCCATCCTATACCTCCATCCTTGTAGACAATACCTGCCATCCTATACCTCCATCCTTGTAGACAATACCTGCCATCCTATACCTCCATCCTTGTAGACAATACCTGCCATCCTATACCTCCATCCTTGTAGACAATACCTGCCATCCTATACCTCCATCCTTGTAGACAATACCTGCCATCCTATACCTCCATCCTTGTAGACAATACCTGCCATCCTATACCTCCATCCTTGTAGATAAGACCTGCCATCCTATACCTCCATCCTTGTAGACAATACCTGCCATCCTATACCTCCATCCTTGTAGACAATACCTGCCATCCTATACCTCCATCCTTGTAGATAATACCTGTCATCCTATACCTCCATCCTTGTAGACAATACCTGCCATCCTATACCTCCATCCTTGTAGATAATACCTGCCATCCTATACCTCCATCCTTGTAGACAATACCTGCCATCCTACACCTCCATCCTTGTAGACAATACCTACCATCCTATACCTCCATCCTTGTAGACAATACCTGCCATCCTATACCTCCATCCTTGTAGACAATACCTGCCATCCTATACCTCCATCCTTGTAGATAATACCTGCCATCCTACACCTCCATCCTTGTAGACAATACCTGCCATCCTAGACCACTCTTGTAGACAATACCTGCCTTCCTACACCACCATCCTAGTAGACAATACCTGCCATCCTAGACCACTCTTGTAGACAATACCTGCCTTCCTACACCACCATCCTAGTAGACAATACCTGCCATCCTAGACCACTCTTGTAGACAATACCTGCCTTCCTACATCACCATCCTTGTAGACAATACCTGCCATCCTAGACCACTCTTGTAGACAATACCTGCCTTCCTACACCACCATCCTAGTAGACAATACCTGCCATCCTAGACCACTCTTGTAGACAATACCTGCCTTCCTACATCACCATCCTTGTAGACAATACCTGCCATCCTAGACCACTCTTGTAGACAATACCTGCCTTCCTACACCACCATCCTAGTAGACAATACCTGCCATCCTAGACCACTCTTGTAGACAATACCTGCCTTCCTACATCACCATCCTTGTAGACAATACCTGCCATCCTAGACCACTCTTGTAGACAATACCTGCCTTCCTACACCACCATCCTAGTAGACAATACCTGCCATCCTAGACCACTCTTGTAGACAATACCTGCCTTCCTACATCACCATCCTTGTAGACAATACCTGCCTTCCTACACCACCATCCTTGTAGACAATACCTGCCATCCTAGACCACTCTTGTAGACAATACCTGCCATCCTACACCACCATCCTTGTAGACAATACCTGCCATCCTATACCTCCATCCTTGTAGATAATACCTGCCATCCTACACCTCCATCCTAGTAGACAATACCTGCCATCCTAGACCACTCTTGTAGACAATACCTGCCTTCCTACACCACCATCCTTGTAGACAATACCTGCCATCCTACACCTCCATCCTAGTAGACAATACCTGCCATCCTAGACCACTCTTGTAGACAATACCTGCCTTCCTACATCACCATCCTTGTAGACAATACCTGCCATCCTACATGAAACAAAATATCTGAGAGAGACATAACCTAACTTCTAGACAGGAGATGAGACACCAACAGCAACACACTAATAAAATCCCCAAGTCATCCAACTTTCTTGTACAGAAGTTACACTTAAACCAGTCTTGTGCTACATAAGTTACACTTAAACCAGTCTTGGGCTACCTAAGTTACACTTAAACCAGTCTTGGGCTACCTAAGTTACACTTAAACCAGTCTTGGGCTACCTAAGTTACACTTAAACCAGTCTTGGGCTACCTAAGTTACACTTAAAAAAGTCTTGCGATACCTAAGTTACACTTAAATCAGTCTTGGGCTACCTAAGTTACACTTAAACCAGTCTTGTGCTACATAAGTTACACTTAAACCAGTCTTGGGCTACATAAGCTACACTTAAACCAGTCTTGGGCTACATAAGTTACGCTTAAACCAGTCTTGGGCTACCTAAGTTACACTTAAACCAGTTTTGGGCTACCTAAGTTACACTTAAACCAGTCTCGGGCTACCTAAGTTACACTCAAAACAGTCTTGTGCTACCTAAGTTACACTTAAACCAGTCTTGGGCTACCTAAGTTACACTTAAACCAGTCTTGGGCTACCTAAGTTACACTTAAACTAGTCTTGTGCTACGTAAGTTACACTTAAACCAGTCTTGGGCTACCTAAGTTACACTTAAACCAGTCTTGTGCTACCTAAGCTACACTTAAGCCAGTCTTGAGCTACCTATGTTACACTTAAACCAGTCTTGTGCTACCTAAGTTACACTTAAACCAGTCTTGGGCTACCTAAGTTTACACTTAAATCAGTCTTGGCTACGTAAGTTACACTTAAACCAGTCTTGGGTTACCTAAGTTACACTTAAACCAGTCTTGGGGCTACCTAAGTTACACTTAAACCAGTCTTGGGCTACCTAAGTTACACTTAAAACCAGTCTTGTGCTACCTAAGTTACATTTAAGCCAGTTTTGGGCTACCTAAGTTACACTTAAACCAGTCTTGGGCTACCTAAGTTACACTTAAATCAGTCCTGGGCTACCTAAGTTACACTTAAACCAGTCTTGGGCTACCTAAGCTACACTTAAACCAGTCTTGGGCTACCTAAGTTGCGCTTAAACCAGTCTTGGGCTACCTAAGTTACACTTAAACCAGTCTTGGCTACCTAAGTTACACTTGAACCAGTCTTGGGCTACCTAAGTTACACTTAAACCAGTCTTGGGCTACCTAAGTTACACTTAAAACCAGTCTTGGGCTACCTAAGTTACACTTAAACCAGTCTTGGGCTACCTAAGTTACACTTAAACCAGTCTTGGGCTACCTAAGTTACACTTAAACCAGTCTTGGGCTACCTAAGTTTCACTTAAACCAGTCTTGGGCTACCTAAGTTACACTTAAACGAGTCTTGGGCTACCTAAGTTTCACTTAAACGAGTCTTGGGCTACCTAAGTTTCACTTAAACGAGTCTTGGGCTACCTAAGTTACACTTAAACCAGTCTTGGGCTACCTAAGTTACACTTAAACCAGTCTTGGGCTACCTAAGTTACACTTAAAAAAGTCTTGCGATACCTAAGTTACACTTAAACCAGTCTTGTGCTACCTAAGTTACACTTAAACCAGTCTTGTGCTACCTAAGTTACACTTAAACCAGTCTTGTGCTACCTAAGTTACACTTAAACCAGTCTTGGGCTACCTAAGTTACACTTAAACGAGTCTTGGGCTACCTAAGTTTCACTTAAACCAGTCTTGGGCTACCTAAGTTACACTTAAACCAGTCTTGGGCTACCTAAGTTACACTTAAACCAGTCTTGGGCTACCTAAGTTACACTTAAAAAAGTCTTGCGATACCTAAGTTACACTTAAATCAGTCTTGGGCTACCTAAGTTACACTTAAACCAGTCTTGTGCTACATAAGTTACACTTAAACCAGTCTTGGGCTACCTAAGCTACACTTAAACCAGTCTTGGGCTACATAAGTTACGCTTAAACCAGTCTTGGGCTACCTAAGTTACACTTAAACCAGTTTTGGGCTACCTAAGTTACACTTAAACCAGTCTCGGGCTACCTAAGTTACACTCAAAACAGTCTTGTGCTACCTAAGTTACACTTAAACCAGTCTTGGGCTACCTAAGTTACACTTAAACCAGTCTTGGGCTACCTAAGTTACACTTAAACTAGTCCTTGTGCTACGTAAGTTACACTTAAACCAGTCTTGGGCTACCTAAGTTACACTTAAACCATCTTGTGCTACCTAAGCTAACACTTAAGCCAGTCTTGAGCTACCTATGTTACACTTAAACCAGTCTTGTGCTACCTAAGTTACACTTAAACCAGTCTTGGGCTACCTAAGTTACACTTAAATCAGTCTTGGGCTACGTAAGTTACACTTAAACCAGTCTTGGGTTACCTAAGTTACACTTAAACCAGTCTTGGGCTACCTAAGTTACACTTAAACCAGTCTTGGGCTACCTAAGTTACACTTATACCAGTCTTGTGCTACCTAAGTTACATTTAAGCCAGTTTTGGGCTACCTAAGTTACACTTAAACCAGTCTTGGGCTACCTAAGTTACACTTAAATCAGTCCTGGGCTACCTAAGTTACACTTAAACCAGTCTTGGGCTACCTAAGCTACACTTAAACCAGTCTTGGGCTACCTAAGTTGCGCTTAAACCAGTCTTGGGCTACCTAAGTTACACTTAAACCAGTCTTGGGCTACCTAAGTTACACTTGAACCAGTCTTGGGCTACCTAAGTTACACTTAAACCAGTCTTGGGCTACCTAAGTTACACTTAAACCAGTCTTGGGCTACCTAAGTTACACTTAAACCAGTCTTGGGCTACCTAAGTTACACTTAAACCAGTCTTGGGCTACCTAAGTTACACTTAAACCAGTCTTGGGCTACCTAAGTTTCACTTAAACCAGTCTTGGGCTACCTAAGTTACACTTAAACGAGTCTTGGGCTACCTAAGTTTCACTTAAACGAGTCTTGGGCTACCTAAGTTTCACTTAAACGAGTCTTGGCTACCTAAGTTACACTTAAACCAGTCTTGGGCTACCTAAGTTACACTTAAACGATCTTGGGCTACCTAAGTTTCACTTAAACCAGTCTTGGGCTACCTAAGTTACACTTAAACCAGTCTTGGGCTACCTAAGTTTCACTTAAACCAGTCTTGGGCTACCTAAGTTACACTTAAACGAGTCTTGGGCTACCTAAGTTTCACTTAAACCAGTCTTGGGCTACCTAAGTTACACTTAAACCAGTCTTGGGCTACCTAAGTTACACTTAAACCAGTCTTGGGCTACCTAAGTTACACTTAAAAAAGTCTTGCGATACCTAAGTTACACTTAAATCAGTCTTGGGCTACCTAAGTTACACTTAAACCAGCTCTGTGCTACATAAGTTACACTTAAACCAGTTTTGGGGCTACCTAAGCTACACTTAAACCAGTCTTGGGCTACATAAGTTACGCTTAAACCAGTCTTGGGCTACCTAAGTTACACTTAAACCAGTTTTGGGCTACCTAAGTTACACTTAAACCAGTCTCGGGCTACCTAAGTTACACTCAAAACAGTCTTGTGCTACCTAAGTTACACTTAAACCAGTCTTGGGCTACCTAAGTTACACTTAAACCAGTCTTGGGCTACCTAAGTTACACTTAAACTAGTCTTGTGCTACGTAAGTTACACTTAAACCAGTCTTGGGCTACCTAAGTTACACTTAAACCAGTCTTGTGCTACCTAAGCTACACTTAAGCCAGTCTTGAGCTACCTATGTTACACTTAAACCAGTCTTGTGCTACCTAAGTTACACTTAAACCAGTCTTGGGCTACCTAAGTTACACTTAAATCAGTCTTGGGCTACGTAAGTTACACTTAAACCAGTCTTGGGTTACCTAAGTTACACTTAAACCAGTCTTGGGCTACCTAAGTTACACTTAAACCAGTCTTGGGCTACCTAAGTTACACTTATACCAGTCTTGTGCTACCTAAGTTACATTTAAGCCAGTTTTGGGCTACCTAAGTTACACTTAAACCAGTCTTGGGCTACCTAAGTTACACTTAAATCAGTCCTGGGCTACCTAAGTTACACTTAAACCAGTCTTGGGCTACCTAAGCTACACTTAAACCAGTCTTGGGCTACCTAAGTTGCGCTTAAACCAGTCTTGGGCTACCTAAGTTACACTTAAACCAGTCTTGGCTACCTAATTTTACACTTGAACCAGTCTTGGGCTACCTAAGTTACACTTAAACCAGTCTTGGGCTACCTAAGTTACACTTAAACCAGTCTTGGGCTACCTAAGTTACACTTAAACCAGTCTTGGGCTACCTAAGTTACACTTAAACCAGTCTTGGGCTACCTAAGTTACACTTAAACCAGTCTTGGGCTACCTAAGTTACACTTAAACCAGTCTTGGGCTACCTAAGTTACACTTAAACCAGTCTTGGGCTACCTAAGCTACACTTAAACCAGTCTTGGGCTACCTAATTTTCACTTAAACCAGTCTTGTGCTACCTAAGTTACACTTAAACCAGTCTTGGGCTACCTAAGTTACACTTAAACCAGTCTTGCGCTACCCAAGTTACACTTCAACTAGTCTTGGGCTACCTAAGTTACACTTAAGCCAGTCTTGGGCTACCTAAGTTACACTTAAACCAGTCTTGTGCTACCTAAGTTACACTTAAAACCAGTCTTGGGCTACCTAAGCTACACTTAAACCAGTCTTGGCTACCTAAGTTTACACTATAAACCAGTCTTGTGGTACCTAAGTTACACTTAAACCAGTCTTGTGCTACCTAAGTTACACTTAAACCAGTCTTGTGCTACCTAAGTTACACTTAAATTAGTCTTGGGCTACCTAAGTTACACTTAAACCAGTCTTGTGCTACCTAAGTTACACTTATACCAGTCTTGTGCTACCTAAGTTACACTTAAGCCAGTCTTGGGCTACCTAAGTTACACTTAAACCAGTCTTGGGCTACCTAAGTTACACTTAAATCAGTCTTGTGCTACCTAAGTTACACTTAAACCAGTCTTGAGCTACCTAAGTTACACTTAAACCAGTCTTGGGCTACCTAAGTTATACTTAAACCAGTCTTGGGCTACCTAAGTTACACTTAAACCAGTCTTGAGCTACCTAAGTTACACTTAAACCAGTCTTGGGCTACCTAAGTTACACTTAAACCAGTCTTGGGCTACCTAAGCTACACTTAAACCAGTCTTGGGCTACCTAAGTTACACTTAAACCAGTCTTGTGGTACCTAAGTTACACTTAAACCAGTCTTGTGCTACCTAAGTTACACTTAAACCAGTCTTGTGCTACCTAAGTTACACTTAAACTAGTCTTGGGCTACCTAAGTTACACTTAAACCAGTCTTGTGCTACCTAAGTTACACTTATACCAGTCTTGTGCTACCTAAGTTACACTTAAGCCAGTCTTGGGCTACCTAAGTTACACTTAAACCAGTCTTGGGCTACCTAAGTTACACTTAAATCAGTCTTGTGCTACCTAAGTTACACTTAAACCAGTCTTGAGCTACCTAAGTTACATTTAAACCAGTCTTGGGCTACCTAAGTTATACTTAAACCAGTCTTGGGCTACCTAAGTTACACTTAAACCAGTCTTGAGCTACCTAAGTTACACTTAAACCAGTCTTGGGCTACCTAAGTTACACTTAAACCAGTCTTGGGCTACCTAAGTTACACTTAAACCAGTCTTGGGCTACTTAAGTTACACTCAAACCAGTCTTGAGCTACCTAAGTTACACTTAAACCAGTCTTGGGCTACCTAAGTTACACTTAAACCAGTCTTGTGCTACCTAAGTTACACTTAAACCAGTCTTGGGCTACCTAAGTTACACTTAAACCATCTTGTGCTACCTAAGTTACACTTAAACCAGTCTTGAGCTACCTAAGTTACACTTAAACCAGTCTTGTGCTACCTAAGTTACACTTAAACCAGTCTTGTGCTACGTAAGTTACACTTAAACCAGTCTTGGGCTACCTAAGTTACACTTAAACCAGTCTTGTGCTACGTAAGTTACACTTAAACCAGTCTTGGGCTACCTAAGTTACACTTAAACCAGTCTTGGGCTACCTAAGTTACACTTAAACCAGTCTTGTGCTACCTAAGTTACACTTAAACCAGTCTTGTGCTACCTAAGTTACACTTAAACCAGTCTTGTGCTACCTAAGTTACACTTAAACCAGTCTTGAGCTACCTAAGTTACACTTAAACCAGTCTTGAGCTACCTAAGTTACATTTAAACCAGTCTTGAGCTACCTAAGTTACACTTAAACCAGTCTGTGAGTACACACACCATCTTCAACCCACAATACTCAGCATAACCTGAAACAATTCCAAAATACCCTCCACCTTTTTCCACATCATCAATTTTCTCACAATTCTTCGTCATTACCATCCCTAGTTACCACAAATCATCGTTCACATGATACATAACACCACCAGACAATATCATAACCAACATATATTAATAACACCCAACATTTCCCGATAAAAAATGCTAATTTATGGAAAAAAAAATATTCGCGTATTTTACTTCATTAGAGATGCGCATTAATTTTTCGCCCAACGTCCCACTTTTCCATAAAGTTACGTTCGCTCCGTCACATGTTGTCGCTCGGGTGGCGCCGGATGCCAGAACATCCACGAATTATTATAATTTGTACGGATAATTGAACACACTTCAAAGTGGATAATTGATTCCAATCTTACCTTAATTATTTTCCTCCTGAGCTTAATTGAACAATTTTGTACCTGTGTAGTTCATGTATTTTGTACCTGTGTAGTTCATGTATTTTGTACCTGTGTAGTTCATGTATTTTGTACCTGTGTAGTTCATGTATTTTGTACCCGTGTAGTTCATGTATTTTGTACCTGTGTAGTTCATGTATTTTGTACCTGTGTACTTCATGTATTTTGTACCTGTGTAGTTCATGTATTTTGTACCTGTGTAGTTCATGTATTTTGTACCTGTGTAGTTCATGTATTTTGTACCTGTGTACTTCATGTATTTTGTACCAGTGTAGTTCATGTATTTTGTACCCGTGCAGTTCATGTATTTTGTACCTGTGTAGTTCATGTATTTTGTACCTGTGTACTTCATGTATTTTGTACCTGTGTAGTTCATGTATTTTGTACCTGTGTACTTCATGTATTTTGTACCTGTGTAGTTCATGTATTTTGTACCTGTGTAGTTCATGTATTTTGTACCTGTGTAGTTCATGTATTTTGTACCTGTGTAGTTCATCTATTTTGTACCTGTGTAGTTCATGTATTTTGTACCTGTGTAGTTCATGTATTTTGTACCTGTGTAGCTCATGTATTTTGTACCTGTGTACTTCATGTATTTTGTACCTGTGTAGTTCATGTATTTTGTACCTGTGTAGTTCATGTATTTTGTACCAGTGTAGTTCATGTATTTTGTACCAGTGTAGTTCATGTATTTTGTACCTGTGTACTTCATGTATTTTGTACCAGTGTAGTTCATGTATTTTGTACCTGTGTAGTTCATGTATTTTGTAGCAGTGTAGTTCATGTATTTTGTAGCAGTGTAGTTCATGTATTTTGTACCTGTGTACTTCATGTATTTTGTACCAGTGTAGTTCATGTATTTTGTACCAGTGTAGTTCATGTATTTTGTACCTGTGTAGTTCATGTATTTTGTACCAGTGTAGTTCATGTATTTTGTACCAGTGTAGTTCATGTATTTTGTACCAGTGTAGTTCATGTATTTTGTACCCGTGTAGTTCATGTATTTTGTACCTGTGTAGTTCATGTATTTTGTACCAGTGTAGTTCATGTATTTTGTACCAGTGTAGTTCATGTATTTTGTACCAGTGTAGTTCATGTATTTTGTACCAGTGTAGTTCATGTATTTTGTACCAGTGTAGTTCATGTATTTTGTACCAGTGTAGTTCATGTATTTTGTACCTGTGTAGTTCATGTATTTTGTACCTGTGTAGTTCATGTATTTTTTATCTTTTGAAGTTCCTGTATTTTGTTTCGTTATGTACACAGTAGTGACATAATGTATTGTTCCAGTCAGTTCCTGACTGGAACAATACCCTGACTGGAACAATACCCTGACTGGAACAATACCCTGACTGGAACAATACCCTGACTGGAACAATACCCTGACTGGAACAATACCCTAAACGGGAACAATACCCTAACGGGAACAATACCCTGCGGGAACAAACCCTGACGGGAACAATACCCCACGGGAAAAATACCCTGACTGAACAATACCCTGACGGGAACAATACCCTGACTAAAAACAATCCCCTACTGGAAAAATACCCTGACGGAACAATACCCTGACGAACAATACCCTGACGGGAACAATACCCAACGGAACAATACCCTGACTGGAACAAACCCTACTGAACAATACCCTCCTGGAAAAATACCCTGACTGGAACAATACCCGACGGGAACAATACCCACTGGAACAATCCCTACGAACAATCCCGACTGAACAATACCCTGACTGGAAAAATACCCTGACGGAACAAACCCTACTGGAACAAAACCCTAACGGGAACAATACATTGACTGGAAAATACCCGACTGGAACATACCCTAAAGGGGAACAATACCCTGACGAACAACCCTTGACGGGAACAATACCCACTGGAACAATCCCGACTGGAAAAAACCCACGGAACAATCCCCTGACGGAAAAAATACCCTGACGGGAACAATACCCTAAGTGGAACAACCCGACGAAAAATACATTCGGGGAACAATACCCTGACGGAACAGACCCTTTTTGGGAACAATACCCTGACTGGAAAAACACCTTCACGGGAACAATACCCTATTGGAACAATACCCTGTTTGGGAACAACACCTGACTGGAAAAAATACCCACTGGAACAAAACCCTGTTTTGGGAACAATACCCGTTTGGGAAAAAACCCCTTTGCTGGAACAAAACCGACGGGAATACCCTAACGGGAACAATACCCTAAAAACAATACCCTACGAACAATCCCTACGGGAACAATCCCCTGAGTGAACAAAACCGACTGGAACAAACCCATTGGAACAATACCCTTTTGGGAACAACCCCTTGACGGGAACAATACCCTGATTGGAACAATACCCTGAGGGAACAATACCCTAATGAAAAACCTTTTGACGGGAACAACCCCCTAACGAACAATCCCCGACGGGAACAATCCCCTAGTGGAACAATACCCTGAGTGAACAATAACCTGACTGGACAACCCTTGACGGGAAAAACAATCCCACGGGAGCAACCCCCACGGGAACAATACCCGTTTGGGAACAATACCCTGACTGGCAAACCCTAACTGAAACCTTGACGGGAAAAATACCCTAACGGGAAAAATACCCACGGGAAAAATACCCTCGGGAACAACACCCTGACGGGAACAACCCCCGACGGGAAAAAACACCCTGACGGAACAAACCCTGTTTGGGAACAATACCCTGTTTGGGAAAACACTGACGGGAACAAAAACCTTGACTGAACAATACCCACTGGAAAAACACCCTGACGAAACAATACCCTGATTGGAACAATACCCTACGGGAACAATACCCAACTGGAACAATACCTGCTGGAACAATACCCTGACTGGAACAACCCCTGACTGAAAAACACCCGACGGAACAATCCCCTGACTGGAACAACGCCCTGACTGGAAAAATCCCCTGAGGGAACAACACCCGACTAACAAAAAACCCTGACGGGAACAACCCCTGACGGGAAAACAATACCCGACGGAAAAATACCCTGACTGGAACAACACCCTGACGGGAACAATACCCGACTGGAACAACTGACCCTAAATGGAACAAACCCGACTGGAAAAGACCCTGACTGGAAAAAATACCCTACTGGAACAACACCCGACGGGAACTACCCGATGGAAAATACCCGACGGGAACAATACCCTACGGGAACAACCCCTGCTGGAACAATACCCACTGGAAAAACACCCTGACGGAACAATACCCTGAGGGGAAAAATACCCTGACGGGAACAACACCCTGACGGGAAAAATACCCTACGGGAACAACACCCGACGGAAAAACCCCTGACGGAAAAACACCCGACGGAACAAACCCTGACGGGGAAAAATACCCGACTGGAACAACCCCCTACGGAACAATACCCGACTGGAACAATACCCTGACGGGAACAATACCCTGACTGAACAATACCGTAACGAAAAATTTACCCGACGGAACAACACCCTGACTGGAACAACACCCTGACGGAAAAAAACCCGACGGAACAACACCCTGACGGGAAGAATACCCTAACGGGAACAACCCCCTACGGGAAACAATACCCTGACTGGAACAATCCCCTAACGGGAACAATACCCACGGGAAGAAAAACCCTAACTGGAACAAACCCTGACTGGAACAATCCCCTAACGGAACAATACCCTGACGGAAAATCCCCTGAGGGAACAACACCCGACTGAACAATACCCTGACTGGAACACCCTGACGGGAAAATACCCAAACTGGAACAATCCCCTGACGGGAAAAATCCCTAACGAACAACACCCGACTGAACAATACCCGACGGAAAAACACCCTGACGGGAACAATCCCGACTGGAACAATACCCTACTGGAACAACCCCCACTGGAACAATACCCGACTGGAACAACACCCGGACTGAAACAATACCTACGGAACAACACCCTGACTGAAAAATACCCCGACTGAACAATACCCTGACGGAACAACACCCTACGGAAAAAACCCCGACAAACAACCCCCTGACTGAAAAATACCCTGACTGGAACAATACCCTGCGGAACAACACCCTGACTGAACAACACCCTGACGGAACAATACCCTGACGGAACAACCCCCTGACTGGAAAAACACCCTGCGGAAAAAACACCCTGACTGGAACAAAAACCCTGACGGAACAACACCCTGCGGGAACAACACCCACTGAACAATACCCTACGGAACAACCCCCTGACGGGAACAACACCCGACTGGAACAAACCCTGACGGGAACAAACACCGACGGGAACAACACCCTGACTGGAACAATACCCGACTGGAAACAATACCCTGACTGGAAAAACACCCTGACGGAAAAATACCCTGACTGAACAACCCCACTGGAACAACACCCACGGGAACAACACCCGCCTGGAACAATACCCTGACTGGAACAATCCCGACTGAACAACACCGACGAAAAATACCCACGGAACTACCCGACTGGAACAATACCCTGACGGGAACAACACTTTGACGGGAACAATACCCTGACGGGAACAACACCCTGACTGGAACAATACCCGACGGAACAACACCCTGACGGGAACAATACCCTGACGGAACAATACCCGACTGGAACACACCCTGACTGGAGAACACCCTGACTGGAACAACACCCGACGGAACAATACCCTGACGGGAACAAACCCTGATGAAAAATACCCTGACTGGAAAAATACCCTGACGGGAACAACCCCCTGACGGAACAATCCCTGACTGAACAATCCCTACGGAACAACACCCTGATGGAACAAACCCTACTGGAACAAACCTGACGGGAACAATACCCGACGGGAACAACACCCCTGACGGAACAATACCCTGACGGAACAATACCCAAAGGAACAACCCCCTGACGGAACAATACCCGACGGGAACAACTGACCCTGACTGGAACAATCCCGACTGGAACAAGCCCCGACGAACAAAAACCTACGGAACAACCCCCTGACGGAACAAAACCCTGACGGAAAAATACCCTGCGGGAAAAAATACCCTACTAAAAACAACACCCGACTGGAACAATACCCTGACTGAACAACACCCTGACGGAACAATCCCTGACGGGAACAATACCCTGACGGGAACAACACCCAAATGAAAAATACCCTGACTGGAAAACCCCCTGACGGAACAACACCCTGACGGGAACAACACCCGACGGGAACAAAAACCCCTGACGGAACAATACCCGACTGAACAACCCCTACTGGAACAATACCCTACTAACAATCCCCCTGACGGAACAATACCCTGCTGGAAAAATACCGTAACTGGAACAATACCCGAGGGAACAACCCCCGACTGAAAAACACCCTGACGGAACAATACCCTACGGAACAACACCCTGACTAAAAATCCCCTAACTGGAACAACACCCTGACTAACAACCCGACGGAACAATACCCAACTGGAACAATCCCTGACGGGAAGAATACCCTAACTGGAACAATACCCTACGGAACAATACCCTAACGGGAACAATCCCTGACGGAACAATCCCCTGACTGGAACAACACCCTGACGGAACAATACCCTACGGGAAACCCACCCGACGGGAAACAATCCCCCTAACTGGAACAAACCCTGACGGAACAAACCCTAATGGAACAACACCCCTGACTGGAACAATACCCTACTGGAACAACCCCCTACTGGAACAAACCCGACTAACTACCCTACGGAACAAACCCTGACTGGAACAATACCCTACGGGAAAAACACCCGACGGGAAAAATACCCTACGGGAACAACACCCTGACTGGAACAATCCCCCCGACTGAACAATACCCTGACTGGAACAACACCCTGACGGAACAATACCCTGACTGAACAACACCCTACGGGAACAATACCCTACTGAACAATACCCTACGGGAACAACACCCGACTGAACAACCCCTGACGGAACAATACCCGACTGGAACAACACCCTGTAACAATCCCCTGACGAACAATACCCGACGGGAAAACAACACCCTGACGGAACAACCCCTGACTGGAACAAACCCTGACTGGAACAACACCCTACTGAACAACACCCTACTGGAACAAACCCGACGGGAACAATCCCTACGGGAACAACCCCCGACTGAACAACACCCTGACTGGAACAATCCCCCTGACTGGAACAAAAAACCCTGACTGGAACAACACCCGACTGGAACAACACCCTGACGGGAAAAAACCCCCGACTGAACAACCCCCTGACTGGAACAAACCCGACTGGAACAATACCCTGACGAACAACACCCTGACTGGAAACAATACCCACGGAACAAACCCTGACTGAACAACACCCTGATGAACAACCCCTGACGGAACAATACCCTGAGGGAACAATACCCTGCTGGAACAACCCCCCTGACGGGAACAATACCCTGACGGGAAAAAATACCCCTGGAACAATACCCTGACGGACAACACTTTGACTGGAACAATCCCTACTGGAACAACACCCTGACTGGAAAAATACCCTGACTGGAACAACACCCGACGGAACAATACCCGACGGGAAAAATACCCGACTGGAAAAACCCCTGACTGAAGAACACCCGACGGGAACAACACCCTGAGGGGAACAATACCCTGCTGAAAAATACCCTGACGGGGAACAATACCCTGACTGAAAAATACCCTGATGGAACAACACCCTGACGGAAAAATTCCCGACTGGAAAAATCCCCTGACGGAACAACACCCTGACTGGAAAAAATACCCTGACGGGAAAAAACACCCGACTGGAACAAACCCTGACGGGAACAACACCCCGGAACAACCCCTGACGGAACAACACCCGACGGGAACAACACCCTGATGAAAAACACCCTGACTGAAAAACACCCACTGGAACAATACCCTGACGGAACAACACTCACGGGAAAACACCCTGACTGGAACAATACCCTGACTGGAACAACACCCGACGGGAAACAACACCCTGACGGGAACAACACCCTGACTGGAACGACACCCGACTGGAACAACACCCTGACGGGAAAATACCCTGACTGGAACAACCCCCTGACGGGAACAACACCCTACGGGAACAACCCCCTACGGAACAACCCCTACGGGAACAACCCCCCTGACGGGAAAAATACCCTGACGGAACAACACCCTGACGGGAACAACACCCTGCTGGAACAACACCCTGACGGAACAACACCCTGAGGGGAACAACACCCACGAACAATACCCTGACGAAAAAACCCCCTGGGGAACAACACCCGACGGGAACAATACCCGACGAACAACACCCTACGGGAAAAACACCCTGCTGAACAACACCCATGGAACAATACCCTGACGGGAACAATACCCTGAGAAAAACCCCCTACTGGAACAATACCTACGGAAAAATACCCTGACTGGAAAATACCCTGACTGAACAACACTTTGCGGGAACAATACCCTGACTGGAACAACACCCTGACTGAACAAAATCCCCTGAGGGAAAACACCCTGACTGAACAATACCCTGACTGGAACAATACCCTGACGGGAAAAACACCCTGACTGGAAGAACACCCGACGGAACAACACCCTACTGAACAATACCCTGACGGAACAATCCCCTGACTGGAACAAAACCCACTGGAACAATACCCGACTGAACAACACCCTGACTGGAACAACCCCCTGACTGAAAAAATCCCCTGACGGGAAAAAAACCCCCTGACGGAACAATCCCCTGACTGGAACAACCCCTGAGGGAACAATACCCGACTGGATCAACACCCTGACTGAACAACACCCGACGGAAAAACACCCTGACTGGAACAACACCCTGACGGGAACAACCCCCGACGGGAACCCCCCCTGACTGGAACAACACCCGACTGGAACAATACCCTGACGGGAACAACACCCTGCGGGAACAACCCCTGACTGGAACAATACCCGACGGGAACAACACCCTGACGGGAACAACACCCGACTGAACAACACCCGACTGGAACACACCTGACGGGAAAAACACCCTGACGAACGACACCCTGACGGAAAAATACCCTTTTGGGAAAACCACCCTGACGGAACAACACCCTGACTGGAACAAACCCTATTGAATCTTCACGACGACAAACATCATAAAGACACCCAGGTTTTATTTTGGGTACAAGTTTATTTTTTTAATAAAAATAATACATCTGTTGGGTTAATCAGGTTTTTAACCTAAGCTTATCATTTAAAACCAGTACAGAGCTACTCGAGTATTTAAAAATCTGCACTACCCGGGTGTTGCTACCTGGGTGATTTACACTCTAAAAAGAATTGTTAGAGGTGTATACTTTAAGGAGAAGATACTGCCCTCAGGTGTGTAATGACAGCACGTCGTCAGGGGTTTTGGGTGGCAGGGATTGTCGTCAGGGGGGAAGCAGGGACCGCGCAGGTGTGTAGGATACAGGACTGTCGTCAGTGTGTAGGATGACAGGACGTCGCCAGGGGTTTTAGGATGACAATACTGCTCAGGGGTGTAGGGGAAGGTACTTCGTCAGGGGTTTTAGGAACAGTACGTCGCAGGTGTTTTGGGAAAAGGGACGTCGCAGTGTGTAGATGACAGGCACTGTCGTCAGGTGTGTAGGAAGGCAGGGACTGTCGTCAGGGGTGTAGGATGGGAGGTACGTCGTCAGGTGTGTAGGGTGACAGGGGACTGTCGTCAGGGGTTTTAGGGTGGCAGGTATGTCGTCAGGGAGAGGATGGCGTACTGTCTCAGGTGTAGATACAGGGACTGTCGCAGGTGTGTAGGGTGGCAGTACTTTGTCAGGGGTGTAGGAGACAACACTGTCGTCAGGTGCTGTGTAGGATACAGGTTTGTCGTCACTCTAGGTTTAAAACAGGTACGTCGTCAGTGCTATGTAGATGACAGGTCTTCGTCAGGTGCTAGTGAAGATGACAGGTACGTCTCAGGGGCTAGTTAGGATACAGGTACTGTCGCACTGCTATGTAGGATGACAGGGACTTCGTCAGGTCAGTGTAGGAAGACAGGGACTGTCTCAGGGGCTAGGTAGGGTGACAGTACTGTCGTCAGGGCTATTAGATGACAGGTACTGTCGCAGTGCTATGTAATGACAGGGACTGTCTCAGGGGTATTAGGATGACAGGTACGTCTTTAGGTGGGAGTGTAGGGTACAGGTACTGTCCAGGTGTGTAAGATGACGGCCTGCGTCAGGTGCTAGTGTAGGAAAGGACTGTCGCGGTGTGTAGGAAGACATACTGTCGTCAGGTGCTAGTCTCTCCTCCTCTCTCTCACTCCTCTCTCTCACTCCCCCCCCTCACTCTACTCCTCTCTCTCTCCCTCCCCCTCCTCACTACTCTCTCCTTTATCCCCCCCCTCTTCTCACTACCTCTCTCCACTCCCCCCTCTCCACTCCCCTCTCCACCCCCCTCTCTCCACCCTCTCTCTCCCCCCCCCCCCCCTCTCCTCACCCTCTCTCTCCTCCCTCTCTCACTTCCCCCCCTCTCCCTCCTCTCCTCACTCCCCCCTCTCTCTCCACTCCTCTCTCTCACTCCCCCCTCTCTCCACTCCTCTCTCTCACTCCCCCCTTCTCTCCACTCCTCTCTCTCCACCCCCCTCTCTCTCACTACTCTCCTTCACCCCCCCTCTCTCCACTAACCCCTCTCTCATCCCCCTCTCTCTCCTCCTCTCTCCATCCCCCCCCTCTTCCACTCTCTCTTCACCCCCCCCTCTCCTCACACTCTCTCTCACTCCCCCCCTCTCTCACCCCCCCCTCTCTCTCATCCCTCTCCTCACTCCCCCTTTTCTCTCACTCCTCCCTCTCTCTCACCTTTTCCCCTCTCTCACTCCCACCCTCCTCTCCTCCTCTCCTCTCACTCCCCCTATCCTCACTCCTCTCTCTCCTACCTCTCTCTCACTCCCCCCCCTCTCACTCCCTCTCTGTCATCCCCCCCCTCCTCCCCCCCTCTCTCTCACTTCCCCCCCCTCTTTCACTACTCTCTCTTTTACTTCCCCTCTCTCTCCTACTCACTCCCACACTCTCCCCCTCACTCCCCCCTCCCCCCACTCCTCTCTCTCACTCCCCCCTCTCTCTCCCCTCTCTCTCACTCCCCCTCTCCACTACCCTCTCTCACTCCCCCTCTCTCCCACTCCCCTCTCACTCCCCCCCCTCTCCACTCTCCTCCACCCCCCCTCTCCCCTCACCCCCCTCTCTCCACTCCCCCTCTTTCCTAATCTCTCCACTCCCCCCTCCTCACTCCTTCTCCTCACCCTCCCTCTCCCACCCCCTCTCTCTCAATTTCCCCCCCTCTCCTACCTCTCTTTTATCCCCCCTCTCTCTCACTCCTCCTCCTCACTCCTCCCCCTCTCACACCTCTCTCTCACTCCCCCCCTCTCTCTCAAAACCCCTTTCTATCATTCCCCCCCCCAATTTTACTCCCCCCCTATTTTCCCCCTTTCCCCTCCCTCCCCCCCCCCCCTTTTTTCTCCCTCTCTAATCCTCTTCTCATCCCCCCCTCTCCTCATCCCCCCCTCCCTTCTCTCTCCTCCCCTCTCACTCCCCCCCCTCTCTCTCCTCCCTCCCATCCCCCCTCTCTCTCACTCCCTTTTCCCCACTCCCCCCCCCTCTCACTCCCCCCTCCTCTACTCCCCCTCTCTCCCCTCCTCTCCATCCCCCCTCTCCTCACTCCCTCTCCTCTCCTCCCCTCTCTCACATCCCTCTCTCATCCCCTCCCCTCCCCCCCTCCCCCCTCTCCTCACTCCCCTTCTCTCTACCCCCCTCTCCTCCTCCCCTCCCCTTTCCCCCCCCCCCCCTCTCCTCCACTCCCCCTCTCTCTCACTCCCCTCTCCCTTCCCCCCTCTCCATTCCTTTTTCACTCCCCCCTCCTCATCCTCTCTCCACTCCCCCCCCTCTCTTACACCCCCTTTTCCCACTCCCCCCCTCACCCTCTCTCTCACTCCCCCTCCTCTCACTCCCCTCTTTCACTCCCCCTCCCTCACCCCCTCTCTCACCCCCCCTCTCTCATTCCCCCCTCTCACTTCCCCCCCTCTCCACCCTCTTTTCCTCCCCCCCTCTCCTTTCCTTACACCCCCCTCTCTCCACTCCCATCCCCCTCTCCCCCCCCCCCCCTCTCACCCCTCCCCTCTTTTCCACACCTCTCCTTTTACTCCCCCTTTCCCCCCCCCCCTCCCCCTCCCCTCTCCTCTCACTCCCCCCCCCCCCTCTCTCCCCTCCCCCCCCTCTCCCCCTCCTCTCCCCCCTCTTCTCACACCCCTTTTCTTCCCCCCACTCCCCCCTTCCCCTCACTACTCTCTCTCCACCCCCCCCCCTCACCCCCCTCACTACCCCCTCTCAACCCCCCCCCCTTCTTCACTCTCTCTTCTCACTCCCCCCCCTCTCTCACTCCTCTTTTTCTCCACTCCCCCTCTCTCCACCCCCCCCCCTCCCCCTCTCCCCTCCCTCTCCCCCCCCCCTTTTCTTCCTTTTTTTTATTTCCCCCACCCCCCCTTCCTTCCCCCCCTCTCCCAAACCCCTCTCTCATCCCCCCCCTCCCACCCTCTCTCTCCCCCCCCCCTCTTCTCACACTCTTTCTCTCACCCCCTCTCCTCCCCCCCTCTCATCCCCCCCTCCACATCCTCCTCCCCCCCTCCTCACTCCTCTTTCACTCCTCCCCTCTCCCAACCCCCCCCCCCTCTTCTCCCTCCCCTCTCCCACTCCCCCCTCTCTCTCACTCCTCTCCCTCACTCCCCCTCTCTTCACTCTCTCTTCCCCACCCCCCTCTTCTCACACTCCTCTTTTCCCCCCCCCCCCCTCTCTCTCACCCCCTTCTCTCTCACTTCCTCTTTCCCCCCTCACTCCCCCCCCCTCCACTACTCTCCTCTCACTCCCCCCCTTCTCTCATCCTCTCTCTCACTCCCCCCTCTCCTATCTCCCTTTCTCCCCCCCCCCCTCCTTTTCACTACCTCTCCCCCACTCCCCCTCTCTCTCTCTCCCCCTCTCTCACCCCCCCTTTTTACACCTCTCCCCCCTCCTTCCCTCCCCCCCCTCACTACTCCTCTTCCCCCTCCCCCCTCTCTCTCACTCCCCTCTCTTTCCCCCCTCCTCCCCCTCCTTTTCCCTCTCTCACTCCCCCCTCTCTCACCCCTCTCCCTTCCCCCCTTCCCCCTCCTCTCTCACTCCCCCCTCTCCTCACCCCCCCTCTCTCAACCTCTCCACTCCCCCCCTCTCTTCATCCCTTTCACCCCCCCTCTCTCCATCCCCCTTCCCCTCTCTCACTCCCCCCCCCTCTCTCCTCCTCTCCTCACTCCCCCCTCCCCCCCCCCCCCCCCCCCCCCCCCCCCTCTCTCACCCCCCCCTCCCCCTTCTCTCACTTCCCCCACTCTCCCCTCCCCCTTTCACTCCTCCTTCCCCTCCCCCCTCTCTCTCACCCCCTTTTTTTCCCCCTCTCTCTCACCCCCCTCCCCCTCTTCCACTCCCCCCCCCCCTCTCCTCCCCTCTCTCTCTTCCCCTCTAAATCCCCCTCTCCTCACCCCCCTCTCTCACTCCCCCCTTCTCTCACTCCTCCCCCCCTCTCACTCCCCCCTCTCCTCACTCCTCTCTCCCTCCCCTCCCCCCCCCTCTTCCCCCCTTTTACTCCCCCTCTCTCTCACTCCCCCTCTCTCACCCCCCCCTCTTCCCTCCTCTCTTTCCCCCCCCCCCTCTCACTCCCCCTTTTACTCCCCCCCTTCACCCCCCCTCCCCCCTTTTCCCCCCTCCCCTCTCCAAAACCCCCCCTCCCTTCCCCTTCTTCATCCTTTCTTCTCCTCCCCCCCTCTCTCTCACCCCCCTCTCTCTCCTCTCTCTCCCTCCCCCCCCCTCTCTCAACCCTCTCTTTCACCCCTCTCCTCTCCTCCCCCCTCTCACTCCTCCTCCCTTTTTTTCCCCTCAAATCCCCCTCCTCTCTTCCTCCCCCCCTCTCTCCCCTCCCCCCCTCTCACCCCCCCTCTCTCTCACTCCCCCTCTCCTCTCACCCCTTTTTCCCCCCTCTCTTCTCCCCCCTTCCCCCTCTCTCTCACTCCTCTCTCCCTCCCCCCTTCTCTACCCCCCTCCTCTACTCCCCCCTCTCCTCCTCCCTCTCATCCTCCCCCCTCTTCCTCCCTACCCCCCTCTCTCTCCCCCTCTCTTCCCCCCCTCTCCTCAAATCTCCCGTCTTTCTCACTCCCTCCTCTCACTCCCCTCTCTCTCCTCTCTCTCACTGCTCTCTCTCACTCCTCTCTCTCCACTCCTCTCTCTCACTCCTCTCTCTTACTCCTCCCTCTCTCTCACTCCTCCCTCTCTCTCACTCCTCTCTCTCACTCCTCTCTCTCACTCCTCTCTCTCACTCCTCTCTCTCACTCCTCTCTCTATCTCTCACTGAAAATAAAAATAGGATGGTGGTTTAAGTCCATTTAAAAATATTTTAAATTCAATATGAAGGTGAACTGCTATAAATACTGTGTTTATGTGTTATGTGTACACGTATTTTATACATGCATACACAGGTACACACACGTACATGTATACTTGTATTACAATAATGAGACACACAGGCAGAAAAATTACCAGGAGAATCATGAGTTTATAAGTACACACACACACACACACACACACACACACACACACACGAGTCATGGTACGTGAAGAGGTATCACAGTGGGCGCCTGTGACGAGCAGGGTCCCACAGGGGTCAGTTCTAGGACCGTGCTATTTTTGATATATGTGAACGACATGATGGAAGGAATAGACTCTGAAGTGTCCCTGTTCGCAGATGACGTGAAGTTGATGAGAAGAATTAAATCGGATGAGGATGAGGCAGGACTACAAAGAACCTGACAGGCTGGACATGTGGTCCAGAAACTGGCTTCTCGATTCAATCCAGCCAAATGCAAAGTCATGAAGATTGGGAGGGGCAAGGAAGACCGCAGACAGAGTATAGGCTAGGTGGACAAAGACTACAGACCTCACTCAAGGAGAAAGACCTTGGGTGACCATAACACCGAGCACATCACCGGAGGCACATATCAACCAAATAACCGCTGCAGCATACGGGCGCCTGGCAAACCTGAGAATAGCGTTCCGATACCTTAATAAGGAATCGTTCAAGACACTGTACACTGTGTATGTCAGGCCCATACTGGAGTATGCAGCACCAGTCTGGAACCCACACCTGGTCAAGCACGTCAAGAAGTTAGAGAAAGTACAAAGGTTTGCAACAAGGCTAGTCCCAGAGCTCAGGGGAATGTCGTACGAGGAAAGTTGAGGGAGATCGGACTGACGACACTGGAGGACAGAAGGGTCAGGGGAGACATGATAACGACATACAAGATACTGCGGGGAATAGACAAGGTGGGCAGGAAAGGAGTTCCAGAGAGGGGACACAGGGGCAAGGGGTTTACAACTGGGAAACTGAAGACTTTGACGATCACGGGCTTTAAAATA
>NC_069452.1:6657298-6692164 GCF_026875155.1 Cherax quadricarinatus
TAGTTTTAAAACCAGGTCGTCCATTAAAGTCAAACACGTTTATTTACATCACGGGGAAAATTATTCATGGGATGTCGGTGGTACTTGAATGTGTAATTGTAAGTTTATGTAGGTACAGGTACACATAAATACGTTTATCATATATAGTTTAACATATGTGTAAATTTCTGAATTACGAGAACAGGTCTAAAAATCAAGACCCGTGTCAGGACGTTATCCTAGCGGAGAATATTTTAAGAAAGTGGAATTATATATAAGATGGAGAGGTGAACCCTAGGGTAGCTGGGTGGAGTGACTCACCCATAATTACTGGAAAAAATACATAGCTACAATCCGTATTTCCGCTAGTGCTTAAGGACACCATCGTTATCCAGAAGGAATATGTTTCCCATTAAGTCTTTAGGTGGTATAAATTTGTATTTTTTTTGTAACAGCCTTGTGTCTACATTTTGAATTCTGTTGTCTGTGTGTGTACAAACCTATATCTGGTTGCAGGGGACGGTTAACAGCTCCTGGCCCTGTGTGTGAGAGAGAGAGAGGAAGGGGGGGGGGGCTAATTCACACGTGGAGCAAAATCTGTTGCTTCCTATAAACCGGTTTTGTAAACTAGTTTAAACAATCCAGAGCCCTGGTTAGGCTCACTGGAACTCATCAAGATGACAGCCACAACAACGCAACTAGACTGTATAAAGGCTTGAAGAGTGAACAGAGTATACACGCAAATTAATAATATTTAACGCTATGAGTAAATGCGAATCGGTAAGTAAATTGAGATATTCATGAAGAGAGAGAGAAAAAAAAGAACTTTGAAACTCTGCAGTATTCTGTGTTGGGGATGTAAAAAAATTTCACACCTTACCCCTCCCCCCATTCCACACTCGTACCAGTAGTAGATAGTGTCGGCTGTGTGTAAGGCTTAGCGCTTCTTTTTTATAATAATAATAATAATAATAATAATAATGATGTATGTGCGTAAATATACGTCTTCACCTGTGTCAGCTATAATTTAGTTAGTTTAATATGTTTATTATGCACCCCTTACCCATCCTGTGGGCGGCAGTCAAAAGATTACAGAGGTACATAATGGGTCCAGGGACTGGACCCCAAAGTTTTGATAGCTGAGCAAGTTACAAAGGTAATGAACTCCAGGTAGATCTGGTAGATTAGTAAGTTTATTCAGGTATACACAAATACAGTTACATAGATTATCATACATAGCAGCATATGCGTAGGGAACCTAGGATAACCCAACAAAGTCGGAGTGATTTATTTCCATTGGGGTCCTTAACACCATTCCCGCAAGCACAGTCATACACGCATAACCTAAGCTTTCCATATCTACTATTAAACGTCATCCATTTTTTTTTGTAAAACTATGTATCATGTGGAACGAATTTATTTGACAGTCTTTGATTTCTCAAGTTCAGTTGAACAGGTTTTCTGTAAATTAACGAACATTAGCTTTATGGCAGTTTTGTAGTCCTTTGACCAATTTGGTGTCCGAATCCAGTGATATCTGGTGTCAGATACCTGACATCAGATAACACTGGATAACACCGGATAGTGCTGCCGGAAACCAGCACTCAGTGTCTGATCACCAAGCCCAGCACTCTGACAGTCGGTCATGTACTCGAATCCAGCACTCCAGATGTTTGAAAGTCCGCCGCTAGAGGAATTACCTCCCCCCCCAAGGTTCCTTGACGCTGGTGAGGGGCTCTTGATATAGGGAATGGATATGTGTTCTGGTTCCCTGAATTAAGCCTGAATATATTCTACATCCCCCTACAGACACTGCATAATCCTACGGGTTTTAGCGCTCACCTTGATTGTAAATAATAATATAGGAATTACCTAGTCACCAGTTACACACTGCCAGGACAGCACAAGTATTATTGGGACGTCTCACTTGTTATAAATAAGACAGTCCCTGGCTCTCCTTCCAGCCAGACTCTCTTAGGGGGGAGACGGGGATTACCGGTATTGTCAAACTGTGTGACTTATTTCCTTGGGCTCCCCTTATGTATGTCATAATTTGGTTTGTTTCAAACGAGTTTTGAGTCTTTCATACTCGGTACAAAAAACTATAAACTGTTTATCCAGAAGAATGGCCGAGGATACGTGGTTTCTGGATTATATAAGCAAGTAGAAATGCATTAACCAGGATAATGACTTGGGTTATGTATGCTGAAGAGAAACTGTTAGCCAGGGTAACGATCGAGGATAGGTGGTTGCTGGACTATGTAAGTTGCAGCTCAGATTTTTTTTTTTTATATTTTATTTAAAACAGTGCGATACAAATAGCAGAAATATATTAAAAGATACACGACAAAAGCTTACTGCACTAGAATTTCACTTAACCCGAAACCTAATATTGATACCATACTGCACAGTGGTAATACACACACACACAACACACTGTATATTACAATGGTAATACACTCTCACACACAACACACCGTATATTACAGTGAATATACACTCACACTCAACACTATACATTACAGTGATATTGTTTTATTTTTTAAAAGAACATCTCTAACAAGGTTACTTATACAAAACATCAAACACTGGAAATTATAAAGATTGTACAATAAAAGAAGAGATATAAAAAAAAACTAAACACGCACAATGACACACATACACAAGCACCATAGGTGAGGTTTCTGCCTGTCAACACACACGTATGAGAGACTAAATCTAAGATCTCAGGTGCTTAACAGAGCACCACGATACCAAACATTAATTTAGGCGTTTATCACAAGATCTTAACATACATGGGTATTTAGGATACAAGAAGGAAACGGGATAATACTAAAAGTCACAAAAAAAACATCCAATATAACAAAACAAAACTACGATGTGAAATTTTACATCTCAGCGGAACTAAGAAAAAATGATGCAAGTAGTTACATGAAATATAAAAATTATGAAAAGCACACTGTAACACAGCATAAAATATAACAAAAAAAGAACCAGTAGCTTATGCTAGGAAAAACTTTTTTTTTTTTTATAAACTTTAACACTTGAATCAAAATCATTAAAGACACCTATAACATATTTGAGTCATTGAAAATTTTCATCATAAAGTCCTTGAAATGATTTATGCATGATAAATGATAATATGAAATTTCGTAGTACAACACATTTCTAAATGATAACTTTTTATTTTCCTGAAACCCTCGGGGCAATAACCATATTGCCCATAGATATCAAAACTCAATTATACATCCTTATAAACAGCACTCCATGCTCACACCCCAAGTCTAGGAAAATAGCCGTTGTGTCCCCTTACCCATTTTGCAAATCCCAAAAAATCCCTTAATTGAAATTTCGATAACCTCACTAAAATCTCTCTCCCATCTCCCTCCATACACCCTTTATTCCTACTGTTGTCCTATAAAAGTTGCTCCCAAACGCTTTAAAATTCTTGCACGCACGTCCGCCTCCCTCATAGCCCACATCATGTATATATAATCCGTAATCATATACCCAATCGCATTCTCAACCCTTTATTCACCCCAGTTATATCTAAACTTAAACCCTCAAGCCCCTGCAAACCCCCTCCCCCCACTAACCTTAAAACCTTACCCTCCAAACCCTTATAAGTTCAATACAATCGAAAAAATACACCGTATGATAAATAGTCGCCAATCCTCCACAATCCTTGCATTCCCCATCCTCTCGTATTCTCTTATAGAATAAAACCATTCCTGACGGCCAATTTTTCCATGTAAAAATCTATACATAATTTCTCTGACTTTGGGTTTTTTTAACGCAATTTGTTTAAACGCCCCCAAATTTTAAACCCCCAATCATACATCGGATATATCCTTCTACCGCCGCTACCAAAGCCTTACCATCTGCCCTATCAAGATTTCTCAATTTAATATGTAAAGGATCCCTCACGTTTATAAATCCCCGTAACATTGCCTCACCTATCATGAACTCCCTACCCCCCCCCCACCGTCGCTTTATCCTGATGTATTCTATGAAGACCGTCTCCTTTCACCCCCCCCTCCCGTTTATAACTATGTTTTAAATACATACTTATTATCCTTTTTTCGACATCTATAAGACCCAGCCCTCCAGGGCCAAACCCGGGGAGTGTACAACCGCTCTATTTAAACCTTTTCGCTCCCTGTTCCCCAAATGAATCTAAAAACATTTTTTTGTAGCCTTTTTAACTCACAACGAAGTATCGGAAATATTACCGAAACCCTGCCATAGTTTACTATATAATAGCACATTCGTTGTAATCACCCTTTGTTGCAAACTTAAATTAGCAGCTCTTAAACCACTGAGGCGCTTCAGAACACTGTCAACGATACGCACGGAATTTATTTGCTGTGCAACTTGAAATCATTTACATAAACGACCCCACATATCTTTATTTGGTCCACCCTTTTCCCCCTTTTTCAGAAAACCTTTCCCGTCCTCACGTGACCCTTTTCCAAGATTCATATACTTTGTTTTCCCATGTTGATCGTCATGCCAGTAGTTTTTTTCAAAAACTTTCACTAACGTTTTCTACCCGAATCAAACCCATGTTTTCTCTCACCAAAAATCGTCGTATCGTCGACATATCCAACAATCCCCGCTCCCCCATCCCTTACATTCCCCATCCCCTTTGCTTCAATAAAACCCTTATCCCTCTATAAAAGGGATTTGAAACAAGCAAAAAAAATTTGTGAAAGGGGACAACCTTGACGCAAACCCCTTCCCATCTGAATTCGATCTCCAACCCCCCCTTCACCTGCACACGCAAGGTTGCCTCCTGATACATTAATTTGGCCCATGATATAATTTCCGCACCAAACCCCTGCCATCTCATGATTTTCCATAACGTCTCCGTTCCACACTATCTATGCCGCCTCCCAATCATGCAATACCCCCCCCTTTCCTAATTTTACTCTTTCTTCAATAAAACTTCTAATCAACCGTGACCTTCATACAAGACCTGCCGGCACCCCATATTGTCCTTGTCAATCACCCCTGCCCAGGACTTTTTTTATTCTGTTAGCCAAGTCCCTTTCCAAAAATTTTATAGTCACCACATAATAACGAGATTGCACGATAATCTTTAACCGTTAATGGCTCGCCTTTAGGAAAATAGGACGACCACAGCCAACTTTTTTTGTTCCCTAAAACCCCATCCCGCTTCATTATATTGAATAAAGTACCAAAAACCCCCTTTTAAAAAGTTCCCAAAAATTTAAGATAAAAGTCGCTGGGCAACCATCAATTCCTGGGGCCTTACCCAATTGCGGCCCCAGATAAAGCCTCCCAAGTCCACATCCGTATCGGCCCTCCCAACATCAAACGATCAGCTCCTCCAGCTCACACGCACAAACCATACCGATTGACTGCAATGCAATTTCACTTATTCCAACACTTTGCGTTTTCAATTTAACCCATGCATCTATATACCCACTCATACCCTCCGTCGTCGTCAACTCCTGATTCACTCTTACCCTGCATACCTACCTGAACATTCAACCCCATTAACTCCATTGCTTTGCGACGTCTGTGTTGATTCCTCAACACACACGCCGACGGCCGATCTCCCCCAAAACCTCTTCGATTCCACCCTTAAGCCTTTTCCCATCAAAACCCTTTTGTTTTGTAAATTTCGTAGTTGTCCTTAATTCTTTCAATTTCTATAACAGGATAATTAGCATTCCTTTTTACATAGCAGTCGCGCAACTGCCCCCCTAAATATCGTTGGAAACCGTATTGTACTGACTATATCTCACTCCTTGACTAATAAATATTCCTTAATTCGCTTTTGGCTATCGTTTCCCACCAATTAACCAAATCCACATCTCTAGGTGCTTCAACCACAAGGCGTTCCACATATGCCCAAAAGACAAAAGACTTTCCTCCCTCTTCAATAACTTTACATTTAATTTCCAAAAAGATGGACCCCTTCTAGGCAAAACCCTCAATATCTACATCCATTACAACTCCTCTATGATCCGAAAAAACCACATTTATCACATTCACTCTCCGCACTGTAACCGCACTAAGCACGTACATTCTATCCAATCCGCCGCATAATCTCGTCTAATAAAAGTATGCTCCACCATGCCACCCCCCCCCCAAAACCCCATCCATTAAACCCACACTCGTCAATAAATCTCCCAGGAATCCCAAGCAACAAACCTGCTCCTCGAGGGTCCAATCTTTTCGTCGTATTACACAATTCCAGTCGCCCCCTATTATCGTACATTTGGTAAACTACGTAGATAATATACTAATACCTCTTTGTACAAAATGAGTTTTTAAAATCGTAAATCTCCCTCGGCCGGCCCCTATACACATACAAAACTTATGTGTGCTCTACCCCATAAACATCCACCCTAATCACTCTCCCCTCCCCCCTTTCACTATGGCGTACTACAAACGGGCTATTTTCCTTTACCAGAATGGCGACGCCTCCTTTTAACCTCGTCCCCATATTCCATATACACATCATAACCATCCATTTCTAAAAATCATATCCAATTCGTAATTGTGTTCTTGGATAAATACCACATCCACATCTAGACGCACCAAAAATTCATTAAACCACTTTTGCTTCCGTTTAGATCTCAAACCGTTAATATTTATTGTCAAAACCTTAAAGTCAATTAATGGGTTTTCCTTTCGTTCTAGGTATAGACTTTTACTTATAAAATTTTACACCACCTCTATCCTCCCCCCTTTTTTGGGAAACCCCCTTGATAAACCCTTGTTTCGTGGGTTTTCTGTTCCCTGTCCCTGTACATCCGCCCAAGCTTTTTTCCTGGCCTTTTGGGGAGGAGGGAAGCACGTCGTCTGAGTTGATTTGGGGGCGCAGTTCGCTTTCGCGTCCTACCCTCCACCTGCATTGGGATTTCTTTAGTACTATCGTGATGCACCTCCACTTCTGTACATTCCGTCAAAACCATGCGACACACTAGACTCAATGCTTCCATCGTCGCCTCACCATGATGTTCAACCGATCCCAAAATTGCACCTGGATCCTCCACATGGTTGACGATCGACTCGCTAACAAAACATCCAGTGCCTTCATAAAGACGCCGCACATCCTCTTCCCCCATAGTGGGGCAGAGTCTCTTCCAATACTTTATTTATGTCCAGTGACGGGGATTCTTCTCGCTGTTTTGCATCCTCCAAAGCATTCTCCCGCGCTTTTCTACCTCTTCACTCCAAGATGTCCGTTGTCGAGACGGGTGAGCATAAGACTGTTCTCGTCCCTCAACTTCCTCACTTCTTCCGGTTGTTGCGTTGCGATATTTGGAGATTCCCACGACGCTTTTCCACACTGTGCCCCTATGTGGTCCCTACGACCCACACAGCCGACACGTACGGGCGTTGCCCGCATATGTCACATATACTTGAGTTCGAAATGCTTGCAGCATAAATAGGGCGGTATGGGGTGGCGTAAGGTCATTTTGACTGAATATGTTCCCTCCAAACTTCCACATAAGGTCCAGCGGCCCACCGACCTGCAGAGGGCCCTATGAACCGTACCAACATTTCGTATTCATCTTTTTTAAACAAATCAGTCGCTTCAAAGCACATTCTTGATTTTTACCCAGTGTAGTATCTTTATACATCATGAAGAAACTGATACGCTGAATTGACGGCTATAATGGTCTCTTGATACTTATCCCCCACTGCTTCGTAGACATTTGCTGACGTCTTTTAACGAAAATCCGTGTCGTCCCAATTTAAATGCTACACCACATATCCCCTTCATTTTTCGATACCGTAGGTATCACGGATAATCGCCGGGAGTAACAAATCCATCGTGGCTCCCGTGACAGCCCCACGGGTCAACTCAACGCAAACAGTGTTGATGCGCCTGTTGCTATGCAGCGCCATGTTGGAAAATGAGCAGCACACGTCCTCACTACTCAATGACTGTTGACGAACTGGTGTAGCTCGCCTGAAACAGCAGAGGGGTGCAGAGCACAACCGCACTCTACCGTGGTCAGGCAGCGAATGATACAGCTCAGATATGAAGAAACATACACACATTTATTGTTACTTAGAATAAGTCTTGAGCCAAGGAATTAGGGCTTCTTCCCCTCCGATCAGACCTGGTTACCTCTCGTTCCCCGGTCGTAATTCAAAGATTTTTTCACGTTCATTATTATTATTGTGATTATTACTGCATATTTTATTATTATTGTGATCATTACTACATTATTTATTATTATTAGTAGTATTATTATTATTATCATCATTCCCCTCAAGGAAGGTTCCTTGATGTTGGTGAGGGGCTCTTGATTTAGGGAATTGGATCTATGCTCCAGTTCCCCGAATTAAGCTTGAATGCCTTCCACATCCCCCCCCAGGCGCTGTATAATCCTCCGGGTTTAGCGCTTCCCCCTTGATTATAATAATAATAATCATCATTATCATTCTCTTATTACTATATCATTGTTATTGTCTTCTTATAACTGAATTATTATAATAATAATATCTTTATTTACTACAAGTACATTTACAAGGTATACAGGCCTTGCTGGTAGCAATGACATACTACTATATAGAAAGCCCCTTGTTATGCAGAGCATTTCCCGCAAAAATTAGGTCAGTTTTGTCCCAGGATGCGACCCACACCAGTTTAATAAAATCCCAGGTACCCAAAAAAGGTGTAGAGACTGATGTTTGAGCCTTGATCCTGCAGCCAGCTTGTGAGCCATGACCTTGTGGAGCACATTGTTACTATCAGGAGGGAATGATTTAATGGTTTTTTGTGTTTTCGATAGGGTTTAAAAAACCCCGTTAGGCAACCCTGATGATGGCGAAGAAGCATCCGAAATACATAAATGAATGGCTTTTCCATGAAGATGGTACTTTTGAAAGCCTTGATCTTACTTTTTACAGTGAAGATATATATATATACTTGTGAATGCAATAAGATCACATGAAACGGGTATATGTTAATATGTAAAATAACCAAATAAAAGAAGGGGAAATTTCAAGATCTTTTATTGAGAACGCTTAAAAATACCTATATTTCACTGTGGTTGTTTTGCATACATATGCAAGCATTCATTTGTGGTTTGTTAAAGTTATTTTTTAAAAAAAAAAAACTCGATTGTACCATTACAGAGCATCGCGTGTGTGGGGCAGAACAACTCAGCAAAGTGATGAAGTAGATATTGATAATGAACTCTCGAAGCACCTCCACAACCAAGCCTAGCATGGAGCATCACCAGTCTTTGACACTTAGAAACGCAGTACACACGCAAGAACGCAAGACGGAACAATATGAAACTCCAAGGAACAAGGACAAACAGAAACAAAGTCTGAGAGAAGAATACGACTGTTGTGAACAGTAAGACTGATTCAGTCTCATTACGTACCGAGAAGTAGTTTAAATCTTCATTATGGACCCCATGACTATCTTGTTGGCGGTAGTCAAAAGATTACAGAGGCACATAATTCCAGGGACTGGTCCTGAAAAGTTTTGATAGCTAAACAAGTAAAGTGGTAAAGAACTATTGGCATGTTTATATCTGTTTCAATAGTAATGAGTTTATTTATGCAGACATGAATCAATTCTCACACACACACACACAAAAAAAATCCTCCATGATGTTATAGTTGTAAGACCTCCTCTGGTTTAACGCTTTTCTTCACTCTCTCTCTCTCTCTCTCTCCTCTCTCTCTCTCCTTCCTCTCTCTCTCTCTCCTCTCTTCTCGTCTCTCATCTCTCTCAATCTCATCTCTCTCTCTCTCTCTCTCTCTCATCCGATCCTCACCTCTCCACTTCATCCTCCCTCTCTCTTCTCTTCAATCCTGCCTTCAACTCTTTCTCATCTCATCCTCCTCAACACGGCCTCACTCCCGATCTCCTCCAACTCTTCTCCCCGTAACTCTATTCTCTCTGTCACCTCTCATATCTCTCTTCAACATGTTCTCCCATCACATTCTCCTCACTCTCCAACTCAATTAAACTAGCCTCTCTCTCTCTCTCATCTCTCTCTTTCTCCCTTCCTTCCTCATTCTCTCCCTCTCCTTCTCTCTCTCTCCAAGTTATGATAAAAATTAATTAGACATAAGACCAAATTAATACTGCAAGTAAGCCTATTGTCCATGCAAGCGTCCAACTCACAACGTTTTAGTCTGTCCCTGGCTTTTACGCAGCATAAAATTGTCATTTCTGTGGAATTGGAGTCACGCCCCTTGTGCAGATATCCAAGAACTAGCTACAAGCAGTATTAAAACAGGGAGTGTTTTTTGGGTATGCCCAAATTGAATAAATCTGTGGACTAAAATCACAAGGGTATAAAAGAGTAAACATCAAGCTGCTTTCATAAAAACCAGGAAGCTTTCTACAACAGATGGGAACATGAAAAAGGAGTCGGGCTGAATGGTACTGGCCCTTGATACTGCATGTAGTCAGAAAACTGAAATAGGCAGGAGATGATATCCTGGTAGGTCATAAATGGGGGCTGATAGGGCTGTCCTGGGGACATAATGGAAGCTGGAGTGCTGTCCTGGGAGACAGTAATGGTGAAGCTGAGTGCTGTCCTGGAGACAAGAAAATGGTGAAGCTGAGATGCAGTCCTGGGAGACATTAATGGGGACTGAATGGCTGTCCTGGGAACGATGGTGAAGCTGGAGATTTGGTCCAGGTATCGGAATTATACCAGGAAGGGAATACATATAAATGACCTCATAGGGGACAGGAGCCATATAGGGAAACAAGTGTAGTCAAAGATAAGATAAAACCAATATTGCAAACTAGAAATAACGCAGAAAATAGCAAAACAAGAGGACTCCACTAGCAATAGTGAGGATAATTACCAAAAACAACTGGAGGGAGCCCATTGTATTGGCCTAGGGGAGGATAGAAGTAAGACAGGAAACATGCACCAACAGGGAATACAGTACACAGAAACCCAAGGCAAACAAACCAAGCTTGCACATACTATGCACTGTTCTCTGGCATGGAAAATCTGAAAAACAGATGACGTGCAACTATGACCACCCTAGGAAATCCATGCCCATACGACAACAGGGAAAATGCAACCTCCCTCCTGTAAGCTTTTTCACCCTGACAGTGGTACCTCTACAGTACAGTAGAAACTGTGCTATAACTAAATGCCAGGCATACCATCTAAAGGGGACAAAAGGGGAGGGATACAAAACATCCAGGCCTATGGAAAAACCTGGTAGCCACAGCCACTCAAGAGGAGAGGTTTTTTTAGTGCCAGGAGAAAAAAACCTGGCAGGAATGGCGAGAAATCGTAACACCAATCAGTCATTCTGGAGTGGAACCCAGTCGAAGGCCTCCAATCCAAACCAACAATACAGATACTAAATGCCGACAAAAAATTCCCCCCCCCATACTCATCAATACCACCATCCGATAACAAGGTCTTCTTTGCAAATATACAGGTCAAAAGCCAGCAACAAACAACAAAATACCTTTCATCCGTGGACTGCGTGCCAGAGGCAAAGCAATGTTCGCGGCTTTCCACTGAGACCCACATAAAGGATCAATTGGCAAACGAAATATTGATCCCAGGTTTACAACCTATACAGAAGTGACAGAGTGAACAGGCAAAAGAGGGGGGGGGTGGCCTGTACATTGCAGTAGTCACTTGTTTGCACAGAACTCTAAATGCCTCAAATGATGTAGTGGAAGTTTTTAGCAGTAAGGTCGAGGAATACCCAAAACCTAGTCCATTGTGATAGTCTACAACCTCCGATGCAACATCCCAGCAATTCCAGGAACAGCTGTTAAATTACCACTGTCTGAAAACCTTCCAGCTCCTGCACCCAACATCTGCTCCTGGGGGATTTCACTTAAGAAAGCACCTAAAATGGAAGGAATATAGCAAATAATATTGGGGTTGCAGTAATAACACCCATGAGCAGCTCTGATGAAAACTCACACCACGCGAGCTTTTAAATCTCTGCACAAAATTCAATAAACCAGCAAATAATAGAGCCTACTAGACTGGAGAATACACCTAAACCTCACTTCACTAACAATAGGATCTGATAAGAATATCACCATATCAAAAACAATAATACTCAGATCACACAACATAATTGAGTGTTCATCATGTATGCGCGGAGCCCCCAGACCGACATAAAGAGATTATCACAGGGAGCATTCACCAAATTCAACTTCAATAACAAAAACATAAAGTGGGACCAAGTAACCAAGCGTCACTAACCGATATAAGCTGGGAAGATAATACTAACAACACAGAAGACCCCCAACTTATGCCTAGAACAGATTAACTCGGTGCACTCGATGTAATGCACAAGTCTTATTCCTCTAAGAAAAAAGGAGAGTAGATGTAAAACAGAAAGAAGAAGGCTCTCCCTTGTACAGCGACGGAAAAGAATAACAGAGCGGCTTAAAAAGGTCAATATATCTGAAATCGTAGGGAACCACGAGTCAGAGAAATAGCAAAGCATCGAACTTAAGCTAAAAGAATCCTATAGAGTCTAGAAATCGCGGGAAGTACTAAAAGCCATAAATGAAATCGAAAGAAACCCAAAGTAGTTCTTCTCTATGCCAAATCAAAATCGAGAACAACGTCCAGTATTGGGCCCCCTACTTAAACAATATGGGTCCCCTACACAGCTGACGCAAGGAAAATGATAGCTACTCAAGTCCCAATACCTGGAGTTTATACCTGGAGAGAGTTCCGGGGTCAACGCCCCCGCGGGCCCCTTCGGTCTGAGACCAAGGCCTCCCTGTGGATCAGACCTGATTCAACCAGGCTGTTGCAGCCTGGCTGCACGCAAACCAACATACGACCACAGCCCGGCTGATCCGGAACTGACTTTAGATGCTTGTCCCAGTGCCAGCTATGAAGAACTGCCAGGGTCGTGTAATCCCCCTTATGTGTGCTGGGAGGCAGTTGTAACAGTCCTCGGGTCGGGCCCCTGACACTTTAATTGTATGCTCATAACGTTGCTAGTGACACCCAGCTTTTCATTGGGGATGGTGCATCGTCTGCCCAAGTCTTTTGCTTTCGTAATGAGTTGATTTTCGGCAAGTTCGTACTAGTCCCTCTAGGATTTTCCAGTGTATATAATACATGTATCTCACTCCTGCTTCAGTAAATACAGTTTGAACCTCAAGCGCTCCCAGTAATTGAGGTGTTTTATCTCCGTATGCGCGCCGTGAAAGTTTCTCTGTACATTTTCTATTCGGCAAGTTCACCTGCCTTGAAAGAGCTGAAAGTGTGCAGCAATATTCAGCCTAGATAGAACAAGTGACCGAAGAGTGTCCATCATGCTTGGCCTCCCTAGTTTTGAAGGTTCTCATTATCCATCCTGCATTTTACTAGCAGATGCTATGATACAATGTATGTCCCTTGAAGGTGAGATCCTCCGACATGATCACTCCAGGTCTTAGCGTTGGTGTTTCCTCTATTTTTGTGGCCAGAATTTAGTTTTGTACTCTGATGAAGATTTAATTTCCTCATGTTACCAGACTGAGTAATTGAAATTTCTCATCGTTGAACTTCATATTGTTTTCTCGACCCACTGAAAGATTTGGTTGATGTCTGGGCCTGAGGCTTTGCCATGTTCGCAATGGGAAGACACTGTCATGCCGATTCGGGTGTCACCTGCAAAGGAAACACGGGCCTGTGGCTGAACATCCTTGTCTAAGTCGATATAGGAGGAGAACATATTGGGACAGTACTGTGCCTTGTTGGAACAAGCTTTTCACCGTAGCTGCCTCGGACTTTTACTCGTTTTTGACACTACTCGCTGTGTTCTGTTAGTGAGAAAATGTATAGATCCATCGACCGACTTTTCCTGTATTCCCTTTATAGCACGCATTTTGTGCGTTATTACGCCAGGTCACACTTGTCGAAGGCTTTTGCAAAGTCTGTATATATATCATCTGCATTCTTTTTGTCTTCTAAGTGCCATTTAGGACCTTGCCTAGTGGTCCAATAGATGAGACAGACAGGAGCGACCTGTTCTAAACCCATGTTGCCCTGGGTTTTGTAACAGAATGGTTCTAGAATGCGTGTTGATCTGCTTCTTAGACCCTTTCAAAGATTTTTATGATATGGGGATGTTAGTGCTATTTGGTCCTGTAGTTTCTTGCTGTTGCTTTAACTGCCCCCTTTGTGGAGTGGGCCAATGTCTGTTGTTTTTAGTAACTGTAGGGACGACCCCTGTTCTGCTCCCACTCATAGGATGGAAAAGGCTCGTGATAGGGCCTTCTTGCAGTTCCGTGATGAACACAGGTTTCCTGAGTCTGGCCCTGGGCAGAGTGCATGGGCATGTCATTTATCGCCTGTTTCGAAGTCATTTGCGTCAGGATAACATCGATAGCTTGTGTTAAGCAAATTTTGTGGCTTCTCCTCATACAAAATTCATTTTGATCCTTTCGACTCTCAGTCTGGTAGAGCGGCTTGCTAAAACTGAGTCCATATTGGTACTTGAGTAGCCTCCTCATTTCCTTGCTGTCATCTGTGTAGGACCATCTTGTTTAAGTAGGGGCCCAATACTGGACGTTGTTCTCGGATTTGATTTGGCATAGGTGAAGAAATACATTGGTTTCTTTTCGATTTTCATTATGGCTTTTAGTTCTTCCCGCGATTCCCTGACTCCTAAAGGATTCTTTTAGCTTAAGTTCCGATGCTTGCATAATTCTCTGACCAGTGTACCTCTTCTAACGCAATTCAGATTTATTGACCTCTTTTAGCCGCTCTTGTTATTCTTTTCCCGTCGCCTGTAAGGAGCGCCTGTCTCTTTCTGTTTTACATCTACTCCTCCTTTCTTAGAGGAATTAAGCCTTGTGCATACATCGAGGCCACCGAGTTTAAATCTGTCCTAAGCATAGAGTTGGGGTCTGTGTTGCAAAGTAAAATCGTCCCCAGCTTATATCGGTTAGGACTTGTTTATACTTTGTCCCACTATAATGTTTTGTTATGAAGTTGATTTGGTGAATCCCCTCGTGACTAGTCGCATTATGTCGTGTCTGGGACTGCTCCGCGCATACATGACTTGAACCTCAATTATGTGTGATCTGAGTATATTTGTTTGATATGGTGATATTTCTTAGCAGATCATCATTGTTAGTGAATGATTGAGGTCGAGTGTAATTCTCCAGGCTAGTAGGCTCTATTATTGCTGTTAAATAATTATAGTGCAGCTGATTTAAAAGCTCGCGTGAGTGTGAGTTTACATCAGATCAGCCCTCCTGGTGTTTATTACTGCAACAACATGAATTGCTATATTCCTCCATTTTAAGGTGCCTTAAGTTAAATCCCCAGAGCAAGATGTTGGTCCGGAGCTGGAAGGTTTCCAGACAGTGGTCAATTTTTAACAGCTGTTCTGGAATTGCTGATGTTGCATCCGAGGCTTGTAGACTATCAACAATGACTAGTTTTTGGTTCTCGATCCACCTTTACTGCTAAAATACTTCCACTATCATCAATTGGAGGCATTTAGCAGTTCTGTGCAAACAAGTGACTCTGCAAGTACAGCCAACCCCCCCCCCTTTTCCTGTTCACTCTGTCACATCTGTATAGGTTGTAACCTGGGATCCATATTTCGTTGTCCAATGATCCTTTATGTGGGTCACAGTGAAAGCCGCGAACATTGGCCTTTGCCTCCGCAACAGTCCATGCGATGAAAGGTATTTTGTTGTTTGTTCTGGCTTTAGACCCTGTATATTTGCAAAGAAGAATGTTAACGTGACTGGTGTATTGTTGTACTGGGGGGATTTTTTCCGGCATTAGTATCTGTATCTGATGGTTTGGGAGTTAGGCCATCGACTGTGGTTTTCCACCCAGAATACTGGATTTGGTGGTACGATTTCTGCCATTTCCTGCCAGTTTTTTTCCTTCCTGGCCACTAAAAATCCTCTCCCTCTTGAGTGGCTGTGGGATACCAGGTTTTTCCATGTCGCCTGGATGTTTTTGTAACTTTTTGTCCCCTATAGATGGTATGGCCTGGCAATTTAAGTTATAGCACAAGCCTTTCCTGTACTGAAATGTACACAGTTCAGGGTGAAAAGAAGCTTACAGAAGGGAGTTTGCATTTTCCTTTGCAATGGGCATGGTCATTTCCCTAGGGTGTCATAGTTGCACGTCCCATCTGTTTTTCCAGATGTCCCATGCCAGCAGATACCGAGTGCATAGTATGTGCACAGGCTTGGTTTCCGTTTGCCTTGGGTTCTGGGACGTATTCCCTGTTGGTGATGTTTCCCTGCTACATCTATCCACCTCCCTAGCACCAACAATGGAGCTCCCACCATTTGTTTTTGTAATATATCCTCACTAATTGCTAGTGGAGTCCTCTTGTTTGCTATTTTCCTGCGGTATTCTAGTTTTGCAATATTGGTTTATCTTATCTTTGACTACACTTTTTCCCTAAATGGCTCCCTTTCCCCTATGGGGTCATTATAATGTATTCCCTTATCCTGCGTATAATTCCCGACTCACCTGGACAAATCTCACTTCACCATTACTGACTTCAGGACGCATCTCCACTTCCCATTACTGTCTCCCAGGACAGCATCTCCAGCTTCACCATTACTGTCTCCAGGAAGCACCTCCAGCTTCACCATTACTGTGTCCCAGGACTGACAAACCTCCAGCATCTCTCTCGTCCTCCCTTCCCGTTCCTCCCTCCCTCCACTCCTCTCCCTTCTCCCATCTATCCTCCTCCCGCCCCCCCTCTCTCCCCCCTCGTTTCTTCCCGCTCCCCTGCTTCTCCTTTCCTCTTTCGTCTCTCCTCCCTCCCCCGCCCTCACCTCTCCCTCTCCTCTGCTCTTTCCTCCCCCCCTAGACCCTTCCCTCTCCCCCCACCCCCGTCTCCCCCCTCCGCCCATTAACTGTTCCCAGACAGCACTATCAGCCCCCCATTTACTGACTACCAGGACATCATCACCAGCCTTACAGTTTCTGACTACATGCCAGTATCAAGGGCAAGTACCAATCAGCCCGGACTTTTAATGTTTCCCATCTGTTGTAGAAAAGCTTCCAGGTGGGTCGATGAAAGCACTTGTGGGGAGGTGACCTCTTTACTACACTTGTGATTGTTTAGTCCACAGATTTATCTCATTGGGCATACCCAAAAACATGTCCCTGTTTTTAATACTGCTTGTAGCTAGTTCTTGGATATCTGCACAAGGGGCGTGACACCGAATTTCCACAAAATGACAATTTATGCATGTGAAGCCCGTTTGTTGACTGACACAGACACACCACAGCTTTCATCATGATTTGAATGGCTGATTTACTGCAATTCTACTAGCAACCTCTTGAATATCTATTAATAACCTGCTAGGTGGTGCACAACGAAACCGTTTGAAACCAGTCCAGGTTCGGACCAGTCAAGGGTTCGACCATCCCGGGTTCGGACCATCAAGGGTTTCGGACCAGTCAAGGGTCCCGGACAGTCGATCCTGCTCTGATCAGTGGGTCACTTATATTTAAAACATACTGGTCGGTGATTTGAGCTAACACATGAAGATCTACTGAAATATCTACCCCAGTAATATGTGAATTTGCTGATTACAAAAGTATAACATTGCGTGTTTGAAGAGCGTGAATACTGGCAGCCCTACAATGACAGAACGGTCACCTCCTTGTTTATCAATCGCTGTATCTGCTTTTCTATTTTTTTTTTCTCCGTCTCACCCAACAATAAAATGCATATTTATCCAACGTATAGGTTACTCAGTTATTAGCAAGGCCGCTAACCAGACTGAGGAGTCGAAGATCCAAAATGAATTTTTTATGAGAGAGCACAAAATTTGATTCACACAAGGCCTTATCCGATGTTATCCTTACGCCAAATGACTTCGAACAAGGCGATTAAATGACATGCCTCATTGCACTCTGCTCTGCCCCAGGGCCAAATCATGGAACTCTGTGGTTCATCAAGAAACTGCAAGAAGCCACTATCACGAGCCTTTTCCATCCTATGGAGAGGAGAGCATGGACAACGGGGTCCTTCCCACAGTTACTTAAAACAACAGACATAGCCCCACTCCACAAAGGGGGCAGTAAAGCAACAGCAAAGAACTACAGACCAATAGCTCTAACAACCAATATCATAAAAATCTTTGAAAGGGTTCTAAGAAGCAAGATAACCACACATCTAGAAACCCATCAGTTTAACACTACCCAGGCAACATGGGTTTAAACATGTCGCTCCTGTCTGTCTCAAACTATTGGATCCACTACGACAAGGTCCTAAAGAGCACCTAGAAGAACAAAAAAGAATGCAGATGTAATATAAACGACTTTGGCAAAAGCCTTCGACTAAGTGTGGGACCATGGCGTAATAGCGCACAAAATCGAGCTTAAAGAAATAACAGTGAAAATCGGTCGATGGATCTATAATTTCCATCACAAAACAGAAACAGAGAGTACCGTCCAACAGATAAAGTCCGAGCAGCTACGGGAAAAGCTCGTGTTCACAAGGCAACATACTCCTCCCATCTCTGTCCTCATCCTTATATCCGAATAGACAGATGTCAAGCCACAGCACCGTGCTTCCTTTTCAGATACCACCCGAATCTGCAGACAGTGTCTTCCATTGCAACAACTGCAAAGCTCCAGGCAGACATCAACCAAATCTTTCAGTGGGCTGCAGAAAACAAATATGAAGTTTCACGATGAGAAATTTTCAATACTCAATATGAGGTTAAACATGAGGAATTAAATCTTCATCAAGTACAAAACAAATTTCCTGGCCACAAAATAGAGCGAAACACCAACGCAAAGACCTGGGAGTGATCATGTCGAGGATCTCACCTCAGGACCATAACATTGTATCAATCGCATCTGCTAGAAAAAAGACATGGAAGGATAAATGAGACCTTCAAAACTAGGATGCCCCCAAGCCATATGACACTCTTCAGGTACTTGTTCTAACTAGGCAGGAATATTCTGCAACACTAAAGCACCTTTCAAGGCAGGTTGAAATTTCCGACCTAGAAATGTAAAGAGAACTTTCACGGCGCGCATAACGGAGATAAAACCCTCAATTATGGAGCGCTTGAGGTTCCCTAAAACCTGTATTCCTGGAACGCAGGAGGGAGAGATACATGATTATATACACCTGAAAATCCTAGAGGACTATTACCGAACTTGCACAAACGAAAATCACTCCTACGAAAGCAAAAGACTTGGCAGACATGCACGGTATTACATCCCCCCAATGAAAAGCAGGGGTGCACTAGCACGTTAAGAACCATACAATAATAAGTGTCAGGCCGAGACTGTTCAACCTGCCTCCAGCACACAATAAGGGGGATTACCAACAGACCCCTGGCAGTCTTCAAGCCTGGCACTGGACAAGCACCTAAAGTCAGTTCCGGAATCAGCCGGGCTGTGGCTCGTATGTTGGTTTGTTTGCGGTGCAGCAAGCAGCAACAGCCTGGTTGATCAGGCTCAGAATGCCACCAGGAGGCCTGTCCTCAGACGGGCCGCGGGGGCGTGAACCCCGAACTCTCTCCAGGTAACTCCAGGTCCCAGGTAACAAACCCAGACGGACCGAAACAGATCTGGACCTGGGGGGGGGGGTGCTGTAACTTTTTTTACGATTAACAGACCCCAATGGATTGCCAAAAAAAAATATGACCCTACATAACCCATCCCGTCGTGGCTAATAACAGAACAGCTGATAGTGTATTCTAATCAAAAACTTATTTTTTTAAATCGTTCGGAGATCTAGTCCCAAACCCCATTATTGGGTCCCATATACCGTCAAGGGGGTATGGATAGCCCCTGGTTAAACTCCATCGTAGCTTTTTGGGGAACGGGGGGGCACTCATCTCACACTGAAGTCCCGCGGGTTCGATTAAGATAAATAAATATTTCGTTCGGATTTTAACACCCGGAGGGATAGCCACCCAGCAAACCAAAAAGCTGGTCCATCGAGTGACAGTCCTAACATATTTCCATTGGGCCTTAATCTGTCCCCCAGGATCGACCCACACCAAGTCGACTAACACCCAGGTACCTATTGCTGCTAGGTGAACAGGACAATAGGTGTAAGGAAACGTGTCGGAATTTCCACCCGCCGGGAATCGAACCCGGGCCCTCCGTGTGTGAACGGAGCTTTAGACACCTGCTGACTCTGTTCACCTTATCAGTAAGATAGGTACCTGGTGTTAGTCACTGGTGTGGGATCGGAATCCTGAGAACAGAATTGACCTAATTTGCCCGAATTTCTCTGCATAACCAGGGGCTTTCTCTATAGTAGTAGTATGTCGTTGATGTCATCTAGGTCTATATATTGTACATGTACTTGTAGAATTAATTATTATTATTATTATATTATAGTTTTCTCTCCGAAGTGCGGGTTAATTGAGGATTGTCCTGCTACGGTGATATGTATTAATCAGAGACCCCGATGTTTCCCAAATGACGAAAATGTTTGTCATTAGGGTTTTTGTGTGATGATTAGTTTTGAAAACCGACAAATTGAAGGGTTCTTTTTTTGTAGTGGGGCCTTTTGTGTAAGGAACTGGACCTTTTTCCTCCCCTTTTTGGTTTAAACCCAATTCCCCTTCATTTTCCAAAAGAGCTGTAACCTCTCCTTTAGCACCCCTGATTAAATATTTTTTTAAAAAAATCTTTGCACGTATACATGTCTATATTGAAAATAATCATCTTTTTCAAGGACCCCTGAGGGAAATAAATCATTTTTCACTTTTTGGGGTTCTTTTTCTTTCAACAAACCGCCTACCCACGAGGCAGGGGGTCAAAAAAAAACAAAAAATTTCTTTTTAAATATATAATTTAAACAGGGGAAGGGGGTTTCTAGCCCTTTTCCCTGGCATTTTTGTTGCCCTTACAACACACATGGCTTATGGAGGAAAATTCTGTTTTTTTTCCCCATTGAAATAAGTGGAAAAAACAAAACAAGAACTAGAAAGAAATAGTGAAAAAACCCCGAGGGGTATATATATATATATTGTTGTATATGTTGTGTTTGTGACCTAATGTAAGGAAGTAGCAAGACTACCTGAAATCTTGCATTTTATAGACAGAAAAAAAGGACACCAGCAATCCCCCATCATGTAAAAACAATTCAGGCTTTTGTTTTCACTCCTTGGCAAGACGGGAGTACCCCCCCTGGGCGGGTTTTTTTTTTCTGCCCCCCTACTACTTTTTTGGGGTTATCCTAGTAATTTACACGGTTAAAAAGTCAGCGCCAGTGGCCCTAAAAACCTAAACGTCACGCCCTATAAAAAAGAAAAACCCGAAGTGCCCCCTTAACACTAAGCCGTTAGTGGCCCCTTTAAAACCATAATAAAAATTAAATAAATAAAGGGGAAGTTTTTCAGGTATACCAAATACTGTCAGTGACTTTAATCACCGACAACAAAAACAAAAATGGAAGGTCTTAATAGTGGTGCTCGTACATAATTGTGTTTTTGTTTGCCCGAAAAAGATGATGAATTAACACACAATTTATTTGGGTACGGGTAACATAATTACAGCTCAACATAGTTAAATTACCTAGGAAACCAGAAAAGTCGATACGTAACTTATTTCCATTGTGGTTCGTGAAAGACTATGGTATGCGAACACAGGCTTCCTCTGGGGACGATTACCTCATTTTTAAATGTCTTCCTCTTATTTCTTCAAGCTGGGGCATCTATGTTTCGCAATATCCCCCCAATGGAAAAAAATAGTCATTACTGCATGCGACTATTGGGCTTCCTGAGTGGGTGACCTGCAGAAATTTTGGGCAGTCTCCCCCCCCTTGGTCAATTGTTTCCTCCCTTCCCAGGGGTTCCTGGGTTTCCTGGAAGAGTTCCGGGGGGCAGGCCCCTGGGGCCCGGTCTGTGACCAGGCCTCATGGGGGACAGGCCTTAACCAGGGTGTTACTGTGGCTGCACGCAATCCAACGTACACCACAGCCCCCTGGTCAGGGACCCCATTCAAAAGCTTGTCCATTGCCCGCTTAAGACGCCGAGGCTATTTTTTAATCCCCCCCTTTTTATGGGGAGGGAGTTGAACAGTCTTGGGCCCCTGACACTTTTGCGTTGCTTAAGGCTAGGACCCCCTTCTTTTTATTGGGGGGGTTTGCATCGTTTTGCCGAGTTTTTGCTTTTTTTTAAGAGTGATTTTTGTGTGCAAGTTGGTACCCCCCTAGTTTTTCCCGGGGTATATAATCATGTATCTCTCTGCCTCTTCCGGATACAGGTTCAGGAAAAATTCAAGCCTCCTAAATTTAGGTGTTTTTATCTCTGTTAGCTGCCTGAAGGTTCTCTACATTTTTTAGGTCGCAATTTTTACCCCCTTGAAAAATGTTTGTGTGCAGCAATATTTCCCGCCCCAGATAGAACAAGCGGCCTGAAAAGTGTCTCATGGGCTTGGGGTCCCTAGTTTGAAGGTTTTCATTATCCATCCTGTCATTTTTTCTCCCGATGCGATTGATACAATGTTATGGTCCTTGAAGGTGAGATCCTCCGACACGATCACACCCAGGTCTTTGACGTTAGTTTTCGCTCTATTTTGTGGCGGGAATTTGTTTTATACTCTAAAGAATTTTTTTAATTCCTCATGTTTACCATATCAGAGTAATTGAAATTTTTATCGTTTAAAACTTCATATTGTTTTCTGCAGCCCATTGAAAGTTTTGGGTTTTGATGTCCACCTGGAAGCCTTGCAGTGTCGCAATGGAAGACACTGTCATGCAGATTCGGGTGTCATCTGCAAAGGAAGACACGGTGCTGTGGCTGACATCCTTGTTTTTATCAGATATGAGGATGAGAAACAAAATGGGAGCAAGTACTGTCCTTGCGGAACAGGCTTTTCACTGTAGCCGCCTCAGACTTTAAATCTGTTGACTACTACTCTTTGTGCTCTGTTTGTGAGGAATTATATATCCATCTACCAACTTTTCTTGTTATTCCTTTAGCACGCATTTTGTGCGCTATTCACCCATGGCACATTGTCGAAGGCTTTTCAAAGTCTTTGTATATTACATCTGCATTCTTTTTGTCTTCTAGTGCATCTAGGACCTTGTCGTAGTGACCCATGTAGTTGGGACAGACAGGGCAACCTGCTCTAAACCCATTTGCTCTGGGTTGTGTAATTGAAAGGGTATCCGATGGGTGGGAATCTTGCTTCTTAGGACCTTTTCAAAGATTTTTATGATATGGGATGTTAGTGCTATCGGTCTGTAGTTCTTTGCTATTGCTTTACTGCCCCCTTTGTGGAGTGGGCATGTCTGTTGTTTTTAGTAACTGTGGGACGACCCCAGTGTCCATGCTCCCTCTCCATAGGATTTTAAAAAGCATTTCTTGATGAACACGGAGTTCCATGAGCCGGGCCCCTGGGGCAGAGTGCATGGGCATGTCATTTATCGCCTTTTCCAAAGTCATTTGGCATCAGGAAACATCAGATAGGCTTGTGTTTACCAAATTCTGTGGCTCTCTCATAAAAATTCATTCAGAACTTCGACTCTCAGTCTGGTTAGCAAACTTCTAAAACTGAGTCATATTGGGACTTGAGTAGCTCACTCTTTTCCTTGCTGTCATCTGTGTAGGACCCATCTTGTTAAGTAGGGGCCCCAATACTGGATGTTGTTCTCGACTTTGATTTGGCAAAGAAAAAGAAATACAGTGGACCCCCGGTTAACGATATTTTTTCATTCCAGAAGTATGTTCAGGTGGCCAGTACTGATCGATTTGTTCCCATAAGGATATTGTGAAGTAGATTAGTCCTTTTCAGACCCCCAAACATACACGCACAAACGCACTTACATAAATACACTTACATAATTTGGTGCATTGGGAAGTGATCGTTAAGCGGGGGTCCACTGAAACTTTGGGTTTCTTTCGATTTCTTTTATGGCTTTTAGTTCTTCCCGCGATTCCTGACTCCAATTGGGTAAGGGAGTTATTTTTTGGGAAGCTTTAGGTAGTGTCGTTTTGATAAGGACCTTCCTCGCAGGGGCCAGTAGGCTTTCTGCAGTGTTCCTCCATTCTTATGTTCTTATGTTCAATAAGATTCCTTTAGCTTTAGTTCGGTTTTTTGCTATTTCTCTCACCAGTGTCTCCTTACGAAATTTCAGATATATTGACCTCTTTTAGCCGCTCTGTTTTTCTTTTTCCATGCCTGAAAGGGAGCGCCTGTCTCTTTCTATTTTACATCGAGTGCCACAGAGTTAATCTGTTCTGAGCATAAGTTGGGTCTGTGTTGCTTAGTCTTATCTTCCAGCTTATATCGTTTATGGCTTGGTTTACTTGGCCCCACTTTATTTTCTTGTTATTGATGTTGAATTTGGTGAATGCTCCCTCGTGACTAATCTCATTTTGTCAGTCGGAGCTCCACGCTACATGTCTGAACCTCGATTATGTTGTGATCCGAGTATATTGTTTTGATATGGTGACATTTCGTATCAGATCATCATTGTAAGCGAAAAATGAGGTCCAGTGTATTCTCCAGTCTAGTGGGCTCTGTTATTTGCTGGTTTAAGTTGAATTTTGTGCAGAGATTTAAAATCTCGTGTGTGAGTTCTCATCAGAGCTGCCTCCTGGTGTTATCACTGCAACAACATTATTTGCTATATTCCTCCATTTTAGGTGCCTTAAGTTGAAATCCCCCCAGGAGCAAGATGTGGGGGCAGGAGCTGGAAGATTTTCCAGACAGTGGCCATTTTCAATTTTCAAACTCTTAATAATAATAATTTTTATTTCTACAAGTACAGGTATACAGCTTATGCGTAAACATGCATACAATATAATAACCCCAATAAGTCAGATAAAGTGACTTATTTCCATTGGGGTCCTTGTAATATCTTATTATCTAAACCTTTTTTTTGTTTAATAAATTTGTTAATGATTTTGTTTCTAATTGATGATTCCAAGCATCAGATTCAAATTTATATTTTTTTATGCAGTACAAAAAAATGTAGTTTACTTATAATAAAACAGTGTTTGGGAGCATCCACTTGAGAAACACTGTTGTACATATTACATTAATGTGGGTGTATGACCCTTGTACGTTTAGCATTTAGTTTTAATTGTAATAATAATAATACATTAATGTGGCTTGGTTTGGCAACCCTTTCTTCATGCACTGAGTGTTCGTGTTCAGTCCCCAGTCGGATGGTAATGTTATTTCATGTTTCCTTATGCCTGATGTCACTGTTCACCTAGTAGAAGAGTAGGGAAGTAGGTAAGTCGACCGGTGTCCGGGCTCATCCTGGGGGGACAAGATGAAGAACCCCAATGGAAATAATATACAAAAGTTCCAGTGATGCACTGACGTTCGTGAGTTTTTTCTGGGTGGCTAACCTTCTGGTTAAAAGTCCCAGCAAAACTTTTCTTACAGGCACTGATCTGTTTCTTGGCAAGCTCAGGCATGTGGACAATGGGGTCTGTAATAGCCTACCCATCTGTGGTGTCTCAAGACTTATCTTCATACAATACAACCATCTATGGCTCACCCATTGTCCTCACCAGCCTTCAACTGGATGCCTTAAGTGAGTTGCCTTATTACTTATGCTTTATTTAGTTTGAAGGTTGCCCAAAATGCCTTGCATAATAAGGGTCTTTCTATAAAGTAGTTTATATATGATTATCAAATTAATTGTATAATATACTCTACTCAACATTATAGAAATAAAATTTGTTCCCTTCCCTAGATGCTTGTTAAGGGCTCTTGCTCTGTGGAATTTGAGTTGCCTTCTTTGTACTTGGATCAAAATTTATTACACTGTATGCCCATATGAGTTTAGCTCTTTCCCATGAATATCACAATAATGGACAACCTTTGAATACCCAGACATTTGGGTGTGTAGCAAGCCAGAACTCAGAGGTAGAGGTAAGAGGGGTAAAAATATACTTTCTTGCCCCCAGGTGGTTTAGCAGCTCTAGGGTGTCTTCCTGGGTCATGGCTCATAGGAGCAGTGATGGTTGTGTTGGGTCGTCGCTTCAGCATGATGGTGATCGCTGTGATGGCCATGCTTAGTGGCTTGGTGTGGCCCTCCCCTTCTGTTCCGGGTCTCCTGGTAGCAAGGCAAGCTTCCATTTATGTGCCTAATTTTTTCATTTATACTTTGTGAATTATACATGAAGTATACAGTATATAGTCCTTTAGTTTTTGTAGTTTATCCGTGGGTATTTTATAGTACATTTCTTTTATTGCTTAACTAAGAATGTTAATTGTGACTCGTTATAAAAGGTCCCTATTACAAATGAGTTGAGTTCTTGGTTTTTTATTTACAAATTGTGGCATCCTTTAAGAGAAAGAGGTTTATAGCCCTGGCTACACTTTTTAAAGAAGGAATCTTTTATTTGGGGGAGTTTCTGTTGGCAAGGGATTCAGGTAATCTGGTTAGCCAGACTTGAGTCCTGAGGTGGGGAAATACAGTACCTGCACTCTGAAGGAGGTGTGAGGATGTTGCAGTTTGGATGGCCATCTGAACTGTGATTTCATCTCACTTTTTGGGTCATTTTCCCTTGGCAGGAGTTGCCAGTTGTTAAATAAAAATCTATAAATAATTTCAGTGTGTAATGTAGAAAAAGGGTTTTCAAAGAACTGAAGGAGATGAATTGACATTTGTGTAATTTTATTGTAAAACGTTTTGCCAACCATTTGCTTCCTCAGTCAATAAGGAAGAATAACATTAAAAGGTATAAATTGACAGGTTGTTAGGTAAGACATATGCAACAGTTAGGTATTTTTAAAATTTAAACTTTTTCGCTACACAGTAGGCTTTTAGTCGAGAAAAAAAGTTGATAGAAGCAGAAAGAGTTTAAAGACGATGTAATCAGTCCATCCCCCAAAAAGTTTTGAGGTGGTCAGCCCCCCAGTCTGGAGAAGGAAATGTTTATAGTCTGAAAAATGTCTTCCTAGACTGGGGAAACTGACCCCCTAAAAAACTTAAGGGGGTGATGGCTGATTACATCTCTTCAAGTCTCTTCTGCTTCATCAATTTTTTCTGTACCGACTGAAAGAACCCTCTGTTGGCGAAACGTTCGAAATAAAATACCTAACTGTTCATATGTGCAAACCTAACAAACGAGAAGAATGGTTGAAGATCAAAAGGGTTTGAGGAAAAACCGCCCCTCCCTGGATTTGATGTATTGGTCTTCAATTTGTAAGAGTATTCTTCTCTATTTGGACTGAGGAAGCCACGGGTTGCAAAAAATGTTTATAAGAGCTCCCCGGAAAGGGGGTAAGTTTGATGATGTATGGATGGAGGAATTAATCATACTAAACGCCAATATTATACTTTAATTTTCTTATAGATTTTATGGGGGCATTGTAGAAAATATGCTTATAAAAAAACACCCCATTAAAATAAGTCAGGGTGGGTTTTTGTTCAAAAAACCGCGCATTTAGTCCTGGTCAGTCAGGTAGCCGGCAGAGTAAGAGAGGGTTTGTTGCTTTCTGACAGAGCCGTGGTTGGAGCAAGAGTCTGGTATTTGGGTGTTTGTTTGAGTGGGGGGTGGTTTTTTTTGGGGGGTTAAATTTAGGCCATAGGTTATTTTATTTTTTTTTGCCCCTCATGTTTTTCCCTGAAAGGCCCTAGATATGGAGGCCTGTTTTGGAGTGACGTTTTTTTTTTGCCTGCGGGCAAAAAGGGCCCTCGAAGGAAAAATGTCATGGAATCCCACTGTTTAAGTAATAGTATACTGTATAGGGGTTAGGTAATTTTGTAGGTGGCCTAAAGTAATACCCGGTACAGGTATATGGTGTTTTTTTATGTAAATTTAAGGGAGGTTTTATGTTTTATGCAAGTTTACCCTTTTTATAGTTATATTTTTAAAAATGAATTTAATTGACCCTTCCGATAATTTTTAAAAAAAGATTGACCATTTAGTTTTTGTGAAAAGCTCGGACTTAGGTTGGATATTTTGTTTTATATTTTTTTAAAGCCTTTAACAAGGCTGTTACCCCTAGGTGCCGGATATTTTTTAAAAACTCATGAAATCGTAATGAACATTGCAAACAAACCTACCCCGGGCCGGGATTGAACCCGCCGTCAGAGCTTTCCCGGGGGGGTAAGGTTTGTTTACATAACAAAAAAACTTTGTTTCAATAGTGTGCTACTACTATGTATCTACAGGTAAAATGTCTGGTAGGGTCTATTCATATAAAAAAAAAATTTTACAAATTCATGTTCAAGATCATTGAAAAAAGATTTATATTGAATATAAATATGTCAGACAGACACTTGTAAGTCCTCAAAACCCTGCAAATTTTTTTGCTGTGTGTTTTTTCTTGTGCAGGTTTTTGTTGGGGGGGAGCACAGGGGGGCTAGTGTTGCATCAACAAACAGGGAGGTAACTGACGTCCACTGGAGAGGTACTTTGTGTCAAAAAAACCTTGGGGCCGTTGGTAAAACTTTTGACAAAGGTTTTGGGGCATTGTTTAAAGAAAACCCTTTTAAAAAGCTCAGCTAGGTGTGCTGGTTGTGTGTGTATTAGTAAGTTTTTTTAGGGACAGGGAACTAAAAAGCAGGCGTCCTCAACCATGATGGGGGGTTACGTTCTGACGAAACGCATGTAAGTCAAAAAACATCGTAAGCTGAATATTTTAAAAATTTTGCTAAATAAATAAGTAATAAACTAATGTCACTGAATAAATAAATAAAAAAAATAGTTGCTGTAACTAATGATACCATATGAAAAGTTAAAAAAAAAAGTGTACAAAATATGGCTTTGCTGCCTTCATGCTGGGTAATTATCTTCAGTTTCATCTTCAAAGTACAGTGGACCCCCGGTTAACGAACTTTTTTCACTCCAGAAGTATGTTCAGGTGCCAGTACTGACCGAATTTTTTCCTATAAGGAATATTGTGAGTAGATTAGTCCATTTCAAGACCCCCAAACATAACACGTACAAACGCACTTACATAATACACTTAATAATTGGTCGCATTTGGAGTGATCGTTAAGCGGGGGTCCACTGTAATTGCTTTCTCCACCATCAGTAAAGTTAAATATTGTAATCGAACCTTTGTAAGTTGAGGAGCACATGTACAGTTATCATACATAATGTAAATTTCCTAGGATAACCCAAAAAAAAGGCAAAGAAGGGAATGTATGAAAGTATAATGGTACCAACACTCTTATATGGGTGTGAAGCTTGGGTTGTAAATGCTGCAGCGAGGAGGTGGTTGGAGACAGTGGTGTAAATATTATGCAGAGAATTCAGAGTGTGGAAATTAGGAGAAGGTGTGGAGTTAATAAAAGTATTAGTCAGAGGGCTGAAGAGGGGTTGTTGAGGTGGTTTGGTCATTTAGAGAGAATGGATCGAAGTAGAATGACATGGAGAGCGTATAAATCTGTAGGGAAAGGAAGACGGGGTATGGGTTGTCCTCGAAAAGGTTGGAGAGAGGGGGTAAAGAAGGTTTTGTTGGCGAAGGGCATGGACTTCCAGCAAGCGTGCGTGAGCGTGTTAGATAGGAGTCAGCATGGTGACCAATGGTTTTTGAGACCTGTCGAGCTTTGGAGTGTAAGGGGGGTTTAATATTTAGTGAAGGGATTCAAAAAAAACCGGTTATTTTTAAAAAGGGGACTTGAGTTCGGGAAAATTGGGAAGTACATGGCGGGCACTTCAAAGGGGGGTTTTTGGGATTTTGGCAGTTTGGGGGGAAAATGTTGTTTTATCTTTATATTATTTAGGTTGGTAAAACCAGCAACCACCAGGGAGGTACTACTGCCTGCCAAGTGAGGGGTAAAAAAAAACCGTAATTTTTTTTACATGATTGGAAGGATTGCGGGTTTTTTTTTGGTCTTTCTCAAAAATATCCCCAAGATTACGGGAAAATTTTCTTGTACTTCTATTTCCCATTTAGGTAAACCATTTAACATAGGTACCAAGAATTTTACAAAACCCCCGGGGTTTTTTTTTTCTATTTTCTTTCTAATTCTTTTCCCTTGGGTTTATTTCCTTTTAACCCCATGGGGAAGGGAAAACAAAATTTCTTCCTCTGAAAACCCAATGAAATGTCGTAAGAGGCGACTAAAATGGGGGGGAAGAAAGGGGGGCTAGAAACCCCCTTCTCCTGTATATATTACTAAATTTAAAAAGGAAAAAACCTTTATTTTTTTCTTTTGGGTCACCCCCCCTTTTCGGGGGAAAACGGCTGGTGTTTTGGGAAAGAAGAAGAAGTTTGCTTCTAAATGTTGTATCGGGGCCCACCTTTGCATAAAAATGTTATGTATGAGTAAGGTGAAAATGTTAAATTTAAAGATGAAAGTATTTTTTTTTTGGGTTTTCTTTCTTTTTGGGCCAACCCTGAAAAGGGTTTGGGAGTTTGGCTGCTTTTTTGGGGAAAAAAAAAAAAAGTCAGTTTTTTTTAAACCATGCTTCGATATGAAAAAGTTTAAGTAAAACCAGATTGAGTCAAAAGGGTTTTTACTTACGTTTAAAATATCTAAACGGGTTGTTATTGTTTAAAATTGTGGAGTCATGTTAAATTTCTGGGGTCAAAATCCCCCGGGAATAGGTAGAAATTAGTTTTGACTAGGGGAGGTGAAAATTTACCTTTATTTCCCTTTTGATCATAACCCCTTCATTAGCATAAAAAGCACCTATTAAAGGGCAGAAACTTTAAGTAGAATTGTTAAAAAGGTTATAGATGGCACAATAAAAGGGTTTTCTCATTTTTAACCCTTTGAGGGTTTTTTAGTAAATAGTACGTCTTACGCGTTTGGGGTTTTTTTTAGTACTAGTACTCATAAATTCTAGCGGTCTCAAACCCAGTGGGAGAAAGCTGGTAGGCCTTCATATGAAAGAATGGGTCTATGTGGTCAGTGTGCACAGTCTAAAAAAAAATCCTGCAGCACACAGTGCATAATGAGAAAAAAAAAAACTTTGACCATTTTTTTTAATAAATCAGCGACTTTGCAGTGTATTTTCGTATGGTATTTATTGTTGTATTCTAGTTTTCTTGGTCTCATTTTATAGAATGGAAGACATATTACAGAAATTGAGATGATTTTGACTGGTTTTACAATGAAAGGTGCCTTGAAATTGAGCTCAAAGTAGCAGAAATGTTCGATTTTTACCAAACTTCAAAAGTAAACAAATCGTGCCAAGCGTGCAATACACGTCAACTGGTGAGTCTAATGTTCTTCACAAGTGCACCAATAATATTTATACCATTTTTTACACTAATGCAGTAGTCTGCATAACAGTAAATCTTCTATTTTTTGTGAGAATAAAAATTCAAAGTGGAAAGTAAAAGAATATAAGAGGGGCCTTGAGACGTGACTAATGACTAGAGGAAAATGTCATTTTAGTGCCAGGAATGTCTTTCTTGTTTATTCTGGACCCTATTCGAAATTGGCATCTTTTGAAATTTGTGTGAAATTGGCAAAATTGCTAAATTCTGACCACTGTACTGGATAGTTGAATTTATAAATGGGTTTTTTCTTGCACCCATTCGATAGAAAAAATGGAGTTCTAGCGGAATATTCATGTTTTTTGTCGACTAGTACAGTGAAATTGGCCGAAAATGGGGCTCAAAGTGGGCAAAATCGCCGATGCGTAAACATCGCCGAGACCGCTAACTTTGCAAGAGCATAATTCCGTAAGTTTTCTATCAAATTTCAAACTTTTGGTGTCTTTATGATCGGGAAAAGATTCTCTATCTTTTCATAAGAGAAAATAATTTTTTTTTCTTTTAAATTTGGCCGACCCTGAGAACGAGTTTCGGAGAGGGCCTGTCGACCCTCAAAGGGTTAAGTAGAAATTTAATTATTAAGAAAGGATAAAAAGGCACAATACCATAACTGGAACAATACACAAATAACCTGCACATAGGAGAATGAAACTTATGATGATGTTTTGGTCCAACTTGGACCATTAACTAGTGACTAGTTTATGGTCCAAGTCCTTGATGACAGTGAGGGGCTCTTGATACAAGTAACTGGACCTATCCTTCCCTTTCTTGGATCAAACCTGAATGCCTCTCATTCCCCAGGTACTGTATGACCACTGTCAGTTTTGTACTTTTCCTCGATTTAAAAAAAAATGATTTCTGTACTATGTACTATCACTCTCCCTCATTGTAAAATAATGTATTAATTCTGAAATGGAACAAATGTGCTTGGGAGTATTGTAAGCCAAAAGTAGATACTGTATTATACTTATGAAACATTAGTATTTTTTTAATGTCACTATGTAGAGTAGGATTGCTGGTGTCCATTTTTCTGTCTCATAAACATGCAAGGTTTCAGGTACGTCTTGCTACTTCTACTTACACTTAGGTCACACTACACATACATGTACAAGCATATATGTATATACACACACACCTCTGGGTTTTCTTCCATTTTTCTTACTAGTTTTTGTTCTTGTTTATTTCCTCTTACCTCCATGGGAAAGTGGAACAGAATTCTTCCTCCATAAGCCATGCGTGTTGTAAGAGGCGACTAAAATGCCGGGAGCAAGGGGCTAGTAACCTCTTCTCCTGTATATATTACTAAATGTAAAAGGAGAAACTTTCGTTTTTCCTTTTGGGCCACCCCGCCTCGGTGGGATACGGCCGGTGTGTTGAAAGAAAGAAAGAACGTAGAGTAATAATACATGTGATGACAGTGGAACATGCAGGAATTAAAAGAAAATGTTTTATGAACAAAGTGAATATTGATCTTTTTGCATTGTTTTGAAATGAGAACCGTGATGAATGAGACACGTCCAACACTTGTCATTATTATTTTTCTTGAAGAGAAGTTTTGCCAACCAGTGGCTTTATCAGTTTAATACAAAGAATAATATTGTATATAATGAAGACAGTGGTTGGCAAAATACATCTATAGGAAGGTCCTGCTTTACAGCATTTCGCTTTATGGTGTTCTGCTACTGCAGCAGTTTTCATTTATACTCATTCTTCATTTATTCAGACTTCCTACAATAAATATATTCACCATTCACTATAAGCTAAGAAAGAAAATATTTTAAGGTAAGTAATGTGTCTACTGAATATGCATTTTTAAGGCCTAGTTCTATTGCTCATTTAATATGTGAGTTTAAACATGGTATCAGGCTTTTATATGCATTTGAAGTGAAAAAAGGTTGTGTTTCACTTTACAGCAATTTTCGGTTTACAGCAGTAGCCCAGAACCTAACCTGCTGTATAAGAGGGGCCCTACAGTAGCCCAGAACCTAACCTGCTGTATAAGAGGGGCCCTACAGTAGCCCAGAACCTAATCTGCTGTATAAGAGGGGCCCTACAGTAGCCCAGAACCTAACCTGCTGTATAAGAGGGGCCCTACAGTAGCCCAGAACCTAACCTGCTGTATAAGAGGAGCCCTACAGTAGCCCAGAACCTAACCTGCTGTATAAGAGGGGCCCTACAGTAGCCCAGAACCTAACCTGCTGTATAAGAGGGGCCCTACAGTAGCCCAGAACCTAACCTGCTGTATAGGAGGGGCCCTACAGTAGCCCAGAACCTAACCTGCTGTATAAGAGGGGCCCTACAGTAGCCCAGAACCTAACCTGCTGTATAAGAGGGGCCCTACAGTAGCCCAGAACCTAACCTGCTGTATAAGAGGGGCCCTACAGTAGCCCAGAATCTAACCTGCTGTATAAGAGGGGCCCTACAGTAGCCCAGAACCTAACCTGCTGTATAAGAGGGGCTCTACGATGAAGATAAAGAAGTGTTGCACGTGTGTCTTATTTACATACTTGTTGATACTGTTATCCATTAATATGCAAGAATAGTGATGTGAAGTGTTTTATTGCAGGTCAGCTGGTGACGATGGCTGTGGGCTACAATGCTCGCTACTTTACAGTGGCCTTTGTCAACATTGTCATTCCTATGGTACTCCTCCTGAGTGTACTCTGGCTACCCGAGAGTCCATCTTTCCTCATCCTCAAAGGTAATTTCATCACATATCACCTTAATAATTGTCATCCCTTAATACTGGTGATTGGTCTTGATTCATGGAATTAAAACTACCCTTCCTTTCCTTGGGTCAGACCTCATTACCTCCCATTAATCAAATCCTCTATAACCCTTTCAGACTTTGTGCTTCCCTGTGAACATAATAATAATCATGTGTTGTTGTAATGTGAGCATGTTAACTTGTATGAAGAAATTCAAGGAAACTGGTTAGCTGGACTTGAGTCCTGGAGTTGGAAAGTATAGAGCCTTCACTCTAAAGGAGGGGTGGTGCTGGTGGGAGGGTCATCTGAACTATGGTGTCAGCACACTTCTGGCAAGACAGTGATTGAAAGAATGATGATTATTGTGTTTCCTTTTTTTTCTTAGGTCATTCTACTTCAGTGGGAGACAACAGTGTATGTAAAAGCAAATAATAAGAATTTATTATTTTCAAGACATAATCATAATTATAGAGGAATAAGTTTACTGAGTATACCAGGAAAAGTGTACGGTAGGGTTATAATTGAAAGAATTAGAGGTAAGACAGAATGTAGGATTGCGGATGAGCAGGGAGGCTTCAGAGTGGGTAGGGGATGTGTAGATCAAGTGTTTACATTGAAGCATATATGTGAACAGTATTTAGATAAAGGTAGGGAAGTTTTTATTGCATTTATGGATTTAGAAAAGGCATATGATAGAGTGGATAGAGGAGCAATGTGGCAGATGTTGCAAATATATGGAATAGGGAGGGGGTAAATGAGGTGTTGTGGGCGAGGGGCTTGGACTTCCAGCAAGCGTGCGTGAGCGTGTTAGATAGGAGTGAATGGAGACGAATGGTACTCACCTATTTGTACTCACCTATTTGTGGTTGCAGGGGTCGAGTCTTAGCTCCTGGCCCCGCCTCTTCACCGGTTGCTACTGGTACTTGGGACCTGACGATCTGTTGGAGTGTGAGCAGGGTAATATTTAGTGAAGGGATTCAGGGAAACCGGTTATTTTCATATAGTCGGACTTGAGTCCTGGAAATGGAAGTACAATGCCTGCACTT
>NC_069452.1:6692664-6750164 GCF_026875155.1 Cherax quadricarinatus
CTGGGGAAACGTTACTACCCAGTCACTGGAGGGAGAGGACCCCTTTGGAAAACGTTACTCCCCAGTCACTGGGGAGGGAGAGGGCCTGGTAACGTTTCTACCACGTCATGGGGAGGGAGAGAGAGCCTGGTAACGTTACTCCCAGCACACATAAGGGGGATTACCAACAGACCCCTGGCAGTCTTCAAGTGGCACTGGACAAGCACCTAAAGTCATTTTCCGGATCAGCCGGGCTGTGGCTCGTATGTTGGTTTGCGTGCAGCCAGCAGCAACGCCTGGTTGATCAGGCTCTGATCCACCAGGAGGCCTGGTCTCAGACCGGGCCGCGGGGGCGTTGACCCCCGGAACATCTCTCCAGGTAAACTCCAGGTAAACGTCACTGGGGAGAGAGAGGAGCCTGGTAACGTTACTACCCACGTTACTGGGGAGAGAGGAGCCTGGTAACGTTACTACCCACGTCACTGGGGAGGGAGAGGAGCCTGGTAACGTTACTACCCACGTCACTGGGGAGGGAGAGGAGCCTGGTAACGTTACTACCCACGTCACTGGGGAGAGAGAGGAGCAGGTAACGTTACTACCCCACGTCACTGGGGGAGAGAGAGGAGCCTGGTAACGTTACTACCCACGTCACTGGGGAGAGAAGAGGAGCCTGGTAAACGTTACTACCCCCGTCACTGGGGAGAGAGGGAGCCCGGGAACGTTACTCCCCCGTCACTGGGAGAGAGAGGAGCCTGGTAACGTTACTACCCACGTCACTGGGGAGAGAGAGGAGCCTGGTAACGTTACTACCCACGTCACTGGGGAGAGAGAGGAGCCTGGTAACGTTACTACCCACGTCACTGGGAAGGGAGAGGAGCCTGGTAAAGTTACTACCCACATCACTGGGGAGAGAGAGGAGCCTGGTAACGTTACTACCCATCACACTGGGGAGGGGAGAGGAGCCCTGGTAACGTTCTCCCACGTCACTGGGAAGGGAGAGGAGAATGGTAAAGTTACTACCCACATCACTGGGGAGAGAGAGGAGCCTGGTAACGTTACTACCCACATCACTGGGGAGAGAGAGGAGCCTGGTAACGTTACTACCCCCATCACTGGGGAGAGAGAGGAGCCTGGTAACGTTACTACCCACGTCACTGGGGAGAGAGAGGAGCCTGGTAACGTTACTACCCACGTCACTGGGAAGGGAGAGGAGCCTGGTAAAGTTACTACCCACATCACTGGGGAGAGAGAGGAGCCTGGTAACGTTACTACCCACGTCACTGGGAAGGGAGAGGAGTCTGGTAAAGTTACTACCCACATCAGAGCGGCTTAAAGAGGTCAATACATCTGAAATGCGTAGGGAGACACTGGTCAGAGAAATAGCAAGCATCGAACTTAAGCTAAAAGAATCCTTTAGGAGTCAGGAATCGCGGGAAGAACTAAAAGCCATAAATGAAATCGAAAGAAACCCAAAGTATTTCTTCTCCTATGCCAAATCAAAATCGAGAACAACGTCCAGTATTGGGCCCCTACTTAAACAAGATGGGTCCTACACAGATGACAACAAGGAAATGAGTGAGCTTTCTCAAGTCCCAATATGACTCAGTTTTTAGCAAGCCGCTAACCAGACTGAGAGTCGAAGATCAAAATGAATTTTTTATGAGGAGCCACAAAATTTGATTAACACAAGCCTATCCGATGTTATCCTGACGCCAATGACTTCGAACAGGCGATAAATGACATGCCCATGCACTCTGCCCCAGGGCCAGACTCATGGAACTCTGTGTTCATCAAGAACTGCAAGAAGCCCCTATCACGAGCCTTTTCCATCCTATGGAGAGGGAGCATGGACACGGGGTCGTCCCACAGTTACTAAAAACAACAGACATAGCCCCACTCCACAAAGGGGGCAGTAAAGCAACAGCAAAGAACTACAGACCAATAGCACTAACTCCCAAATCATAAAAATCTTTGAAAGGGTCCTAAGAAGCAGATCACCACGCATCTAGAAACCCATCAGTTACACAACCCAGGGCAACATGGGTTTAGAACAGGTCGCTCCTGTCTGTCTCAACTATTGGACCACTACGACAAGGTCCTAAATGCACTAGAAGACAAAAAGAATGCAGATGTAATATATACAGACTTTGCAAAAGCCTTCGACAAGTGTGACCATGGCGTAATAGCGCACAAAATGCGTGCTAAAGGATAACAGGAAAAGTCGGTCGATGGATCTATAATTCCTCACTAACAGAAACAGGAGTAGTCGTCAACAGAGTAAAATCCGAGGCAGCTACGGTGAAAAGCTCTGTTCCACAAGGCACAGTACTCGCTCCCATCTTGTTCCTCATCCTTATATCCGACATAGACAAGGATGTCAGCCACAGCACCGTGTCTTCCCCTTTTCAGATGACACCCGAATCTGCTGACAGTGTCTTCCCCTTGCAGACACTGCCCAAAACTCCCGGCAGACATCAACCAAATCTTTCAGTGGGCTGCAGAAAACAATATGAAGTTCAACGATGAGAAATTTCAATTACTCAGATTGGTAAACATGAGGAAATTAAATCTTCATCTGAGTACAAAAAAAAATTCTGGCCACAAAATAGAGCGAAACACCAACGTCAAAGACCTGGGGGTGATCATGTCGGAGGATCTCACCTTCAAAGGACCATAACATTGTATCAATCGCATCTGCTAGAAAAATGACAGGATGGATAATGAGAACCTTCAAAATAGGGAGGCCAAGCCCATGATGACACTCTTCAGGTCACTTGTTCTATCTAGGCTGGAATATTGCTGCACACTAACGCACCCTTTTAAGGCAGGTGAAATTGCCCACCCAGAAAAAAAGTACGAGAACTTTCACGGCGCGCATAACGGAGATAAAACACCTCAATTATTGGGAGCACTTGAGGTTCCTAACCTGTATTCCTGGAACGCAGGAGGGGAGGATACATGTTATATACACCTGGAAAATCCCAGAGGGACTAGTACCGAACTTGCACACGAAAATCACCCATACGAAAACAAAAGACTTGGCAGACGATGCACCATCCCCCCAATGAAAAGCAGGGGTGTCACTAGCACGTTAAGAGACCATACAATAAGTGTCAGGGGGCCTGAGACTGTTCAACTGCCTCCCAGCACACATAAGGGGGATTACCAACAGACCCCTGGCAGTCTTCAAGCTGGCACTGGACAAGCACCTAAAGTCAGTTCCGGATCAGCCGGGCTGTGGCTCGTATGTTGGTTTGCGTGCAGCCAGCAGCAACAGCCTGGTTGATCAGGCTCTGATCCACCAGGAGGCCTGGTCTCAGACCGGGCCGCGGGGGCGTTGACCCCCGGAACTCTCTCCAGGTAAACTCCAGGTAAACATCACTGGGGAGAGAGAGGAGCCTGGTAACGTTACTACCCACGTCACTGGGAAGGGAGAGGAGCCTGGTAAAGTTACTACCCACATCACTGGGAGAGAGAAGGGAGCCTGGTAACGTTACTACCCACGTCACTGGGGAGGGAGAGGAGCCTGGTAACGTTACTACCCACGTCACTGGGGAGAGAGAGGAGCCTGGTAACGTTACTACCCACGTCACTGGGAAGGGAGAGGAGCCTGGTAACGTTACTACCCACATCACTGGGGAGAGAGAGGAGCCTGGTAACGTTACTACCCACGTCACTGGGAAGGGAGAGGAGCCTGGTAAAGTTACTACCCACATCACTGGGGAGAGAGAGGAGCCTGGTAACGTTACTACCCACGTCATGGGGAGGGAGAGGAGCCTGGTAAAGTTACTACCCACGTTACTGGGAGGGAGAGGAGCCTGGTAACGTTACTACCCACGTCACTGGGAAGGGAGAGGAGCCTGGTAAAGTTACTACCCACGTCACTGGGGAGAGAGAGGAGCCTGGTAACGTTACTACCCACTGAAATCTCAATATGACTCTGTGTTCAGGGAGCCACAAATCAGTCTAAAAGACAATCAAAACCATTTTTTCACTGATAAGCCTCAAAACCCTGTCAATGTAGGCCAAATTTCTGACAACCCTAACTCCACTAGACTTTGAGAAAGCCATCGACAACATGCCCATGTACTCAGCCCCAGGCCCAGACTCGTGGAACTTTGTGTTCATTAAGAACTGCAAGAAACCCCTCTCACGGGCCCTAAGTATGTTATGGAGAAGGATCACAAACACAGGTGAGATTCCACAGTCACTAAAAACAACGGATATAGCCCCACTGCATAAATGTGGCAGCAAAGCAGCAGCCAATAGCTTTAACGTCCCACATCATAAAAATCTTGGAAAGAGTTCTAAGAAGCAGGATAGCAAACTACCTGGACTCCCAACAATTGCACAATCCATGGCAACATGGTTTCAGAGCAGATCGCTCCTGCCTCTCGCCATTGTTAGATCACTATGATATGGTCCTAGATGCACTGGAAGACAAACAAAATGCAGACGTAGTATACACAGATTTTGTAAAAGCCTTTGACAAGTGCGATCATGGTGTAATAGCACACAACATGCGCGCTAAAGGGATAACTTGCAAAGTAGGCAGATGGATCTTCAACTTTCTAACCAATCGAATATAAAGAGCAGTGGTAAACAGTTAAATCGGAAGCTACCATAGTGAAGAGCTCTATTCCACAAGACACAGTACTCGCACCTATCCTGTTTCTCAACCTCATATCAGACACAGACAGAAATGTAAACCACAGCATCGTATCATCCTTTGCAGACTATACTAGGATCTGCATGAGAGTGTCATCCATTGAGGACACGGCAAATCTCCAAGAAGATATAAACCAAGTTTTCCCTTCGGCAATGGAGAATAATATGATGTTCACTGAAGACAAATTCCAACTACTCCGTTATGGAAAACTAGAGGAAATAATAACTAGAACTGAGTATACTACAAACTGGGAGTGGTAATGTTTGAGGATCTCACCTTCAGGAATCACAATAGTGCCACTATCACATCTGCGAGGAAACTGATAGGATGGATAACATTCAAGACAAGAGATACCAAGCCAATGATGATCCTTTTTGAATCACTTGCTCTCTCTAGACTGGAATACTGCTGTACATTAACATCCCCATTCAAAGCAGGTGAAATTGCAGAGCTAGAGAATGTACAGAGAACCTTCACTGCACATGCTACCCACGTCACTGGGAAGGGAGTGGAGCCGGTAACGTTACTACCCACTTCACTGTGGACGGTAACATTTTTACTTACTTCACCAAGGAGAGAGAGAAGCCTAGTGACCACACCTAGGAGGTGAGCCTAGTGACCACACCTGGGGGTGAGCCTAGTGACCACATCTGGGGGGGTGAGCCTAGTGACCACACCTAGGAGGTGAGCCTAGTGACCACACCTGGGGGTGAGCCTAGTGACCACATCTGGGGGGGTGAGCCTAGTGACCACACCTGGGGGGTGAGCCTAGTGACCACACCTGGGGGGTGAGCCTAGTGACCACACCTGGGGGGTGAGCCTAGTGACCACACCGGGGGTAGGAGGGGCGGAGCCTAATGACCACACCGGGGGGAAGATGTAGTGGGAGGTGCCTACTGACGTCATTACGTCAGCACCATCACCACTCTTTTCTTAAGGGAGACATTCCCAAGTAATCACCCTCTATAATGACCCTTAAAATTGACTTTCATGTAAAAATGTGAGCGGTTGAAGGGAGCGACTTGCTGGTAGGTTAAAGGTCAACTATTTCAAGGATCAACTATCTGTTTAAGGGATATAATTTTAAAGGTATCTGTTTAAGGGATATCTTTTTAGCAGGTATCTGTTGAAGGGATATCTTAGGAGGCATGTTTAAGGGATATCTTTTTAGGAGGTATCTGTTTAAAATATCTTAGGAGGCATGTTTAAGGGATATCTTTTTAGGATGTATCTGTTTAAGGGATACCTTTTTTGGGTTTCCTGTTAAAGGGATATCTTTTAGGGATTTCTGTTAAAGGGATATCTTTTAGGGGTATTTCTTAAGGAATATCTCTTTAAGAGATATCTTTTATGGTTATCTCTTTAAGGGATATATTTTAGGGGTATCTCTTTAAGGGATATCTTTTTAATCAAATCCTTTAGGGATCCTTTTCAAATCACTTGTTCTCTCTAGGCTGGAATACTGCTGTACATTAACATCTCCATACAAAGCAGGTGAAATCGCAGATCTAGAGAGTGTACAGAGATCCTTTACTGCACGTATAAGTTCTGTCAAGCACCTTAACTACTGGGAACGCTTGGAAGCACTTGACTTGTACTCGTTGGAACGCAGGAGGGAGAGATATATCATAATCTACACTTGGAAAATCTTGGAAGGAATGGTCCCAAATCTGCACACAGAAATCACTCCCTACGAAAGTAAAAGACTGGGCAGGCGATGCAAAATGCCGCCAATAAAAAGTAGGGGCGCCATTGGTACACTAAGAGAAAACACCATAAGTGTCCGGGGCCCAAAACTGTTCAACAGCCTCCCATCAAGCATTAGGGGAATTGCCAATAAACCCCTGGCTGCCTTCAAGAGAGAGCTGGACAGATACCTAAAGTCAGTGCCGGATCAGCCGGGCTGTGGCTCGTACGTCGGACTGCGTGCGGCCAGCAGTAACAGCCTAGTTGATCAGGCCCTGATCCATCGGGAGGCCTGGTCGTGGACCGGGCCGCGGGGGCGTTGATCCCCGGAATAGCCTCCAGGAATAACCTCCAGGTAACTAATGTGATTGCAAACTGTTGGAGTTATGAAAGTTAAGACACATGTGCAACATCTGGTTATCTTTATTGTAGACGTTTCGCCCTCCAGTGGCTTTATCAATACAGATTCTTGGACATGTTGCAGTTATGGTCGTAGTTAGACCTCTGCAAGAAAGTCTGTGAAGTTTTGTTGCATGAGTGTGTGAAGGATGACAACACTGGAGCATTGATGAATGAGATACTAGCGCAACATCTGGGAATCTTTACTGTGGAAAAGTTTCACCAGTCAGTGGCTTCTTCAGTCCAGGAGAAGAACGTTGGAAGATGAGTAGTTTGGGGTAATCAGTCCCTCAGCGTGGAGTCAATGTGTTCAGTCCATCAGTTAAGACTGATGGACAGAACACATCGACTCCAGGCTAAGGGACTGATTACCTCAAACTCCTTCTGATTTTCAACCATTCTTCTCTGTACCGGACTGAGGAAGCCACTGGCTGGTGAAACGTTTCCGCAGTAAAAATTCCCAAACGTTGCACAAGTGTCTAATTTATCAACTTGTCAGTCTTCTAAAGCATATACACCACAACACTGGTACAGCATTCACCTAGAATGGCGTGTTGGTGTGCAGTCACTGTGTCAGCATAGGTTAGCCGTGATGCCACGGAGTCCTCAAATACTGTTAAGTTTATTCAAGTATACACACAGCTACATAGATTATTATACATAACAGCATATGTGTAGAGAACCTAGGATAACCCAAAAAAATCAAAGTGATTTATTTCCACTGGGGTTGTGTCAGGATAGTCTGAAGCTGCTTTGAGGCTGCCTGACGCAGGCTAGGGTGGAGCGAGGGCGTAGTCAGTCACGTACCCTCAAGCAGACATGACATCAGACCACAGGCCGGGTTTCCAACCACGTATAAAGAACCAAAAGGCACAATACCGCGACTGGAACAATACAAAAATAACCTGCACATAGGAGAGAGGAGCTTATGACGACGTTTCGGTCGGAAACGTCGTTGTAAGCTCCTCTCTCCTATGTGCGGGTTATTTGTGTATCTACCATGTACATCCTCACAATATAACAGTTCCAGTGAGTTTATCATGCACCATCACTCCACTTAAGAACCCTTACAACCGTAGTCCCATCAATACTGTGGAGCTAATCACCCGGTCAGCACCATTATCTCTGACGACGCGAATACACTCTGTAAAGGATGGCTAATGTGGGAGACGAGTTCTTGCCCGAGTTTGTGGTCACCCAGGTATGTCACCAGATTCGTTGCTTGCTGAGAAAGTTTGTTTAGTGTCATTTCAGTAAGTTTTTTGTTGTAATAAAGTTGGTAGAATTACCGACAATATGTAAAGTAAAAGGACACAAGTGCAAGTAATGTGACATTTATTGTGGCAACGTTTCGCTCTCCAGGAGCTTTATCAAGCCATGGCTTGATAAAGCTCCTGGAGAGCGAAACGTTGCCACAATAAATGTCACATTAGTTGCACTTGTGTCCTTTTACTTTACAAGTTTTTTGTTAGTGGGGGAGCTGGCGTAGCAGCTACCTTCACGTAGTGAATTCTGGGTATTTTGTGTGACTGTAGTTAAGCACAGTAATATAAACTAACCGAGAGCTTCTCACAATGTATATACTGTCTCTGGACAATATATATACCTGTCTTTCATGGAATTAAGTATATGAATCCACAAGCGCTGACTGATCTACGCCATGACTGTAAGGATTAGATATCGGCGCTATTCGATTTTATTTCGCTTGTAACTCGAGAACCCCTCAGCTGATCGGATTCAAACTTTGGACACTTGTTTATAGTATAGAGGACCAGATTATGGGAACACCTGGCTTGTGTAAGTGACCCATTATTGAAGGTTTTGAATCCATCCCCAACATACTACAATGACTTCCATAATTTTACAACATGGTCAATAGTAGTTCTTAGTAACAGAAGCTACAACACAGCCAACAGTGGTTCCTACTAACAGTAGTTACAATACAGCCAACAGTAGTTCCTACTAACAGTAGCTCCGTTACATCAGATACTAGTTCCTCTTTCTTCTATCTAGTATCTGGATGCCACAAAAGGGTAAATATCACCACTAACAATGCAAAAAAAAAAAAGAGGAAGGAACGGAGGGGATGGGTGAGGCTATTTACAATCAGATGAAGGGAAAACAAATAAGGTCTAATTCCTCTACCAAAACGTCCCTTCAGGAAAAGGACCCCCTTGTGAATGGAAGCGTGAAATATACCAAATCACGAGCGTCATCACGGCCAATCAGATGCGACATCAGAGGAGCCAATCACAAGAGTCATCAGAGGAGCCAATCAGGAGCGTAATAGAAGGGATAATCAATCAAGCTGGCGGGAAGTGAAGAAGGACTCGTATCATCAGTCTTGCAGAGCTAAATTAAAAATTCCTCTTTGTGAACAATATCTTCAGAAATATTTTACGATAAACACTGTTCAATACTTTCCTTTATGACATAGCTAATTATTATTATTATTAGTAGTAATAGCAGTAGTAATAATAGTAGTGGTAGTAACATTAGTAAAAGAAACAGTAGTACTAGTAGTAGTGGTGGTAGGAGCAGTAGTAGTAATAGCAGCAGCAGCAGCAGCATAATAGCAGTAGCATAGTAGCAGCAATAGTAGTAGTAGCAGCAGCAGTAGTAGTAGTAGCAGCAGCAGTAGTAGTAGTAGCAGTAGCAGCAGAATCAGCAGCAGCGCAGCAGGTCCCTGGGATCTTAACCACTTCGGTCCCACAAGAGCAACGTTTACAATAATATATCTTAAGTATATGATGCCCAAATCTCTTCATTTAACTCCCCATCTTAGTGCACATATGTTTCCGTAAATCACATTATGCTAATTAGTAACATCAGTCAAGAGTGGCCATCATTATTCAGGTCAGGTTAGGTAAGGTTGGTCAGGAAACAGGACAAGTGTTTCCTGACGTGGGTCTTAGTCATATAATGACCCAACAGCTGGAGCTTTTGGTCACCTGACCGAGGCCTTCAGGCTTACCAGTTATTTTTTTCAATTGTAATCAATTCATTTTAACCAAATTCGCAGAAATATGTGACTGACACACTATATATGTACTTAAAATAATTCGAACATACCCTATTTTCCGGCACATAAGGCGCAAGTTTTTCCCACGTCTTGGAAAATCAGCCTGCGCCTTATATGCTCAAGGTCTGGGTCAAGGATAGGCTTTGGGTTACGCTTTAACATAAAGAGGGGTAGAACATTAAAATGGTATAAAATACCGACAGGTTGTTAGGTAAGACACATATGCAACAGTTAGGTATCTTTATTAGGAAACGTTTCGCCTACACAGTACGCTTCTTCAGTCAAGTACAGAAGAAGCCTACTGTGTAGGCGAAACGTTTCATAATAAAGATACCTAACTGTTGCATATGTGTCTTACCTAACATAAAGAGGGGTAATTATCCCTTAAATATCATAACTTATCTATCATTATGACACTCGTCGTGCGCCTTATATGTCAGAAAATACGGTATTTCAAATTTAGGTCTAGGAAAAAACACATTTTATATAACAGGCTGTTTGATATTCTGATATATAGTTGTAACCAATGTGAATTTATTAAATATAACGTGTAGCAAAAACTGTGTCCAGACTGGTCTCGGGTTACACACAAATATTTAATATCACTGAGGGTTCCCACATTGCACATCGTAACATTTTCATTTCACAAGGCATTGAATTTGTAATCCGAGTGATTAGGAACATAAGAAAGGAGGAACACTGCAGCAGGCCTACTGGCTCACACTAGGCAGGTAACCTTCAAACACAAAGCCAAACACACAAACAAACCCACCTGCCCAACTCACCATCAACTCCACCCATGGAATAAGCTCTGATAAAGAGGGTACTGAAGGAGCCGTAGAACCTGGTCCATCACCATGGTACTGAAGGAGGAGTAGAACCTGGTTCATCACCAGGGTACTGAAGGAGCCGTAGAACCTGGTTCATCACCAGGGTACTGAGAGGCCGTGAACCAGGCCCCATCACCATGGTACTGAAGGAGCCGTAGAAACCTGTTCATCAACCATGGTACGAAGGAGCCGTAGAACCTGGTTTCATCCCCCATGTACTAAGGGCCGTAGAAACCTGGTCTATCACATGGATGAAGAGCCGTAGAACCTAGTCTATCACCATGTACTGAAGGGGGCCGTAGAACCGGGTTAAATTCACCATGGTACTGAAGAGCCTTTAAACCTGTTCTCACATGGTACTGAAGGAGCCTAAACTGTCTATCACCAGGGTTTACTGAGGAGCCGTAAACCCTGGTCTATCACCAGGTACTGAAGGAAGCCGTGGGAACTGGTCAAATCACCATGGTACTGAAGGAGCCTAGAACCTGGTCTATCCCCATGGACTGAAGGAGCCGTAGAACCTGTACAAACACCATGGTACAAGGAGCCGAAGAACCTGTTAAATCACCATGGAACTAAAGGACCCGTAACCTGCATCACCATGGTACTGAAGGACCCGTAGAACCTGGTCCATCACCATGGTACTGAAGGAGCGTAACCTGGTCTATCACCATGGTACTGAAGGAGCCGTAGAACCTGGTTCATCACCATGGTACTAAAGGAGCCGTAGAACCTGGTCTATCACCATGGTACTGAAGGAGCCGTAGAACCTGGTCATCACCATGTACTGAAGGAGCCGTAGAACCTGGTTCATCACCAGGTACTGAAGGAGCCGTAGAACCTGGTTTCACTTACCATGGTACTGAAGGAGCCGTAGAACCTGGTACTATCACCATGGTACTGGAAGGGACCGTAAACCGGGTTATCACCATGGTATAAGGAACCGCTAAGACCTGTCTATCACCATGTACTGAAGAGCCTAACTGGTGCACACCAGTAATGAAGGAGCCTAGAACCTGTTCATACCATGGTACTGAATTAGCCGTAGAACCTGTTCTATCACCATGGTATGAAAAGGAGCCTGTTGGGAACCTTTTATCACAGTGTTGTACTGAATGTAGCCGTAGAACCTGGTTTCATCATACCGTGTACAAAAGGTGCCGTAGGTCCTGGTTCATCACAATTTATGGTACTGAAGGGCCCGTAAGAACCTTGTCCATTCACCATGGTACCATGAAGAACATAAGAAACACTGGTCACACCATGGTACTGAAGGCAGGTAAACCTTCATCACCAAGGACAGAAGACCTAAACCTGTTAAATCACCACATGGATACTGAAAGAGCTGGAAGAACCTGGTCCATCACCATGGTACTGAAGGAGCCGTAGAACCTGGTCTATCACCATGGTACTGAAGGAGCCGTAGAACCTGGTTCATCACCATGGTACTGAAGGAGCCGTAGAACCTGGTCCATCACCATGGTACTGAAGGAGCCGTAGAACCTGGTTCATCACCATGGTACTGAAGGAGCCGTAAAAACCTGGTTATCACCATGGTACTGAAGGAGCCGTAGAACCTGGTTATCACCATGGTACTGAAGGAGCCGTAGAACCTGGTTCATCACCAGGGTACTGAAGGAGCCGTAGAACCTGGTTCATCACCATGGTACTGAAGGAGCCGTAGAACCTGGTTCATCACCATGGTACTGAAGGAGCCGTAGAACCTGGTTCATCACCAGGGTACTGAAGGAGCCGTAGAACCTGGTCCATCACCATGGTACTGAAAGAGCCGTAGAACCTGGTCCATCACCATGGTACTGAAGGAGCCGTAGAACCTGGTCCATCACCATGGTACTGAAGGAGCCGTAGAACCTGGTCCATCACCATGGTACTGAAGGAGCCGTAGAACCGGGTTTCCATCACCATGGTACTGAAGGAGCCGTAGAACCTGGTCCATCACCAGGTACTAAAAGGAAACCGTAGAACCTGGTCCATCACCATGGTACTGAAGGAACGTAAACCTGGTCCATCACCATGGTACTGAAGGAGCCGTAGAACCTGGTCCATCACCAGGGTACTGAAGAAACCGTTGCACCTGGTCCATCACCATGGTACTGAAAAAGCGGTAGAACCTGGTCCATCACCATGGTACTGAAAGAGCGGTAGAACCTGGTCCATCACCATGGTACTGAAGGAGCCGTAGAACCTGGTCCATCACCATGGTACTGAAAGAGCGGTAGAACCTGGTCCATCACCAGGTACTGAAAACCCGTAGAACCTGGTCCATCACCATGGTACTGAAGGAGCCGTAGAACCTGGTCCATCACCATGGTACTGAAAGAGCGGTAGAACCTGGTCCATCACCATGGTACTGAAGGAAAGCCGTAGACCTGGTCCATCACCATGGTACTGAAGGAAGCCGTAGAACCTGGTCCATCACCAGGGTACTGAAGGAACCGTAGAACCTGGCTCCATCACCATGGTACTGAAGGAGCCGTAGAACCTGGTCCATCACCATGGTACTGAAGAGCCGTTGCACCTGGTCCATCACCATGGTACTGAAGGAGCCGTAGAACCTGGTCTATCACCATGGTACTGAAGGAGCCGTAGAACCTGGTCCATCACCATGGTACTGAAGGAGCCGTAGAACCTGGTTCATCACCATGGTACTGAAGGAGCCGTAGAACCTGGTCCATCACCATGGTACTGAAGGAGCCGTAGAACCTGGTCATCACCAGGTACTGAAGGAGCCGTAGCAACCTGGTCCATCACCAGGTACTAAAGGGAAAGCCGTAGAACCTGGTCCATCACCATGGTACTGAAGGAAGCCGTAGAAACCTGGTCATCACCATGGTACTGAAGGAGCCGTAGAACCTGGTCCATCACCATGGTACTGAAGGAACCGTAGAACTGGTCATCACCATGGGTACTGAAGGAGCCGTAGAACCTGGTCTATCACCATGGTACTGAAGGAGCCGTAGAACCTGGTCCATCACCATGGTACTGAAGGAGCCGTAGAACCTGGTTCATCACCATGGTACTGAAGGAGCCGTAGAACCTGGTTCATCACCATGGTACTGAAGGAGCCGTAGAACCTGGTCCATCACCATGGTACTGAAGGAGCCGTAGAACCTGGTCCATCACCATGGTACTGAAGGAGCCGTAGAACCTGGTCCATCACCATGGTACTGAAGGAGCCGTAGAACCTGGTCTATCACCATGGTACTGAAGGAGCCGTAGAACCTGGTCCATCACCATGGTACTGAAGGAGCCGTAGAACCTGGTCATCACCATGGGTACTGAGGACCGTAGAACCTGGTCCATCACCATGGTACTGAAGGACCGTAGAACCTGGTCATCACCAGGTACTAAAGGGAAAGCCGTAGCACCTGGTCCATCACCATGGTACTGAAGGAACCGTAGCACCTGGTCTCATCACATGGAACTGAAGGAACCGTAGCACCTGGTCCATCACCAGTGGTACTGACGGAGCCGTAGAACCTGGTCCATCACCAGGGTACTGAAGGAACCGTAGCAACCTGGCCCATCACCAGGTACTGAAGGACCGTAGCACCTGGTCATCACCATGGTACTGAAGGAACCGTAGAACCTGGTCCATCACCATGGTACTGAAGGACCGTAGAACCTGGTCCATCACCAGGTACTGAAGAAGCCGTAGAACCTGGTCCATCATATGGTACTGAAGGAAACCGTTAGCCCTGGTCCATCACCATGGTACTGAAGGACCGTAGCACCTGGCCCATCACCATGGTACTGAAGGAAAGCCGTAGACACCTGGTCCATCACCAGGGGTACTGAAGGAACCGTAGAACCTGGTCCATCACCATGGTACTGAAGGAACCGTAGCACCGGGTCCATCACCATGGTACTGAAGGAGCCGTAGACACCTGGTCCATCACCAGGTACTGAAGGAACCGTAGCAACCTGGTCCATCACCATGGTACTGAAGGAGCCGTAGACCTGGTCCATCACCAGGTACTGAGGAACCGTAGCAACCTGGTCCATCATCAGGGTACTGAAGGAACCGTAGAAACCTGGTCCATCACCATGGGTACTGAAGGAACCGTAGCACCTGGTCCATCACCAGGTACTGAAAGGAGCCGTAGCACCTGGTTCCATCACCAGGTACTGAAGGAACCGTAGAACCTGGTCCATCACCAGGGTACTGAACGGAACCGTAGCACCTGGTCCATCACCAGGTACTGAAGGAACCGTAGAAACCTGGTTCCATCACCATGGTACTGAAGGAACCGTAGCACCTGGTCCATCACAGGTACTGAAGGAACCGTAGCACCTGGTCCATCACCAGGGTACTGAAGGACCGTAGCACCTGGTCCATCACCAGGTACTGAAGGAACCGTAGCACCTGGTCCATCATCAGGGTACTGAAGGAACCGTAGCACCTGGTCCATCATCAGGGTACTGAAGGGAACCGTAGCACCTGTCCATCACCAGGGTACTGAAGGAACCGTAGCACCTGGTCCATCATAGGTACTGAAGGAACCGTAGCACCTGGTCCATCACAGGTACTGAAGGAACCGTAGCACCTGGTCCATCATCAGGGTACTGAAGGAACCGTAGCACCTGGTCCATCATTGGGTACTGAAGGAACCGTAGCACCTGGTCCATCATCAGGGTACTGACGGAACCGTAGAAACCTGGTCCATCACCAGGGTACTGAAGGAACCGTAGCACTGGTCCATCATCAGGGTACTAAACGGAACCGTAGCACCTGGTCCATCATCAGGGTACTGACGGAACCGTAGAAACCTGTCCATCATCAGGGTACTGAAGGAACCGTAGCACCTGGTCCATCATTAGGTACTGAACGGAACCGTTAGCACCTGGTCCATCACCAGGGTACTGAAGGAACCGTAGCACCTGGTCCATCATCAGGGTACTGAAGGAACCGTAGCACCTGGTCCATCATCAGGGTACTGAAGGAACCGTAGCACCTGGTCCATCACAGGGTATTTGAAGGAACCGTAGCACCTGGTCCATCATCAGGTACTGAAGGAACCGTAGCACCTGGTCCATCACCAGGGTACTGAAGGAACCGTAGCACCTGGTCCATCACCAGGGTACTGAAGGAACCGTAGCACCTGGTCCATCACCAGGGTACTGAAGGAACCGTAGCACCTGGTCCATCACCAGGGTACTGAAGGAACCGTAGCACCTGGTCCATCACCAGGGTACTGAAGGAACCGTAGCACCTGGTCCATCACCAGGGTACTGAAGAAGCCGTAGCACCTGGTCCATCATTAGGGTACTGACGGAACCGTAGCACCTGGTCCATCATCAGGGTACTGACGGAACCGTAGCACCTGGTCCATCATCAGGGTACTGAAGGAACCGTAGCACCTGGTCCATCATCAGGGTACTAAACGGAACCGTAGCACCTGGTCCATCACCAGGGTACTGAAGGAACCGTAGCACCTGGCCATCATCAGGGTACTGAAGGAACCGTAGCACCTGGTCCATCATAGGGTACTGACGGAACCGTAGCACCTGGTCCATCATCAGGGTACTGAAGGAACCGTAGCACCTGGTCCATCATCAGGGTACTGAAGGAACCGTAGCACCTGGTCCATCATTAGGGTACTGACGGAACCGTAGCACCTGGTCCATCATCAGGGTACTGACGGAACCGTAGCACCTGGTCCATCACCAGGGTACTGAAGGAACCGTAGCACCTGGTCCATCATCAGGTACTGAAGGAACCGTAGCACCGGGTCCATCATCAGGGTACTGACGGAACCGTAGCACCTGGTCCATCACCAGGGTACTGAAGGAACCGTAGCACCTGGTCCATCACCAGGGTACTGAAGGAACCGTAGCACCTGGTCCATCACCAGGGTACTGAAGGAACCGTAGCACCTGGTCCATCACAGGGTACTGACGGAACCGTAGCACCTGGTCCATCACCAGGGTACTGAAGGAACCGTAGCACCTGGTCCATCATCAGGGTACTGACGGAACCGTAGCACCTGGTCCATCACCAGGGTACTGAAGGAACCGTAGCACCTGGTCCATCATCAGGGTACTGACGGAACCGTAGCACCTGGTCCATCATCAGGGTACTGAAGGAACCGTAGCACCTGGTCCATCACCAGGGTACTGAAGGAACCGTAGCACCTGGTCCATCATCAGGGTACTGAAGGAACCGTAGCACCTGGTCCATCATCAGGGTACTGACGGAACCGTAGCACCTGGTCCATCACCAGGGTACTGAAGGAACCGTAGCACCTGGTCCATCATCAGGGTACTGACGGAACCGTAGCACCTGGTCCATCATCAGGGTACTGACGGAACCGTAGCACCTGGTCCATCATCAGGGTACTGAAGGAACCGTAGCACCTGGTCCATCATCAGGGTACTAAACGGAACCGTAGCACCTGGTCCATCATCAGGGTACTGAAGGAACCGTAGCACCTGGTCCATCATCAGGGTACTGACGGAACCGTAGCACCTGGTCCATCACCAGGGTACTGAAGGAACCGTAGCACCTGGTCCATCATCAGGGTACTGACGGAACCGTAGCACCTGGTCCATCATCAGGGTACTGACGGAACCGTAGCACCTGTCCATCACCAGGGTACTGAAGGAACCGTAGCACCTGGTCCATCACCAGGGTACTGAAGGAACCGTAGCACCTGGTCCATCATTAGGTTACTGAAGGAACCGTAGCACCTGGTCCATCACCAGGGTACTGAAGGAACCGTAGCACCTGGTCCATCACCAGGGTACTGAAGGAACCGTAGCACCTGGTCCATCACCAGGGTACTGAAGGAACCGTAGCACCTGGTCCATCACCAGGGTACTGAAGGAACCGTAGCACCTGGTCCATCATTAGGGCTGAGAACCGTAGCACCTGGTCCATCATCAGGTACTGAAGGAACCGTAGCACCTGGTCCATCACCAGGGTACTGACGGAACCGTAGCACCTGGTCCATCATCAGGGTACTGACGGAACCGTAGCACCTGGTCCATCATCAGGGTACTGACGGAACCGTAGCACCTGGTCCATCATCAGGTACTGAAGGAACCGTAGCACCTGGTCCATCAAGGTACTGAAGAACCGTAGCACCTGGTCCATCATCAGGGTACTGAAGGAACCGTAGCACCTGGTCCATCATCAGGTACTGAAGGAACCGTAGCACCTGGTCCATCACAGGGTACTGACGGAACCGTAGCACCTGTCCATCTCTAGGTACTGACGGAACCGTAGCACCTGGCCTCATCAGGGTACTGACGGAACCGTAGCACCTGTCCATCACCAGGTACTGAAGGAACCGTACACCTGGCCATCACAGGGTACTGAGGAACCGTAGCACCTGGTCCATCACCAGGGTACTGAAGGAACGAGCACCTGGCCCATCATCAGGGTACTGACGGAACCGTAGCACCTGGTCCATCACAGGGTACTGAGGAACCGTAGCACCTGGTCCTCATAGGGTACTGAAGGAACCGTACACCTGGTCCATCATTAGGGTACTGACGGAACCGTAGCACCTGGTCCATCATCAGGGTACTGACGGAACCGTAGCACCTGTCCATCACCAGGTACTGAAGAACCGTAGCACCTGGTCCATCAACAGGGTACTGACGGAACCGTAGCACCTGTCCATCACAGGGTACTGACGGAACCGTAGCACCTGGTCCATCTTTAGGGTACTGAAGGAACCGTAGCACCTGTCCATCATTAGGGTACTGACGGAACGTAGCACCTGTCCATCATCAGGGTACTGAAGGAAAACCGTAGCACCTGGTCCATCATCAGGGTACTAAAGGAACCGAGCACCTGGTCCATCATTAGGGTACTGACGGAACGTAGCACCTGGTCCATCACAGGGTACTGACGGAACCGTAGCACCTGGTCCATCATCAGGTACTGACGAACCGTAGCACCTGTCCATCACCAGGGTACTGAAGGAACCGTAGCACCTGGCCATCACCAGGGTACTGAGGAACCGTAGCACTGGTCCATCATCAGGTACTGAAGAACCGTAGCACCTGGTCCATCATCAGGGTACTGAAGGAACCGTAGCACCTGGTCCATCACCAGGGTACTGAAGGAACCGTAGCACCTGGTCCATCACCAGGGTACTGAAGGAACCGTAGCACCTGGTCCATCACCAGGGTACTGAAGGAACCGTAGCACCTGGCCCATCATTAGGGTACTGAAGGAAGTGTTGTTACAATGTATAATGTAAGTTGTAATAGTCGGTTCTAACCTAGTCCCACTGTTACACGTCAATATTTAGTCTCAAGAGATGAACATCAAAATGGTATACAATACCGACAGGTTGTTAGGTAAGACACATATGCAACAGTTAGACAACTTTATTCCGAAACGTTTCGCCTACACAGTAGGCTTCTTCAGTCGAATACAGAAAGTAGGCAGGAACAGTAGAGATGTGAAGACGATGTAATCAGTCCATCACCCTTAAAGTCGTAGAATTTGAGGTTGTCAGTCCCTCAGCCTGGAGAAGTTCAGTTCCATAGTTCAGTTCCTGACTATGGAACTGAACTTCTCCAGGCCGAGGGACTGACAACCTCAAATTCTACGACTTTAAGGGTGATGGACTGATTACATCGTCTTCACATCTCTACTGTTCCTGCCTACTTTCTGTATTCGACTGAAGAAGCCTACTGTGTAGGCGAAACGTTTCGGAATAAAGTTGTCTAACTGTTGCATATGTGTCTTACCTAACAATCTCAAGAGAGTATATATTGCGGAGGATATACAAATAACCCGCACACAGGAAAGAGGAGCTTACAACGACGTTTTGGACCATTTTCCAAGTGTGACTTTGTTAATGGTTCAAATCGGACCATAACTTCGTCATAAGCTTCTCTCTCCTACTTGCGGATTATTTGTTTATTGTTCCAGTCAAGGTATTGTGTTTTTTTTGCTGTTTATGTAGCGGAAGGCCTCCGTGTGATGACCAAAAACTCCAGCTGTGGGTCATCATATGACTTAGACCCGCGTCAGGAGATACTTGTCCTGTTTCCTGACGAATCTTAGCTAACCCAATCATCATATAGAATAGTGAAGCTATGTAACTATCATAAGGAATAATGTAGCTGCTCCCACTATGTAACCATCAGATAGAAGAGTGTAGGTGTTCTCCCAGGGTATTAACTATTATACACACTAGGTACCTTTCTCTACTATGTAACCATCAGATAGAAGAGTGTAGGTGTTCTCCCAGGGTATTAACTATTATACACACTAGGTACCTTTCTCTACTATGTAAACATCAGATAGAAGAGTGTAGGTGTTCTCCCAGGGTATTAACTATTAACACACTAGGTACCTTTCTCTACTATGTAAACATCAGATAGAAGAGTGTAGGTGTTCTCCCAGGGTATTAACTATTATACACAGTAGGTACCTTTCTCTACTATGTAACCAACAGATAGAAGAGTGTTGGTGTTCTCCCAGGGTATTAACTATTATACACAGTAGGTACCTTTCTCTACTGTGTAACCATCATATAGAACAGCCTAGCAGACACTACCAACGTATCCAATTTTGTTAAACGAGAGACTTCCCTCCCAGTGCAATATATGGGAAGCACGGGGGGAAAAAATACAACAACGACAGGGCTAACCCTATCAAATTGCCGGAACCCTAAATGGTGAGGAAGTAAAGGAGGTAAAAAAAAAAAAGGAAAACTGTGGTAAAATAGCAGGTGTCCCCCACACACCAGACACACAGCGTCGTCCAAGGATAAACATTCTTTACCTTTATTATTTTCACTCCCTCAGATGTCTACACTTTCAGAAACGCCAAAAATTGCTAAATCTGAACCTCGAGTTACCTCGGTTGTAACAAATAATAATATTAACTTACCAAAGTCTGCCAAAAATACAGTATTTTTTATGTAAAGTTTAATTACAAATCTGTTTATTTCGAAGTTAACCCTTAACGGGATTGTAAAAAAAATTCAATTAAATTTTATTCCCAAGTTACTTTGACTTTTTTTTGTGTGCGCGTGGGGGGGGGGGTTATCTAGGTAACTTAAACTATATATGATATGTGTACCTGTGCCTAAAAAACTTACGATAATAATAATTGTATTAACTTGCCCAGGCCTACAACAGAGATGAATTATCAACTGTTTATTGCAATTATTCCTGTCATACTCCATAACTATGTTCCTGTTATACTCCATAACTATGTTTCTGTTATACCATAACTATGTTCCGTATACCCTAATATGTTTCTGTATACTCCAAACATGTTCCTGTAAACCCTAACAGTGCTCTGCCGACGTTCTTAGTGCCACGAGGGTAAGCTGCACTGGCCGTGTTCTTAGTGCCACGAGGGTAGCTGCACTGCCGAAGTTCTCTAGTGCACGTGGGTAGCTGGCCACTGTACGACGTTCTTGAACCCCCCCCCCCCCCCCCCCCCCCCCCCCCCCCCCTCCCAATCTGCCCACGAGGGTAGCTGCACTGCCGACGATTTCTTCTGTGAGACGAGGTAGTGCCCACGCCGACGTTCGTAGTGCCACGAAGAGGTAGCTGCCTGCCGACCGTTTCTTAGTGCCACGAGGGTAGCTTCACTGCCGACGTTCTTAGCGGCCACGAGGGTAGCTGGCACTGCCGACCGTTTCTTTGTGCACGAGGGTAGCTGCACTTGACGACGTTCTTAATGCACGAGGGGTGCTGCACTCCACGGAGTTCTTAGTGCCACGAGGCTAGCTGCACTATGCCGACGATCTTAGTGCACGAGGGTAGCTGCACTGCCGTACGTTCTTAGTGCACGAGGCTAGCTGCATCTGCCGACATCTTAGTGCCCACGAGGGTAGCTGCACTGCCGACGTTCTTAGTGCCACGATGGCTAGCGCACTGCGACGTTCTTTAGTGCCACGAGGGAGAGCTTCACTGCCGACGTTTCTTGTTATACGATGGTAGCTGCACTGCCGACGTCTTAGTGCTCGAGGGTTTAGCTGCACTAGCCGAACGATACTTAGTGCCACGAAGGGTAGTGCACTGACCGACGCGTTCTTAGGCCACGAGGCCGAGCTGAAACTTGCCGTCGTTCTTAGTGCCCGAGGTAGCTGCAACTGCCGACGTTCTTAGTGCACGAGGCTAGCAGCCATGCCGACGTTCTTAGTGACACCGAGGTAGCATAGCACTGCGACGTTCTTATGCCACAAGGCTAGCGCATGCCGACGATTCTTAGCTGCACGAGGGCTGCTGCACTGTCGACGTTTCTTGTGCCACGAGGGTAGCTGCACTCCGACGTTCTTAGTTGCCACGAGGGTAGCTACATCTGCCGCGTTCTTAGTGCCCACGAGGGTTGCTTGCACTGCCGACGTTTCTTAGTGCCACGGAGGGTAGCTGCACTGCGACGCATCTTAGTGCCACGAGGGTCGCTCTGCACTGCCGGAGCGTTCTTAGTGCCACGAGGGTAGCTGCGACTGCACGATCGAGTTTCTTAGTGCCACGAGGCGTAGCTGCACTGCCGACGTTCTTAGTGCCACGAGGGTAGACTGCACTGCCGACGTTCTTACGTGCCACGAGGCTAGCCGTCACTGCGACGTTCTTTTATGTGCACTCGAGGGTAGCCTGCCCACTGCCGACGTTCCTTAGTGCCCACGTGCGTAAGCTACACTGCCGACCGTCTTAAGTGCCACGGAGGGTAGCTGCACTGCGACGTTCTTGTGTCCACGAGGTAGCTACACTGCCGACGTTCTTAGTGCACGAGGGTTAGCGGCACTGCCGACGTTCTTAGGCCACGCAGGGTAGCTGCACTGCCGGACGTTCTTAGTTGCCACGGGGTAGCCTGCACTGCGACGTTTTAGTGCCATGGTGGGTAGCTACAATGCCGACGTTTTAGTGCCACGAGGGGTAGCAACAATGTCGACGTTCCTTAGATGCACGAGGATAGCTGCACTGCCGCTTTCTTTGTGCACGAGGGTACTATCACCTGCACCGACGTTCTTAGTGCACGAGGTAGCTGCACTGCCGACTTTCTTTGTGCCACGAGGGTAGCAAACTGTGGAGTTACTTGTGCCACGAGGATAGCTGCACTGCCGACGTTTTTTGTGCTCCACGTGGGTAGCTACACTGCCGACTTTCTTAGTGCCACGATGTGCTAGCTGCAACTGCCGACGTTCTTTGTTGCCACGAGGGTAGCTGCACTGCCGACGTTGTGTTTGTGAACACGAAGCTAGCTGCACTGCCGGACGTTTAAGTGCCTCGAGGGTAGGTAGCTGCACTGCCAACGTCTTACTGTGCGCACGAGGCTGCTACACTGCCGACGCGTTCTTAGTGCCACGGGCTAGCTACCACTGCCGACGTTCTTAGTGCCACGAGGGGTTAGCTACCACTGCCGACGTTCTTAGTGCACCGAGGTAGCTACACTTGCCGACGTTCTAGCACGAGGCTAGCTACACTGCCGACGATTCTTAGTGCCCCCGGAGATAGCTGCACTGACCGACGTTCTTAGTGCCACGAGCCTCAGCTACACTGCCGACGTTCTTTGTGCCACGAGTCTAGCTAACTGCACGACGTTCTTAGTGCCACGTGGCTGGCTGCACTGCGACGTTTAGTCCAGCTGCACTGCCGACGTTCTTAGTGCCACCAGGGCTAGCTGCACTGCCGACGTTCTTTGTCCCACCGGCTAGCTGCACTGCGACGTTCTTAGTGCCACCAGGCTAGCTGCCACTGCGACGTTCTCTTGTCGCCTCAAGGCTTGCTGCACTGCCGACGTTCTTAGTGCCTACCAGGTAGCTGCACTGCCGACGTTCCTTAGTGCCTCGAGGGTAGCTGCTCTGCCGAGTTCTTAGGGACACGAGGGTAGCTGCACTGCCGACGTTCTTAGTGCCACGAGGGTCAGTGCACTGCCGACGTCTTAGTGCTCGAGGCTAGCTGCACTGCCGACGTTCTTAGAGCCTCGAGGGGTAGGTACACTGCCGACGTTCTTAGTGCCCGAGGGTAGCTGCACTGCCGGACGTTCTTAGTGGCCAGCAGCGTAGCTGCACTGCCGACCGTTTTAGTGCCAGAGGGTCAGCTGCATGCCGAGTTCTTAGTGATCCACGGGGTAGCTGCATGCCGACGTCTTAGTTTGCACCAGGCTAGCTGCACTGACGGACCGTTCTTAGTGCAACGAGGGCTGCTGCACTGCCGGACGTTCCTTAGTGCCACGAGGGGTAGCTGCAACTGCCGACGTTCTTAGTGCCACGAGGGGTAGCTGCACGGCCCGACGTTCTTAGTGCCACCTGGTGCGCACTGCCGACTTTCTTTAGTCGACTACGTGGGGTACTCTTGCATGCCGACGTTCTTAGTGCACGAGGCTAGCTGCCATGCCCGACGTTCTTAGTGCTACGTGGGTTAGCGCACTGCGCGTTCATTAGTGACACGAGGGTAGCGGCACTGCTCCGACGTTCTGTAGTTGCCACGAGGGTGGTCGACTGCATGCCGACGTTCTCTTAGTGGCCTCGAGGGTAGCTGACATGCCGACGTTCTGAGTGACCAGAGGGGTAGTGCACTGCCGACGTTCTTTTGTGCCACGAGGGTAGAACTGCACTGCCGACGTTCTTAGTGCACGAGGCTCTAGCTCGCATGCGCCGACGTTCTTAGTGCCACGAGGGTAGCTACACTGCCGACGTTCTTAGTGCCACGAGGCTAGCTGCACTGCCGACGTTCTTAGTGCCACGAGGCTAGCTACACTGCCGACGTTCTTAGTGCCACGTGGGTAGACTACAATGCCGACGTTCTTTAGTGCCACGAGGCTGCTGCACTGCCGACGTTCTTAGTGCCACGAGGGTAGTGCACTGCCGTCCGTTCTTCGTGCCAGAGGCTAGCTGCACTGCCGACGTCTTATGTGCCACGAGGGTGTTGCTACACTGCCGACGTTCTTAGTGCCACGAGGCTAGCTGCACTGCCGACGTTCTTAGTGCCACGAGGGTAGCTGCACTGCCGACGTTCTTAGTGCCACGAGGCTAGCTGCACTGCCGACGTTCTTAGTGCCACGAGGGTAGCTACAACTGCCGACGTTCCTTAGTGACACGAGGCTAGCTGCATCTGCCGACGTTCTTAGTGCCACGAGGGTAGATGCATTGCCTACGTTCTTAGGGCCACGAGGCTAGCTACACTGCGACGTCTGGAGTGCCACGAGGCTAGCTGCACTGCCGACGTTCTTAGTGCCACGAGGGTAGCTGCACTGCCGACGTTCTTAGTGCCACCAGGCTAGCTGCACTGCCGACGTTCTTAGTGCCACGAGGGTAGCTGCACTGCCGACGTTCTTAGTGCCACCAGGCTAGCTGCACTGCCGACGTTCTCTTAGTGCTACGAGGGTAGTGCACTGCCGACGTTTCTTAGTGCCACAGGCTAGCTGCACTGCCGACGTTCTTAGTGCACACGAGGCTAGCTGCACTTGCCGACGTTTTAGTGCCACGGGGTAGCTGCACTGCGGACGTTTTGAACATTGCCACGAGGGTTAGCTGCACTGCCGACCGTTCTTTGTGCCAAGACGGGTACGCTGCACTGCCGACGTTTCTTTAGTGCCACTTGTGGGTAGTTGCACTGCACGACGTTCTTAGTGCACCTGGCTTCCTAGACTGCACTGCCGACGTTCTTGAGTGTCACGAGGGTAGCGCACTGCCGAGTTCTTAGTGCCACGCAGGGTAGCTGCACTGCCGACGTTCTTAGTGCCACGGAGGGTAGCTGGCACTGCGACGTTCTTTTTGCACGAGGGTAGCCTGCATGCCGACGTTTCTTAGTGCCACCAGGGCTAGCTGCACTGCCGACGTTCTTAGTGCACCAGGCTAGCTGCATGCCGACGTTCTTAGTGCCACGAGGGGAAGCTGCACTGCCGTCGTTCTAGTGCACCAGGCTAGCCTGCACTGCCGACACGTTCTTAGTGCCACGGAGGCTAGCTGACTGCGACGTTCTTCTTAGTGCCACGAGGGTAGCTGCACTGCCGACGTTCTTAGTGCCACGAGGGTAGCTGCACTGCCGACGTTCTTAGTGCCACGAGGGTAGCTGCACTGCCGACGTTCTTAGTGCCACGAGGGTAGCTGCACTGCCGACGTTCTTAGTGCCAACGAGGGTTAGCTGCAATGCCGACGTTCTTTCAGTGCCACGAGGGTAGCTGCACTGCCGAGTTCTTAGTGCCACCGGCAGCTGCACTGCCGACGTTCTTAGGTGCCACGAGGTCTCAGCTGCACTGCGACTCGTTCTTAAGTGCCCCCCACCCCCGAGGGCTGCTGCACTGCCGACGTTCTTGTGACACGAGGGTAGTTGCACTGCCGACGTTATTCGCTGCCACGAGGGTAGCTGCACTGCCGACGTTCTTAGTGCACACGAGGGTGTGAATGCCGACGTTATAGTGCCACCAGGGCTAGCTGCACACGTGCCAGACGTTATCTTAAGTGCCGAGGGTAGCTGCACTGCGAGTTCTTAGTGCCACGAGGGTAGCTGCACTGCGCGTTCTTAGTGCCACGAGGGTAGCTCACTGCCGACGTTCTATAGTGCACGAGGGTGGTAGCTGCACTGCGACGTTCTTAGTGCACTCAAGGTTGCTGCACTGCCGACGTTTCTTAGTGCCACGAGGCTAGCTGCACTGCCGACGTTCTTAGTTTGCCACGAGGGTAGCTGCACTGCCGACGTTTCTTAGTGCTACGAGGGTAGCTGCCTACCTGCCCGACCCGTTCTTAGTGCTACGAGGTGTAGGCAATGACGACGTTCTTAGTGCCACCAGGCTAGCCTGCACTGCCCGACGTCCTTAGATGCCACGAGCGGTAGCTACACTGCCGACGTTCTTAGTGTCCACCGAGGGTAGCTGCACGCCGGTCGTTCATTAGTGCCACGAGGGTAGCTGCATGCCGACGTTCGTCGTGCCACGAGGCAGCTGCACTGCCGACGTGCTTAGGTGCACGAGGGTAGTAGCTGCATTGCGACGTTCTTAGTGCTACGAGAGGTTGTCCACTGCGACGTCTTAGTGCTACGAGGGTAGCTGCACTGCCGGACGTTCTTAGTGCACGAGGCTAGCTGCACTGCGACGTTCTTAGTGCACGAGGGTAGATACACTGCCGACGTGCTTAGTGCACAGAGGGTAGCTGCACTGCCGACCGTTCTTCTAGATGCCACGAGGCTAGCTGCACTGCCGACGTTCTTTAGTGCCACGAGGGTAGCTATTACTGCCGACGTTCTTAGTGCCACGAGGGTAGCTTGCACTGCGAGTTCATAGTGCCACCAGGTAGCTGCATGCCGACGTTCTTAGTGCTACGAAGGTTAGCTTGCACTGCGACGTTCTTAGTGCCACGAGGCTAGCTGCACTGCCGACGTTCTTAGTGCTACGAGGGTAGCTGCACTGCCGACGTTCTTAGTGCCACGAGGGTAGCTGCACTGCCGACGTTCTTAGTGCCACGAGGGTAGCTGCACTGCCGACGTTCTTAGTGCCACGAGGAGTGCTTACACTGCCGACGTTTTCGTAGTGCCTCGAGGGTTGCTGCATGCCGACGTTCTTAGTGCACCAGGCTGAACTGACGACTGCCGACGTTCTTTGTGCTACGAGGGTAGCTGCACTGCCGGACGTTCTTAGTGGCCACGAAGGCTAGCATGCACTTGCCTCGACCGTTGCTTAGTGCTACGAGGGTAGCTGCACTGCCGACGTTCTTAGTGCCACGAGGGTAGCTGCACTGCCGACGTTCTTAGTGCCACGAGGCTAGCTGCACTGCCGACGTTCTTAGTGTACGAGGGTAGCTGCTCTGCGTCGGTCTTAGTGCTAACGAGGGTGCTGCAACTGCCGACGTTCTTAGTGCCACGAGGCTAGCTGCACTGCCGACGTTCTTAGTGCTACGAGGGTAGCTGCACTGCCGACGTTCTTAGTGCCACGAGGTAGCTGCACTGCCCGACGTTCTTAGTGCCACGAGGGTAGCTGCACTGCGACGTTTCCGTAGTGTGCTACGAGGGTAGCGCACTGCGGCGTTCTTAGTGCTTCGAGGGTAGCATGCATGCCGACGTTCTTAGTGCCACGAGGTAAGCTGCACTGCCGACGTTATTAGTGCTACGAGGGTTGCTGCATCGGCCGACGTTCTTAGTGCCTCGAGGGTACGCTGCACTGCCGGACGTTTCTTAGTGCCCACTAGGCTAGCTGCACTGCCGAGTTCTTAGTGCTACGAGGGTAGACTGCACTGCCGACGTTCTTAGTGCCACGGGGTAGGGCACTGCCAGTCCGTTCTTAGTGCTCCGAGGGTAGGCTGCACTGCCGACGTTCTTAGTGCTACGAGGGTAGCGGAACTGCCGGACGTTTTTGTGCCTCACGAGGTAGATGCCACTGCCGAGTTCTTAGTGCCACGAGGCTAGTGCATGCCGACGTTCCTTAGTGCCACGAGGGGGTGTGCACTGCGAGTTCCTTAGTGCCCGAGGCTAGCTGCACTGGCCGACGTTTTAGTGCTACGAGGGAGCTGCACAGCCGACGTTCTTAGTGCACGAGGGGTAGCTGCACTGCGACGTTCTCGTGCACGAGGGTAGCAGCTGCACTATGCCGACGTTCTAGTGCTATGGAGGGTAGCTGCGACTGCGGACGTTCTTAGTGCCACGTGGGTAGCTGCCACTGCCGGACGTTCTTAGTGCCACGAAGGGTAGCTGCACTGCCGACGTTCTTAGTGCACGAGGCTCTAGCTGCACTGCCGACGTCTTAGTGCTACGAGGGAGCTGCACTGCCGGAGTTCTTAGTGCCACGAAGGGTAGCTGCACTTGCCGAGTTCTTAGTGCACGTGGGTAGCTGCACTGCCGACGTTCTTAGTGCCTACGAGGGTAGCTGCACTGCCGACGTTCTTAGTGCTACGAGGGTAGCTGCACTGCCGACGTTCTTAGTGCCACGAGGGTAGCTGCACTGCCGACGTTCTTAGTGCTACGAGGGTAGCTGCACTGCCGACGTTCTTAGTGCTACGAGGGTAGCTGCACTGCCGACGTTCTTAGTGCCACGAGGGTAGCTGCACTGCCGACGTTCTTAGTGCTACGAGGGTAGCTGCACTGCCGACGTTCTTAGTGCCACGAGTAGCTGCACTGCGCGTTCATAGTGCACTAGGCTAGATGCACTGCCGACGTTCTTAGTGCTACGAGGGTAGCTGCACTGCCGTCGTCATAGGGCACGAGGTAGTGCACTGCCGACGTCTTATATAGTGCTACTGAGGGTAGCTGCACTGCCGGACGTTCTTAGTGCTACGAGGGGAGCTGCACGCGACGTTTTAGTGCCACGAGGGGTAAGCTGCACTGCCGACGTTATTAGTGCACACGAGGCTAAGCTGCACTGCCACGTTCTTGTGCCACGAGGGTAGTGCACGCCGCCGGATGTTCTTAGTGCCACGAGGCTAGCTGCAACTGCCGACGTATTCGTGCCACGAGGGTAGCAGCACTTGCCGACGTCTTTTTGTGCCACGAGGTAGCTGCCACTGCCGACGTTCTTGGTGCTACGAGGGTAGCTGCACAGCGTCGTTCTTAGTGCCACAGGGTAGCTGCACTGCCGACGCGTTTCTTGTGCACGAGGCTAGCTGCACTGCGACGTTCTTGTGCTACGAGGGTAGGCTGCACTGCCGTACGTTCTTAGTGCACACGAGGGTAGCTGCACTGCCGACGTTCTTAGTTGCCACGAGGGTAGCATGCAATGCCGCGTTCTTAGTGCCACGAGGCTAGCTGCACTGACGACGTTCTTAGTGCTCGAGGGTGGTAGCTGCACTGCCGGACGTTCTTAGTGCCACGAGGTAGCTGCACTGCCAGACGTTCTTAGTGCCACGAGGGTAGCTGCACTGCCGACGTTCTTAGTGCTACGAGGGTAGCTGCACTGCCGACGTTCTTAGTGCTACGAGGGTTAGCTGCACTGCGATCGTTATTAGTGCCACGAGGGGTAGCTGCCTTGCCGACGTTCTTAGTGTAAGAGGGTAGCTGCCACTGCCAGGGACGTTCTTAGTGCCACGAGGGTGGTAGCTGCATGCCGACGTTCTTAGTGCCACGAGGCTGGGCTAGCTGCACTGCCGGGACGTTCTAGTGCTACGTGGGTTTCTTTTAGCTGCAATGCCGACGGTCTTAGTGCCACGAGGGTAGCTGCACTGCGACGTTCTTAGTGCTACGAGGGTGACCTGCCTCCGACGTTCTTGTAGTGCTAAGAGGGTAGCTGCACTGCCGACAGTTCTTAATGCTACGAGGTAGCTTGCAATGCGACGTTCTAGTGCCCGAGGGTAGCTGCACTGCGACGTTCTTAGTGCACGAAGGCTAGCTTGCACTGCTCGAGTTCTTAGTGCTACGAGGGATAGTGCAACTGCCGACGTCTTTAGTGCCACGGGGGAGGCGGTTACTGCACTGCCGACGTTCTTAGTGCCACGAGGCTAGCTGCACTGCCGACGTTCTTAGTGCTACGAGGGTAGCTGCACTGCCGACGTTCTTAGTGCCACGAGGTAGCTGCACTGCGACGTTCTTAGTCACGAGGGTGGTAGCTGCACTGCCGACGTTCTTAGTGCTACGAGGGTAGCTGCACTGCCGACGTTCTTAGTGCTACGAGGGTAGCTGCACTGCCGACGTTCTTAGTGCCACGAGGGTAGCTGCACTGCCGACGTTCTTAGTGCTACGAGGGTAGCTGCACTGCCGACGTTCTTAGTGCCACGAGGGTAGCTGCACTGCCGACGTTCTTAGTGCCACTAGGCTAGCTGCACTGCCGACGTTCTTAGTGCTACGAGGGTAGCTGCACTGCCGACGTTCTTAGTGCCACGAGGGTAGCTGCACTGCCGACGTTCTTAGTGCTACGAGGGTAGCTGCACTGCCGACGTTCTTAGTGCTACGAGGGTAGCTGCACTGCCGACGTTCTTAGTGCACGGGTAGCTGCACATGCCGCCGTTTTGTGCCACGAGGCTAGCTGCACTGCCGACGTTCTTAGTGCACGGGGGTTAGCTGCACCGCCGATTTCTAGTGCCACGCGGCTTGCTGCACTGCGACGTTCTTAGTGCCACGAGGGTAGCAGCATGCCGACGTTCTTAGTGCCACGAGCTAGCTGCACTGCCGACGTTTATAGAGCTACGGGGGGTTTAGCTGCACAGCCGACGTTCTTAGAGCCACGAGGGTTAGCTGCCTTGCCGACGTTCTTAGTGCCACGTGGTTAGCTGCCATGCCGACCGTTCTTAGTGTACGAGGGTAGCTGCACTGCCGACGTTCTTAGTGCCACGAGTGTACTGCACTGCCGACGTTCTTGTGCCACGAGGGTAGCTGCACTGGCCGACGTTCTCAGTGCAACCGAGGCTAGGCTCGCACTGCCGCGTTCTTAGTGCATTACGAGGGTAGCTGCACTGCGACGTTCCTTAGTGCCACGAGGGTAGCTGCACACCGGCCGACGTTCTAGTGCCACGAGGGTAGCTGCACTGCCGACGTCTTAGTGCTACGAGGGTAGCGGCACTGGCCGACGTTCTTAGTGCTACGAGGGTTGCTGCACTGCCGTCGTTCTTAGTGCCCGAGGGTAGTGCATGCGACGTTCTTAGTGCTACGAGGGTTTAGCTGCACTGCCGAACGTCTTAGTGCTACGAGGGTAGACGGGCACTGCAGACGTTCTTAGTGCCAACGAGGAAGGTATAGCTGCTCTGCGACGTTCTTAGTGCTACGAGGGTAGCTGCACTGCCGACGTTTTAGTGCCACGACGGTAGCTGCACTGCCGACGGTCTTAGGGCCAACTAGGCTAGATTGCCACTGCCGGACCGTTCATCCCCTTCCCTAGTGCTACAGGGTAAGCTGCACTGCCGAGTTCTTAGTGCTACGAGGGTTAGCGCACTGCGACATTCTTAGTGCCACTAGGCTAGCTGCACTGCCGACGTTCTTAGTGCCACGAGGCTAGCTGCACTGCCGACGTTCTTAGTGCCACGAGGGTAGCTGCACAGCCGACGTTCTTTTGTGCCCACGAGGGTAGCTGTGCCACTGCGACGTTCTTAGTGCCACGAGGCTAGCTGGCACTGCCGACGTTCTTGTCGCTACGGAGGGATGATAGCTGCACTGACGACGTTCTAGTGCACGAGGGGTAGTGCACATGCCGACGTTCTTAGTGCCACGAGGGTAGATGCACTGCCGGACGTTCTCGTGCCACGAGGCTAGCTGCAATGCGACGTTCTTAGTGCTACGAGGGTAGTGCACTGCCGACGTTCTTGTGCCTCGAGGGTAGCTGCACTGCCGACGGTCTTAGTGGCACAGAGGGTAAGCCTGCACTGCCGACGTTCTTTAGTGTACGAGGGTAGCTGCACTGCCGGACGTTTCTTAGCTGCTACGAGGGAGCTGCAAAGGCGACGTCTTAGTGCCACGAGGGTAGACTGCACTGCCGACGTTCTTAGTGCTACGACGGGTAGCTGCACTGCCGACGTTCTTAGTGCCACGACGGGGTTGCTGCACTGCCGACGCTTCTTAGTGCCACGAGGCTAGCTGCATTGCCGTCGTTCTTAGTGCTACGAGTGGTTAGCTGCCTGCGACGTTTCTTTAGTGCCACGAGGGTAATGCTGCACTGCGACTCGTTCTTAGTGCTACGAGGGTGCTGCACTGCCGACGTTCTTAGTGTCTATCGAGGGTATAAGCTCGCACTGCCGACGTTCATTAGTGCTACGTGGGTAGCTGCACTGCCGAAGTTCTTAGTGCCACGAGGGGTAGCTGCACTGCCGACCAGTCTTAGTGCCACCGAGGCTAGCTGCCACTGCCGACGTTCTTAGTGCTAGAGGGGTGCTGCACTGCCGACGTTCTTAGTTGCCACGAGGGGGTTAGCTGCACTGCCGACGTTCTTAGTGCCACGAGGCTAGGCTGCAATGCCGACGTTCTTAGTGCTACGTGGGTAGCTGCACTGCCGGACGTTCTTAGTGCACGAGGGTAGCTGCACTGCCGACGTTTTAGTGCCACGAGGGTGCTGCACGGCCGACGTTCTTAGTGCTACGGGGTAGCTGCACTGCCGGCGATTTCTTGTGCTACGTGGGTAGCTGCACTGCCGACGTTCTCTAGTGCCTCGAGGGTGCTGCACTGCTCGTCGTTCTTTGTGCTACAGAGGGTAGCTGTCACTGCCGACGTTCTAGTGCCACGAGGGTTGCTGCACTGCCGACGTTCTTAGTGCCAACATAGGCTAGCTGCACTGCGACGTTCTTAGTGCTACGAGGGTAAGCTGGCATCTGCGACGTTCTTAGTGCCACGAGGGTAGCTGCACTGCCGACCGTTCTTAGTGCTACGGGTAGCTGCACTGCCGACGTTCTTAGTGCTACCGAGGGTAGTAGCTGCCACTGCCGACGTTCTAGTGCCACAGAGGGTAGCTGCACTGCCGACGTTACTTTGTGCTCGCGGCTAGCTGCACTGCCGCGTTTTAGTGCCACGAGGTTAGCTGCATGCCGAGTTTTAGTGCCACGAGGCTAGCTGCACTGCCGAGTTCTTTTAGTGCCACGAGGCGTAGCTGACTGCCGGAGTTCTTAGTGCCACGAGGCTAGCTGCTTGCCGAAGTTCTTCAGTGCTACGAGGGTAGATGCACAGCCGACGCTTAGTTCCACGAGAGGTAGCTGCACTTGCGACGTTCTTAGTGCTCGAGGCTAGCTGCACTGCCGTCAGTTTATTAGTGCTACGAGGGTGATGCTCACTGCCGACGTTCTTAGTGTTTTACCACGAGGGTAGCTGCATGCCGACCGTTCTTAGTGCCACGAGGGTAGGCTGCACTGCCGACGTTCTTAGATGCCTCGAGGCTAGATGCCCCCCCCCCCCCCCCCCCCCCCCCCCCCCCCCCCCCCCCCCCCCCCCCCCCCCCCCCCCCCCCCACTCGACGTTTCCTTGTGCCTTACGAGGGTTTAGCTGCACTGCCGGACGTTCCTTAGTGCCACGAGGGTAGCTGCACTGCACGACGTTCTTAGTGCCACAGGGGTAGTGCACTGTAGTCGTTTCTTAGTGCTACGAGGGTAGTTGCACTGCCGACGTTCTTATTGCTACCCCGGGAGGGGTAGCTGCACTGCCGACGTTCTTAGTGACCACGAGGTAGGGTCGCCTGCACTGCCGAACGTTTCTTAGTGCCTACGAGGGTAGCTGCCACTGCCGAGTTCTTAGTGCTACGAGGGTAGCTGCACCTGCGACGGTTTCGGAGTTGCACGTGGGTTGCTGCACTGCCGAGTTCATAGTGCTGACGAGGGTAGCTGCCTCTGCACGACGTTCTTAGTGCCACGGGGTTTAGCTGCCTGCGACGTTCCTTAGTGACACTAGCTAGCTGCACTGCCGAGCCGTTCTTAGTGCTACGAGGGTAGCATGGCACTGCCGACGTTCTTGTGCAACGAGGGTAGCTGCACTGCGACGTTCTTAGTGCTACGTGGGTTAGCTGCATGCCGACGTTTTCTTAGTGCTACGCGGGGTAGCTGCACTGCCGACGTTCTTACGTGCCACGAGGGTTGCCTGCACTGCCGTCTTTCGTAGTTGCCACGAGGCTGCTGCACTGCCGACGTTCTTAGTGCCACGGGGTTGCTGCAACTGCCGATAGTTCTTAGTGCCACGAGATAGATGCCTGCCGACGTTCTTAGTGCCACGAGGGTAGCTGCACTGCCGACGTTCTTATGCACGAGCGTTTAGCTGCACTGCCGACTCTTCGTTCTTAGGGCTACGAAGGGTAGCTGCACAGCCGTCGTTCTTAGTGCCACCGAGGGTTAAGTGCACTGCGGGGGGGGGATCGTTCTTAGTGCCCGAGGCTAGCTCACTGCCGCGTTCTTAGTGCTACGAGGGTAGCTGCACTGCCGACGTTCTTAGTGCCACGAGGGTAGCTGCACTGCCGACGTTCTTAGTGCCACGAGGGTAGCTGCACTGCCGACGTTCTTAGTGCCACGAGGCTAGCTGCACTGCCGACGTTCTTAGTGCTACGAGGGTAGCTGCACTGCCGACGTTCTTAGTGCCACGAGGGTAGCTGCACTGCCGACGTTCTTAGTGGCACGAGGTAGCCTGCCACTGCCGACGTTTCTTAGTGCTACGAGGGTTAAGCTGCCACTGCCGACGTTCTTAGTGCTAAGAGGGTAGCTGCACTGCCGACGTTCTTAGTGCCAAGAGGGAGCCTGCACTGCGACGTTTTAGTGCTACGAGGGTAGCTGCACTGCCGACGTTCTTAGTGCCACGAGGGTAGCTGCACTGCCGACGTTCTTAGTGCCACGAGGCTAGCTGCACTGCCGACGTTCTTAGTGCTACGAGGGTAGCTGCACTGCCGACGTTCTTAGTGCCACGAGGGTAGCTGCACTGCCGACGTTCTTAGTGCTACGAGGGTAGCTGCACTGCCGACGTTCTTAGTGCTACGAGGGTAGCTGCACTGCCGGACTCGGTCTTAGTGGCAACGAGGTGCTTGCACTGCCGACGTTCTTAATGCTACGAGGGTGCTGCACTGCCGACGTTCTTAGTGCCCACGAGGGTAGCTGCACTGCCCGACGTTCTTAGTGCACGAGGCTAGCGCACTGCCGGACGTTTTAGTGCTACGAGGGTACAGATGCACTGCCGACGGTCGTAGTAGGCAGAGGGCTAGCTGCACTGCGACGTTCTTAGTGCTACGAGGGTAGCTTCACTGGCGACGTTCTTAGTGTTACGAGGGTAGCTGTGAGCTCTGCCGACGTTATTTAGTGCCACGAGGGTAGCTGCACTGCCGACGTTCTTAGTGCCACGAGGGTAGCTGCACTGCCGACGTTCTTAGTGCCACGAGGGTAGCTGCACTGCCGACGTTCTTAGTGCCACGAGGCTAGCTGCACTGCCGACGTTCTTAGTGCTACGAGGGTAGCTGCACTGCGACGTTCTTTTGGCCACGAGGGGTTAAGCCTGGCACATGCCGACCGTTCTTAGTGCTAACGAGGGTAGCTGCACTGCCGACGTTCTTAGTGCTTACGAGGGTCAGCTGCAACTGCCTGACTGTTCTTAGTGCTACGAGAGTACTGCACTGCCGACGTTCTTAGGGCTCGTGGGTAGCTGCACGCCGACGTTCTTAGTGCCACGAGGGGTAGTGCACTGCCGACGTTCTTACGTGCCACGAGGCTAGCTGGCACTGCCGAGTTCTTAGTGGTACCGATGTTGGTAGCTCGCACTGCCGACGTTCTTAGTGCCACGAGGGTTTGCTGCACTGCCGACGTTCTTAGTGCCACGAGGGCTATGCATGCACTGCCGGACGTTCTTAGTGCCAGTGGTAGCACTGCACTGCCGTCGTCTTAGTGCTACGAGGGTAAGGCTGCACTGCCGAGTTCTTAGTGCACGAGTGCTAGATGCACTTGCGGACGTTCTTAGTGCTACGAGGGTAGCTGCACTGCCGTCGTTCTTAGTTGCCACGAGGGTTAGTGCACTGCGACGTTCTTAGTGCCCGAGGCATAGCTGCAACTGCCGACGTTATTAGTGCTTACGAGGGTAGCTGCACTGCCGACGTTCTTAGTGCCACGAGGCTCAGTCTGCACTGCCGACGTTCTTAGGCCTACGAGGGTAGCTGCACGGCCGACGTTATTAGTGACTACGAGGGTAGCTGCACTGACCGAGGTTCTTAGTGCCACGAAGGCTAGCGGCTTGCCCTGCGACGTTCTTAGTGCTACGAGCGTAGCTGCACTGCCGACGTTCTTAGTGCCACGAGGGTTAGCTGCACTGCCGCGTTCTTAGTGCCACGAGGGGTTAGCTTGCACTGCCCGACGTTCTTAGTGCACGAGGCTAGCTGCACTGCGCTTTCTTAGTGCTACGAGGGTAGCTGCACTGCCGACGTTCTTAGTGCCACGAGGGTAGCTGCACTGGCCGGCGTTCTTAGTGCACGAGGGGTAAGCTGCACGGCGACGTTCGTTGCTGCCACGTGGGTAGCTGCACTGCCGACGTTCTTAGTGCCACGAGGGCTCAGCTGCACTTGCCGACGTTCTTAGTGGCTTACGAGGGTTTAGCTGCACTTGCCGACGTTCTTAGTGCCACAGGGTAGCTTGCAACTTGGCGACGTTCTTTAGTTGCTTACGAGGGTAGCTGCACTGGCCGCGTTCTTAGTTGCCTCGCGGGTATGTCTGCAGCTGCCGACGTTTCTTAGTGCCACGAGGGGCTAGCTGCACTGCCGCGTTACTTTGTGCTACGGGGTAGCTGCTCTGGCCGACGTTCTTAGTGCCCCCCCCCCCCCCGCGGGTGATAGCTGCACTGCCGACGTTCTTAGTGCTACGAGGGTAGCTGCACTGCCGACGTTCTTAGTGCCACGAGGGTAGCTGCACTGCCGACGTTCTTAGTGCCACGGGTCTAGCTGCACAGCCGACCGTTCTTAGTGCCACGGGCGCTGCACTGCCGTCGGTCTTGTTCCACGAGGGTTTAGCTGGCACTGCGACGCCCTTCTTAAGTGCCACGAGGCTATGCTGCACTGCCGAAGTTCTTAGTGACACTAGGGTAGCTGCACTGCCGGACGTTCTTTGTTGCCACGAGCGTAGCTACACTGCCGACGTTTCTTAGTGCCACGAGAGGTAGCTGCACTCCGAGATCTTGGTGCCTCGAGGGTAGCTGGCTAATGCGACGTTCTTAGTGCCCACGAGGGTAGCTCACTGCCGAGTTTTAGTGCCACGCAGGGTAGCTGCATGCGAAGTTCTTTAGTGCACGAGGGTAGCTGCATGCGACGTTCTTTAGTGCCGCACGTGGGTTAGCCTGCACTGCGGGAGTTCTTAGTGCCACGAGGTCAGTGCTCTGCCGACGTTCTTAGTGCCACGAGGGTAAGCTGCACTGGCCGTGTTCTTAGTGCCACGAGGGTAGCTGCACTGCCGAAGTTCTCTAGTGCACGTGGGTAGCTGGCCACTGTACGACGTTCTTGAACCCCCCCCCCCCCCCCCCCCCCCCCCCCCCCCCCTCCCAATCTGCCCACGAGGGTAGCTGCACTGCCGACGATTTCTTCTGTGAGACGAGGTAGTGCCCACGCCGACGTTCGTAGTGCCACGAAGAGGTAGCTGCCTGCCGACCGTTTCTTAGTGCCACGAGGGTAGCTTCACTGCCGACGTTCTTAGCGGCCACGAGGGTAGCTGGCACTGCCGACCGTTTCTTTGTGCACGAGGGTAGCTGCACTTGACGACGTTCTTAATGCACGAGGGGTGCTGCACTCCACGGAGTTCTTAGTGCCACGAGGCTAGCTGCACTATGCCGACGATCTTAGTGCACGAGGGTAGCTGCACTGCCGTACGTTCTTAGTGCACGAGGCTAGCTGCATCTGCCGACGTTCTTAGTGCCACGAGGGTAGCAACACTGTCGACGTTCTTAGTGCCACGAGGATAGCTGCACTGCCGACGTTCTTAGTGCCACGAGGGTAGCTACACTGCCGACGTTCTTAGTGCCACGAGGCTAGCTGCACTGCCGACGTTCTTAGTGCCACGAGGGTAGCTGCACTGCCGACGTTTGGCACGAAGCTAGCTGCACTGCGACGTTTAAGTGCCCGGGGGGTAGCTGCACTGCCACGTTCTTGTGCCACGAGGCTGCTACACTGCCGACGTTCTTGTGCCACGGGCTAGCTACACTGCCGACGTTCTTAGGCCCGAGGGGGTGCTACACTGCGACGTTCTTAGTGCACGAGGGTAGCTACACTGCCGAGTTCTGGGCACGAGGCTAGCTACACTGCCGAGTTCTTAGTGCCCGGGTGCTGCACTGCCGCGTTTTAGTGCACGAGGCTGCACACTGCCGACGTTCTTGTGCCACGAGCTAGCTAACTGCCGGTTTTAGTGCCCGGGCTGGCGGCACTCCCGACGTTTAGTGCCCGAGGTGCTACATGCGAGTTTTGTGCACGAGGCTAGTACACTGCCGGGGTTCTTAGTGCAGAGGCTAGTACTTCGGCGTTTTAGTGCCGGGGTAGCTACACTCCCGACGTTCTTAGTGCCACGAGGGTAGCTGCACTGCCGACGTTCTTAGTGCCACGAGGGTAGCTGCACTGCCGACGTTCTTAGTGCCACCAGGGTAGCTGCACTGCCGACGATCTTTAGTGCCACGAGGGTAGTTTGCACTCCGACGATCTTAGTGCCACGAGGGTAGCTGCACTCCCGACGATCTTAGTCCCACGAGGGTAGCGCACTGCCGACGATCTTAGTGCCACGAGGGTAGCTACACTGCCGACGTTCTTAGTGCCACGAGGGTAGCTACACTGCCGACGTTCTTAGTGCCACGAGGGTAGCTACACTGCCGACGTTCTTAGTGCCACGAGGGTAGCTGCACTGCCGACGATCTTAGTGCCACGAGGGTAGCTGCACTGCCGACGATCTTAGTGCCACGAGGGTAGCTGCACTGCCGACGATCTTAGTGCCACGAGGGTAGCTGCACTGCCGACGATCTTAGTGCCACGGGATAGCTGCACTGCCGACGTTCTTAGTGACCACGGATAGTGCACTCGAGTTCTTAGTGCCACGAAGATAGCTGCACTGCCGACGTTCTTAGTGCCACGAGGATAGCTGCACTGCCGACGTTCTTAGTGCCACGAGGATAGCTGCACTGCCGACGTTCTTAGTGCCACGAGGGTAGCTGCACTGCCGACGTTCTTAGTGCCACGAGGGTAGCTGCACTGCCGACGTTCTTAGTGCCACGAGGCTAGCTACACTGCCGACGTTCTTAGTGCCACGAGGCTAGCTACACTGCCGACGTTCTTAGTGCCACGAGGGTAGCTGCACTGCCGACGTTCTTAGTGCCACGAGGGTAGCTGCACTGCCGACGTTCTTAGTGCACGAGGGGGGTGCTGCACTGCCGGTTCTTAGTGCCACGAGGGTAGCTGCACTGCCGACGTTCTTAGTGCCACGAGGATAGCTGCACTGCCTACATTGACTCATTTTGCAGTAATTCTTGTGCAAATATTGTGTTGCCATTAAAGTTTTTCTTGCAGAGATTCTATGCAGTGTTTTGCAATACTTTTTGATTAGCAATTATTTGCAATATTGCTACAGTTTATTTCAGTGCAGTTTCTTATGCTCTGTTCTGTGCATAATATTTTATTCTTTCTGTGCTATTTTATTTTATTCAAGCTTTATTGAGTCCATTTTATCATTTTATTGTGTGTTTCCCTATTGCATTGAAAGTAAAGACAACTCACTGTGCCATTTATTTAATTTAAAGTATAAGTTGAGCAAATCAGATTTGAGTCAAGTACAAGTTCTCTTGATTTTCAAAGTGTTGTTCATTCAGTTGAGTATTTTTCTTGTGTGAGTTCTTTGCTTACTGTGTGACCTGTCAATTTTTAATTACTTATGCAGAATAGTTAAGCATTTTTTTCCCCCATTTAAGTTCATTGTGTTGTGTGTTCCTCAGCTACATTTTCTTTTGTTTCTCTAAATTCTTGTTTTACATTTTCGCAAATATGTCTCAAGTTTTCTCAAGCGATGCCTCAGCACATGCTGCTAGTACAACCATTAATGCGTCAGCCCAAAATTCGAGTAACTCCTTATCAAACAATAGATATACTCAGACTTCTAGCCTGCGTAATTTCAGTCGTGATCCTTATGATGCTATGCCATTGTTCAATGGTAATCCAGACAACCTTGAAGGTTGGTTTACCGCAGTTAGAGCCAGAGCTGATGCTTCAGTTGATGGTCTTCCATCTGAGAGTTGTTTGATCAGTATCGGAAAGGAGAGTCTAGCCCGTTCTCCAGCAGCCTCACATGTATTTAACTTAATTCGTATGAAGGACTTCCAAGATCTAACCAGGTGGCAAGATTATGAACACTTAATTCGCAATTATCTTGAACCGTTGCGAGAAACCGATCCGTTCGTTGTTCTCAAAGAATTAGTTTGCACAGCTCCGAGACCAGAAGAGTCATTAGATGAGTTTGCTCTTCGTCTTAATAACCTAATGTCCTCATTCGTTAAAGCAGGTCAAAATTCCAAGTACCTTAAAGATAACGATAAACCAGCCCTTGAAGGGTTTGCCAAATTAGCTGCATTTGGAGTTATTAAACAACTAATGCCACCGACATCTATGTATGTATACAATTCAAGTCCGCTAGATGCTACTATGGGACCGCTTGCAGCTCTTATCCATGTACGAAATTTGTGTCCCGAGGGAACCTTCCCTTATCGTAAGTCTATGCCAAACACCTTGTCCACTCCTGTACTTCCTCTAGTTTGTGCTACTACCAAAACTCCCAACATTAATCACTCGCGTCCATCATCCAAAGCAAGTGTTAAGAGCCATCATTCCCGTAGCACTCGTAGTATGTACAGTACCCACAGTCAAAGAATTTGCTACAATTGTGGTTACCATGGCCATATTGCTATTAATTGTCATGATAGTCACCCTAAGAAGCGTCGTACTGATGATGAGTACCAGACAGATCTTCCCTACTGTACTTATCATAGAATTCATGGACATGACACATCTGAGTGCAACGCTCTCTACAACCTGCAGTACTCTAGATCTTTCCGTGGCCGTTCCAACCGCAGATCCAGGAGAGGAAACAGACGTCGTGGTTCACAAACTAACCAGAACCAGGCTCGTTCTTCCAATTCGGGGGAATCCGAGCGCCCAAGTCTACTCGTCCAGTCGTGACAGTAGTAGGTGATAACGAGTACACCATCCCAGTCCAAAATTCCTATGAAGCCTTAGCCAGCCTTGAGAATGACAACCCAGCTGTTGATGCTGCTTCACACGTCTCTGACGTAGAGGAATTTGGGGATGAAGTAGAAAACGCCTTCTCCGATGACAACCCACCTTTCTGTTTGCATGTAACTCCTAACGAAACGATTGGTCCTTTACCTGGAGTTTACCTGGAGAGAGTTTCGGGGGTCAACGCCCCCGCGGCCCGGTCTGTGACCAGGCCTCCTGGTGGATCAGAGCCTGATCAACCAGGCTGTTGCTGCTGGCTGCACGCAAACCAACGTACGAGCCACAGCCCGGCTGATCAGGAACTGACTTTAGGTGCTTGTCCAGTGCCAGCTTGAAGACTGCCAGGGGTCTGTTGGTAATCCCCCTTATGTGTGCTGGGAGGCAGTTGAACAGTCTCGGGCCCCTGACACTTATTGTATGGTCTCTTAACGTGCTAGTGACACCCCTGCTTTTCATTGGGGGGATGGTGCATCGTCTGCCAAGTCTTTTGCTTTCGTAGTGAGTGATTTTCGTGTGCAAGTTCGGTACTATCCCTCTAGGATTTTCCAGGTGTATATAATCATGTATCTCTCCCGCCTGCGTTCCAGGGAATACAGGTTTAGGAACCTCAAGCGCTCCCAATAATTGAGGTGTTTTATCTCCGTTATGCGCGCCGTGAAAGTTCTCTGTACATTTTCTAGGTCGGCAATTTCACCTGCCTTGAAAGGTGCTGTTAGAGTGCAGCAATATTCCAGCCTAGATAGAACAAGTGACCTGAAGAGTGTCATCATGGGCTTGGCCTCCCTAGTTTTGAAGGTTCTCATTATCCATCCTGTCATTTTCTAGCAGCTGCGATTGATACAATGTTATGGTCCTTGAAGGTGAGATCCTCCGACATGATCACTCCCAGGTCTTTGACGTTGGTGTTTCGCTCTATTTTGTGGCCAGAATTTGTTTTGTACTCTGATGAAGATTTAAATTTCCTCATGTTTACCATATCTGAGTAATTGAAATTTCTCATCGTTGAACTTCATATTGTTTTCTGCAGCCCACCGAGAGATTTGGTTGATGTCCGCCTGGAGCCTTGCATGTCTGCAATGGAAGACACTGTCATGCAGATTCGGGTGTCATCTGCAAAGGAAGACACGGTGCTGTGGACTGACATCCTTGTCTATGTCGGATATGAGGATGAGGAACAAGAGGGGAGCGAGTACTGTGCCTTGGGGAAAACAGAGTTTTTTCACCGTACCCTGCCTGGGGACTTTACCCCTGTTGCCCGACTACTTCTGTGTTCGGGTTAGTGAGGTTTTTAAAATAGATCCATCGACCAACTTTTCCTGTTTTTCCCTTTAAAGGGCAGGGCTTTTGTGCGCTATTACGCCATGGCACACTTTCAAAGGGCTTTTGCAAAGTCTGTATTTATTACCTGCATTTTTTTTGTCTTCTAGTGCTTTAAAGGACCTTGTCGTAGTGACCCAATTTTTGAGACGAAGGAGCGACCCTGTTCAAACCCATGTTCCCCTGGGTTTGAAAAACCTGAGGGTTTCTAAAAGGGTGGTGATTTTGCTTTTTAGGCCCTTTTTAAAAGATTTTTTTGATTTGGGATGTTACTGCTATTCTCGGGAGTTCTTTGCTTTTTGCTTTCCCTGCCCCCTTTGTGGATTTGGGGTTTAAGTCTGTTGTTTTTAGGGGACTGTGGGACAAACCCCGTGTCCATGCTCCCTTTTCCATGGGATGGAAAGGCCGTGTAGGGGTTTTCTTGCAGTTCTTGATAACACAAAATTTCCATGAGTTTGGCCCGGGGGCCCAAGATGCAGGGCATGTTTTTTTATCGCCTGTTCAAAGTCATTTGGGTCAGGATAACATCGGATAGGCTTGTTTTTAATAAAATTTTTGGGGCTCTTCAAAAAAATTCTTTTTTGATTTTTACTCCCCATTTGGTTAGCGGCTTGCTAAAAACTGGGGTCATTTTGGGGGATTTGGTAGCCACTCATTTCCTTGCTTTTATCTGTGAAAGGACCCTTCTTGTTTAAGTAGGGGCCCAAAAACTGGACGTTGTTCCGTTTTTGAGGGGGGCATAGGAGAAGAAATACTTTGGGTTTCTTTCGTTTTCTTTTTTATGGCTTTTAGTTCTTCCCGTTTTTTCCTGCCCTCCTAAAGAATTCTTTTAGTTTAATTCGAGGCTTGCTATTTTCTGACCAGTGTCTCCCTCCCCTTTTCAGATTTATTGCCCTCTTTTACCCGGGTCTGTTTTCTTTTCCATCCCCTGTAAAGGGGCGCCTGTCTCTTTCTTTTTTTCCCTCTACTCCTCCTTTTTCTTGGGGAAATAACCCTTTGGGCATACATCGGTCCCACCGAGTTAATCTGTTTAGGATAAGTTGGGGTCTGTTTTTGCTTGGGATATCTTCCCAGTTTAAATATCCGTTGGGATTTGGGTTTACTTGGGTCCCACTTTATTTTTTTGTTTTGAAGTTGAATTTGGTGAATGCTCCCCCCCCTTAGTACAATTTCTGTCCAAAAAGCCCCCGTTAATGTTTTCAGGGGACTCTGGTGCGCAAGTTAATATCTTTGGGTCTAGCTTTTTTAAAAAGAGAAGCAGTTACGACGCGCCCCTCCTCGTTGAACCAAATACTGTAACCCCCTTATTGGAGTAGCGGGTTTCCCTTCTTTTTGGGAGCCCGAGGTCAGGACTTCACTCCCTTTTTCTATCCAAGGGAGAGATTTTACTGCTGCTTTTCTTGTTGCCCGACCAATTACTTTCCCTGGGGGCCCCTTCTACTGGGATTTGCTTCCATGCAAACTTACGCATTGTGCTCGCCCCTTTCCGATGGCAGTCCCCAAATTGACGACTTAAATCTTTCCCCATTCGGGGGTTTACCGCTTGCATCAAAAAATCTGTCATACTGCTGCAGATAAATTTTACAAAATTAAGTCCTTAAAAAGTCATTGCATTTTTCCGGGAGCGTCCCCAAAAGCGGTCAGGAAACGGGGTAATTCGCACTCCCATCTGTGTTCCCCTACCCTTCAGACTTGCGGGATAGTTTTCCGGGTTCCTTCAAGTGCCCCGAGACACTCAGACGGGCCTTGATGAAACCAGCTTACCCCCTCCCCAATGATTTGTATTTTGATTAGTAGTTTCTCCAAGGGGATGCCTTGTCAAAAAAACGATTATTTTAAAACTGAAAATGCCACCCTTTGTTGAGTCACTCCGCCCTCCCAAAAGGGGGACTTCCCCCTTTTGCGTTTAGTGCTCCCCTTGGGAGTGTTGTTTTGTTCCTAATTTTTTCCAGTTGGTGATAACGTCCTATTTGACAGTGATTCCTGCAAGGTCAAGGGTTAATTTTTTGGGGAACCTTCCTTACATTTTTGAAAGGGAACGAAAGATCCTTTTACTCCTTGCTAACACTTTGGGTCCAGTGTTCGTCCAACAAATACCCAACCTTGTTGACCTATTTTTCATACCCTTACCCTGTTCAAGTACAGGATGAGTCCCCACCAAACCAGGGGGTTTTGGTGCTATTTAACTACACGTTCTCTAGACTCATGACCAAATTTTTTGAGGTCTTATAGGAAAAGCCTTTTTGGTGTACTTAGCGATGAAATTTCCGCCCGGGGGTCCCCAAAAAAAGACTTTTGGCCCCAAAACAAACCTTGAAAAGAAATTTTTTTGATAATTTTTATTTGGGGCAACTTGAAAGATGAAAAAATTTAAAATTTTCCAAACTTTTCCAAATTGGGTCAAATTTTTAATTAAAGAATAAAAAAATTAAATTTTCAGGGTAAAAGAAATTCATCCTAAATTTTACGACTGATAAAAGTAACTGCAGTACAAAAATTTTTTCCCTAAAAACTGATCAAAGTTTTGCATTTTATAAATTTTTCCAAACAACTGCCCCCTTAACTGATTCAAAAAATTTTTCCCTTTTTTAAAACGATTAATCCAAAAGGTTAACTTCCCCCAATTTTAAATTTTTTTTCCTTTCACTGTCAAATAACTGCAAGTATTTGGGTTCCGCAACCCCCAAAAGCTGAGGGGCCGTAAACCTTTGTTGGGCCCTACCCGGTTTTTTAAAGGATTTTAATTTGAATTTTACTTCCAAAAGCTTTCCCAATATTTGGGTTTTTTAAAAAGAATTTTCCCTTTTTGTACCTTTCCGTCGAAAGACCACCCCAAACCCTTTAAAAGAAAAAAACAGCTAATTTTTTTTTTTTTTTTTTTTTTTTTTTTTTTTTTTTTTTTTTTTTTTTTTTTTTTTTTATTTTTTTTTTTTTTTTTTTTTTTTTTTTTTTCTTTTTTTTTTTTTTTTTTTTTTTTTCTGGAAGGTTAGCCAATGGCCCCTTGACTATCCAAAAAGTTCAATGGGCCTTTTTTGAACTTTTCCCTTGGCAAGTCGAATGTAGTCGAAAATTTGCTTTATCGCGCCCTTTAGTTTTATTACGGCGATCCCCATTCTGTGGGAGGATGTAAAAAAATTTCCCAAAGAAAAGCCCCCCATGTGGTCTGGTGTGTTCGATTCCTTTTCCCAGGAAGTCTTATTCTTGCTGTAAAAGCCCCCAGCCCCATTATTTAAATTTTGTAATGACCCCAAGGGAATTACTGAAATCGAACACCCCGAGTTGGGTACTCCAAGAAAGAAGATTTTTCCGGGTTTAGTAATTCCCAAAAGTCACTAGCAAAACTACTTTTTACGCGCTCATGATGCACCAGGTGTTCCCACCCCGGGGAAGGGGCCCGTTCTGTAAAACCCAAGCCAAAATTTGGAAAATACTTTTGGCCACTTAGGCAACGGGAATTTCCGAGTATGTTAAGAAATGTAGTGTTTGTATGCAACAAAAAGGAAATGTCAAGGGCCCCAATAAAAATCCAAGTGTACCCAACCATATGAACCGGGGGGAAAGATTTGCCCTTGACTTTTTAAAACCAAAATTTAAATGTTCCCCCCCAAAGGGAAAACAAACATCTGTGTGTTATGGTAGACCATTTCACCGTTATTTTTGAGTTAGTTCCTTTTTGCAGTTTAAGACACAGGGGAAGTAGCTAAAGCGTTTAAAGAACGCATTATCTGCGCCAAAACCCCCCCAAAGCCCTTAGAAAACAGATAAGGGAGGTAAATTCCTGTAATGAGATTTTTTGAAAAATTTTTGTACTTTATACAAGGGTCTCTAAATTCCCCCCTTGTTCCCCATCACCTGGGCCCGCAATGGGGTTTGCCAATGAAAAAAATAAGAAAGATTGATGGGCCTGAGAGCCAAATATCAACCCCAATATTTAAACTTTGGGGTGGGAAATCATACCAGATGTCCAATGTCCAAAAATTTTTTGCTTAAAAAAAGCCCAAAGGTTTATTCTCCCATTATTTCATTGTTTTGGTGGAGACAAACGTTTAAACCCCATTTAAATTTTTATATTCCACTCCAAAAACCTAATTACAACCCTGTGATTTTTTGTAGCAACTCGTACCCCATGGCTCAAAAATGTTTTTAGAAGAAAAACCCTGAAAAAACTTTTATAAATCAAAAAGCAGAATTTTTCTAGAGTAACTTAAAAGGGCCCTGCTAACCATCAAAGTAAAAAATAGGGTTTGAGAGTAATGCCCGCAAATTTTTTAAAAAACTCCGAAAAGCCTAAGCTCGATCAAAAATTTGTCCCGGGCCTTATCGATTTTTAAAAACATTATCCCCTGGGTTTAAAAAGGGATAAGGTTAAGGGAAAATTTTTACTGGCAAGTTTCAAAGAAATTTGCATTTAGTCATTGAAATTAAATATGCGATTTGGGTTTATATTTTCTACCCAGACTAATGGGACAGATGCGAAAAAACCTTTTTGATCTGTACCCCTTTTACCTCAAATACTCAGTCAAAAACCAACCCAATGTCATTTTTTAAATCCTTGCGTACTCCCACAAGGAATGAAAACCCCCCAAGTATCTTTTGTTGATACTGTTCAATCCCCCCCTGTCAAGGGGGGTGTTAGCCTTTGCAGAGGAAAAAAGATCCTCCCAGAGTTTATAACCAAATTTTGCATAGTAAACCCACCCCGGAAAATTTGGGGGTTTAAAAGTACTTTTCTGTATAACTAATGTCCCCATATGGGAAAAAATTGTCACCCGGGTTTTTTTATTAACTAATTTGTTTTTTTAGGGAATTTTTTTTTTTTTGTATTCCGTTCCCCCGTATTTTTGAAATTGACCCGTAAAAGTCTGAGTGCACCAGATGCCTTTGCTGTTAAATTTTACCTTTTTATATATATTTTTCTTCCCCAGAATCCTAGAAATGCCCTGAAAACAGATCGATCCCTTTAATTCCCCTCCTATTGTACAATGATTTGTTTTTATAGTTTTTTTAATGCATTACGTTAAAACTATTATGTTTAAAAATGTTTTTGTTAACATCCATTACGGAAAAAATCATTTTGTTAACAACCCTTATAACCATCCACTAATTTAAGTTTTTAAAGAATTTGTTATTTTATTAAAACAGCCCGGGGGGTTGGGGTTGGGGGGGGGGGGGGGGGGGGTTGGGGGGGGGGGGGGGGGGTTGGGGGGTTGGGGAAAGCCTTCCTGTTTAGTAAGATATTTTGGTGTATTTTTTATACGGGAAAACGATTGACCGAACCCCCCCTTTTGTCAGCATAGGGCTGAACCCCGGGTGGGCTATTTTCTCCATTGCTTTTGTAAATCCCAATTTTTTTAACCCTGTTTCTTTGTGTACGAAAGGGGGTCGCAGGTTTAAGGGAAACGGCTACCCCCTGCCCCCTTTTTCAGTGGGTAGCAATCCAAGGCTTTTGGACAGGGCCCCAACTGGGGCCCACTTCATATCCCAGGGGGCCCACAAAATTAGTTTTAATCCAAAAAGGTGCTACCTTCCACCTTCTTTTCCCAATTCAAGCCCCCAAGGGGGCGGGGAGCACCTGCCCCCACGTTCTTAAATCCCCCGGGGTAGCGCCTCCCACGTTTTTTTTAGTCCAAGAGGTAGCTTAAAATGCCAAGTTTTTTGTGCCACGAGGGTACCCACCCCCTGCCGAAAGTTTTATGCCACCCAAAGGGGGCACTTTCCGCGTTCTTATGCCACGGGGGGTAGCTACACTGCACTTCTTATGCCACGAAGGGGGGCCACTGGACGGGTTTTTAGTGCCAAAAGAAGGGGGGCTCACTTCCGACGTTCTTATGCCACGGGGCTAAATACACTGCCGGGCGTTCTTGGCCACGAGGGTAGCTCACTGCACGTTCTTTTTGCCCCGGGGGAAACTAAACCCGCAAATGCCGACGTTTTTTTAGTCCCCGAAGGGTACTGCACTTTCCGACGTTCTTTGTGCCACGGGGTACTACACGGCCCACGGGTTTTTTAGTGCCAAAGAAGGGGGGCCCCATGGACGTTCTTTTGCCACGAAGGGGGCTCACTGGGGCCGACTTTTTTAAATGCCCCGAGGGTAGCTACACTGCCGACGTTCTTGTGCCCACGAAGGGGGGCTTCACTGCCCAAAGTTTTTAGTGCCACGAAGGGTTGCTGCAAATGCCCACGTTCTTAGTGCCCCGAGGGGTAGCCGCACTGCCGACGTTCTTAGTGCCCGGGGTTGCTACCTGCCGACGTTCTTAGTGCCACGAAGGGGGGCTGCCCCAAAATTTTTAGTGCCACGAGGGTAAACACACTGCCGACGGTTTTTATGCCACGAGGGGTACCTTAATTCTTGGGACAAAACTGCCGACGTTTTTAGTGCCCGAAGGGGAGCTCCCCTGCCGACGTTCCTAGTGCCCCGAGGGTAGCTGCACTGCCCACGTTTTTAGTGGGCCCCAGGCTAGCTTCATGCCCACTTTTTTAGTGCCACCAAAGGGGGGAAAAAAACTGCCGACGTTCTTGTGCCCGAGGGTAAACTCCCTGCCGCTTTTTTAGTGCAAAAGGGGGAGCTTCACTCCGGGCGGGTTTCCTTTTGCCACGAGGGTATTACACTCCGACGTTTTTTTAGTGCCACGAGGTAATACACTGCCGACGTTTTTTAGTGCCACGGGGGGTAAACTACACTGCCGACGTTCTTTGTGCCCCGGGGTTTTCTGCACTCCGACGTTCTTGTGCCACGAAGGGTAGGGTACACGCCGACTTCTTAGTGCCACAAAGGGTATTACAAATGCCCGGGCGTTCTTAGTGCCACGAGGCTTGCTAAACTGCCGAGTTCTTAGTGCCACGAGGGTTTGCTGCACTGCCCCGTTCTTTGTGCCAAAAGTGCTTTGCTACACTGCCCAGGGCTTTGTGCCCCCGGGGCTACTTCCCCGGGCCCACGTTTTTTAGTGCCACGAGGGTTTGCTCATGCCGACGTTTCTTAGTGCCCCCAGGGTAGCTCACTACCCACGTTCTTGGGGGCCACGAAGGCTAGTTCACTGCCGGCCCCTTCTTGGGCCCCGAGGCTGGGTCCAAATGCCGACGTTCTTTGGGGCCAAAGAGGCTAGCTTAAAATGCCCACGTTCTTGGTTCCCCGAGGCTGGGTGCACTGGGCCCACGTTTTTGTTTGGCCACGAAACTAGCTCACTGCCGACGTTCTTTGGGGCCAAAGGGCCCAAACTGCCCCTTTCCGACGTTCTTTGGGCCACGATGGTGGGTGCCCCCGCCGACGTTCTTGGCCACGAGGCCCAAATTCATGGGCCCACGTTTCCCTTTGGGGGCCCCGAGGGTGGTTCACTGCCGACGTTTTTTTTGGGGCCACGAGGCTGGCTGCAAATGGGCCCACTTTTCGGGGCCACGAGGCTGGGTGCCTGCCGGAAAGTTTTGGGGCCACGGGGGGCTGGCCTTTTCACTGCCGACGTTTCTTGGGCCACGAGGCTGGGTGCACTGCCGACGGTTTTTTCGGGCCCCGGGCTAGCGCACTGCCGACGTTTTTTTTTCCCGGGGCCCCGAGGCTGGCTGCCCCTGCCGACGTTTTTTTTTTTTTTTTTTTTTTTTTCGGCCACACAATTTCATTTTTTTAACGTTTTTGGGAAGGCCTTTAAAATTTTTTCCGGGGTTTTTCGGTCCAAGAAAGGGTGGCCCCCTGGACGTTTCTTCCGGGACGAGGGTGGCCGCACTGCCGACGTTCTTCCGGGCCACGAGGCTGGCCCCTTTAATGGCCCGAGTTCCTTTGGGCCCCGAAAGGCCCGGCCCCGCCCCAACCCTGCCGACAATTCCCCGGGGCCACGAAAAGGCCTTGGGGTTCACTGGGCCCACGTTTCTTTTCCCCCGGGGCCCACCCAAGGGTGCTGCACTGCCGACGTTTTTCCGGCCACGAAAGGGTTGGCCTGCACCCCGCCGAAAAGTTTCTTTCGGGCCCGCGGGCTGGCTTTAACCCGGACGTTTTTTTTCGGGCCCCGAGGCTGGGTTTAAATGCACTTCCCGGGGCCTTTGGAGGCTGGGGCCCCCCGAAGTTCTTCGGGCCCCGAAGTAGGCAAAAACCCGCCGGGGCCTTTTTGCGGGGCCACCAAAAATAGCTGCCCCCGAATTTTCGGCCACGAGGTAAAACGCAACTCCGATTCCCCGGGGAAAGAAGGGTGCTGCCTGCCGGGCGTTTTCTTCGGGGCCCACCCCAGGGGGTTTGGGGTGCCTTCAGCCCCAAAGTTTCTTCGGGGCCAAGGGCTAAAACTGCACTGCCGACGTTTTTTCCTTTTCCCTCCCGGGGCCCACCAACCTTTGGGGCACTGCCCGCCCTTTTTTTGGGGCCACGAGGCCCAGCCAGCCCCGTTCTTTTCGGGCCCCCGAGGCTTTCGGACACTGCCGAAATTTTTTCGGGCCACCGGGGGCTTTTGCTAAACTGCCGACGTTTCTTCGGGCCACGGGCTAGCTCCCCGCCCCACCCTTTTCTTCGGGCCCACGAGGCTAAGCTACAAAAGCCGACGTTCTTGGGCCACGAGGCTAGCTACAATGCCGACGTTTTTTTCGGGGGCCAAAGAAGGCCCAGCTACTTCTTTAAACTTTTCCACGTTCTTCCCCCGGGCCCCCCGAATTCCCAGTACAACTGCCCCGACGGTTCCCCCCCTTTGGGGGCCAAGAGGAAAACTTTTATCCACTTCCCTTCCCCCCCCGAGGGTAGCTGACACTGCCGCGTTCCCTTTGGGCCACGAAAGGGTAGCTTTCACTGGGGCCCACGTTTTTTCCCGGGGCCCCGTGGCTTGCTACACCCCGGGCCCCGTTTGGGGGCCGATACTACATGCCCAACCCGTTTTCCCCCCGGGCCCCTACCTCCACTTTTAAAAAACCACAGGCTACCTACACTCCCCTTCCCTCGGGGGACCAAGGGTGCTACATGCCGAATTCTTTTCCCCCTTTTTTCCGGGCCCCGAGGGCCCCCGCGCACTGCCGAAAGTTTCTTTCGGGCCATTTGGGCCCCGGCCCCCCACTTCCCCGAACGTTCTTCGGGGCCAAAAAGTTTTTGCCTTCCAACTGCCGACGTTTTTTCGGGCCCCACGGGGGCTCTCAACCCTGCCGAAAGGGTTTTTCGGGCCAAAGGCTAGCCTACACTGCCCAAAAGTTCCCTTTGGGCCCCCGGGGGCTTAGCCAACACTGCCGACGTTTTTGGGGCCAAAAGAGGGTTTGCGTTTTCACCTGGGCCCACGTTTCCTTTTGGGCCACAAAAGGGTAGTCTACACTGGCCCCCTGGGTTTCTTCCCGGGGCCACAACCCCCCCCACCCCTGGAGGCCCCTTTCCCCCTAACTGCTACACTGCCCACGTTCTTAGTGCCACGAGGCCTGGCCTGACCCCCTGCCCCCATTTGGGAGAAAGGGTAGCCCCACACTGCCGACTTTCATCCCACGAGTCACTTTCCCCTTCCCTTTGGGACAGGGCCCCAAATCTAAAACCCCCCCCCAAGGCCGGGGCCCCGAGGGTAGCTACACTTTTCCGGACCCTTCCCTTCCGGGCCCACAAGGTTTTTTGGTAGCACTGGCCCCTTTCCCCGGGGCCAAGAGTGGCCCCTCCAAATTTTTGGGGGCCCTCTAACTAACATTTCCGCGTTTTATGCCCTAAAGGGCTACAAAAAACTTCCGAAAATTCTTTTTCCCTTTTGGGCCACGAAAAGGGTTCTTCCACTGCCCCCAAAAGTTCCTCCCCCCCCAACCCCCCCCAGGCCCCCCCCTTTTCACTGCCCCAAAGTTCTTTTCGGGCCACGAGGCTACTTAAAAACTGCCGACGGTTTTTCGGGCCAAAGGGCAGCTACACTTTCCCAGTTTTTTAGGGCCACGAGGGTTTGCTACACCCTTTTTTCCTCCCCCTGCCCGCCCGGTTTTTCGGGCCACGAGGCTTTGCTACACGCCGAGTTTTTTGGCCCCCGAGGGTAGCTCACTGCCCCACGTTCTTTCGGCCCCGAGGCTAACTACACTGCCGGGCGTTCTTTGGGCCCGAGGCTAGCCCCCCCACGCCCACGTTCTTGGGCCACGAGGGGTTTCTCACTGCCCCCGGGTTTTTCGGGCCACGGGGCTAGCCCCGAATCGTGCCCGACTTTTCCCCTTTCGGGCCCCTGGCTAAACTACCTGCCGACGTTCTTCGGGCCCCCAGGTGCTCAAATGCCGACGTTCTTCCCGGGGCCCCGAGGGGGGTACACTGCCGCGTTCTTCGGGCCCCGAGGCTAGGGTGCAAATGCCCACGTTCTTCGGGCCACGAGGGTAGTTTTCACTGCCCACGTTTTTTCGGGCCCGAGGTTGCTCACTGCCAAATTCCCCAAAAAAATAAAAATTTTGGGGTTTTTAACTACTAAAATGGTTTGTTTTTGGGCCAAAAGGGAAAATTGTAAATGCCAAAAATTCTTACACGTGCAAAAAGGGGGTTTTGCGGGAAAAGGAGTCAAAACCCTTAAAGAACAAAAAATCCAAATTTTAAAAAAAAAAGAAAAAAATAAATTTTTAAACAAAATTTAAAAGTTTTTTTGGGCCCCCAATTTTTTTAAAAATTATAATAAAAACCGGGGAAATAATGCAAAAGATAGTAAAAAAGATACCAAAATTGGTTTTAAAAAAAAAAGAAAGCAAATTCCAAGGGGGGACATTCACATTTAAAAACTTGGGGAAAATTCCTTATTAAATTAAATATAATTAAAAGGGGTATATATTACAATATGATAATAAAAAATATTTTAATTTTGAAAAATTGAAAAAACCCCAAGGGGGAAATTAATTTTCAAGGGAAAGGTTGGGTGTTCCTTTTTGGGGGTTTTATTTTTTAAAAAATTTTTCCTTAAAAAAATTTTAAAAGGGCCCCCGGGAATTCAAAACCAGGTTGTTACTGCGGGGTCAAGGCCTCCGCAAGGTTGGGGAAAGGCCACAACCGGTTTGGCTGGTCAGGCCCAAAAACCCCTTGGGACCTTTTGAGGTACGATGGTGATGCTCACAGCTTTGGGACCCCCACACACAACACTGGCTCCCCCCTGGCCCAAAACCACAATTTTATCTACACACAAAAGGATCCCCTCAACGATTTTTCCCTGGCCCTATAAACCGAAGTTTTTTATTTACAAGGGGAGCTTAAAACCCCTACGGCCCCTTTCAGTGAATGGTAATTTTTATCCCCCAGGATCAAGGTTTCAAATCGATTTTTAAAATTTCCCCCATATTTTTCCCACTTTTAAAAAACAATTTTTGAGTCATTTTGATTTAAAAAAAGATTTATAATTTTTTCCGGGGTTTTTAAGTTTTTAACACTTTAAAACATTATTACCCCCAAAAACCCGGGAAAAATTTAAAAAATCTTTTAATTATTCACATTTTACCACCATAAAAATATATAAAAATATTTATTTATATATATATATATATATTTTATATATTATATAAATATATATATATATATATATATATATATATTATATTATTATCCCCTGGGCCCATTCCCACCAAGGCAGGGTGGCCCGGGAAAAAAAAAAACTTTCACCATCTTTTACTCCCTCCTTCTTGCCAGAAGGGTGCTTTTTTACTACAGTTTTTAAAAGCAACATTTTAAACCCCTCCTTCAGAGTGCAGGCATGTACTTTCCCCTTTCCCAGGATCAAATCCGGCCTGCCCCGGTTTTTCCCGAAAACCCCCTTTATAATTTTTACTTTGCTCACACTCCCCAAAAGCCCCGTCAAGTATTTAAAAAATTTGTCTCCCTTTTACTCCAAACAAAACGCTCACGCATGCCTGCTGGAAGTCAAGCCCCCCGCAAAACAAAAACCCCCTTTTTCCCCCTCCCTCCAACCTTTTTCCCAGGCCGACCCCTACCCCCCCCTTCCTTCCACACAGACTGATACACTCTTGAAGTCATTCTGTTTCGCTTTCCCTTCTCTTCCCCCATGTCCCAACCACCTCAACAACCCCTTTCCCCACCTATGGACAACAGTTTTGGTAACCCGCACCTTTCCCCCTAATTCCAAACTACGAATTTCCCGAAAAAATTTTCACACCAAAACATTGCCCCTCAGACATACATCTCCCTGCCTCCAGCCTTTTCTCCCCGCTGGGGAAATTCATCCCCCATGCTTCCAAACCCTTTTAAAGAAAACGTGGGGTTTAAAAATATACCTCATACAATTTTCCCCTTTTTTGCCTCCCCAAAGGGCAAAGTTTTTTTGTCTCCACAGACCCTAAGTGCCCGCCACCCTTTTTCCCCCCATCAATTCTATGAAATTTACCCCATCTTTCCCTTGACCCATCCCCCTGACACGGGCCACACCCAAAAACCTGAAAAACATTCAACCCCCTCCATAAATCTCCCCCCTCCAATCTGATTTTCCCAATCTTTCCTCACCTAAACTTTTTGGGGTTATCCTCATAACCTTACTCTTTCCTGTTTTCACTTTAAATTTTCTTTTTTTTGCACACCCTACCAAATTCATCCACCAATCTCTGCAACCTCTTCAGAATCCCCCAAGACACATGTCATCACAAGAGCAACTGTGAAACTCCCACTTTTGTGTATTTTTTATCTTTTAACTCCCACCCTCTTGCCAAGACCCTCGCATTTACTTCTTTTAAAACCCCCACTAAAATAATTAAAAAACCCACGGGACATCACACACCTTGTTAAAGGGCCCACTTTTTCGGAAATAATTTTCCCCCTTTCCTACATACTTTAACTTTACCTCACTATCCTCGTAAAACCTTCATGCTTCATAACCACCTCCTACACCCTACACCTGCAACTCTGCCACAAAGCCCCCCTTCCACCCTGTCATATGCCTTTTTCCAAATCCATAAATGCCACAAAGACCTCTTTAGCCTTATCTAAATACTGTTCACTTATATGTTTCACTGTAAACACCTGGTCCACACACCCCCTACCTTTCCTAAAGCCTCCTTGTTCATCTGCTATCCTATTCTCCGTCTTACTCTTAATTCTTTCAATAATAACTACCATACACTTTTCCAGGTATACTCAACAGACTTATCCCCCTATAATTTTTGCACTCTCTTTTATCCCCTTTGCCTTTATACAAAGGAACTATGCATGCTCTCTGCCAATCCCTAGGTACCTTACCCTCTTCCATACATTTATTAAATAATTGCACCAACCACTCCAAAACTATATCCCCACCGCCTTTAACATTTCTATCTTTATCCCATCAATCCCGGCTGCCTTACCCCATTTCATTTTACCTACTGCCCCACGAACTTCCCCACACTCACAACTGGCTCTTCCTCACTCCTACAAGATGTTGTTCCTCCTTGCCCTATACACGAAATCACAGCTTCCCTATCTTCATCAACATTTAACAATTCCTCAAAATATTCCCTCCATCTTCCCAATACCTCTAACTCTCCATTTAATAACTCTCCTCTCCTATTTTTAACTGACAAATCCATTTGTTCTCTAGGCTTTCTTAACTTGTTAATCTCACTCCAAAACTTTTTCTTATTTTCAACAAAATTTGTTGATAACATCTCACCCACTCTCTCATTTGCTCTCTTTTTACATTCCTTCACCACTCTCTTAACCTCTCTCTTTTTCTCCATATACTCTTCCCTCCTTGCATCACTTCTACTTTGTAAAAACTTCTCATATGCTAACTTTTTCTCCCTTACTACTCTCTTCACATCATCATTCACCAATCGCTCCTCTTCCCTCCTGCACCCACTTTCCTGTAACCACAAACTTCTGCTGAACACTCTAACACTACATTTTTAAAACTACCCTATACCTCTTCGACCCCATTGCCTATGCTCTCATTAGCCCATCTATCCTCCAATAGCTGTTTATATCTTACCCTAACTGCCTCCTCTTTTAGTTTATAAACCTTCACCTCTCTCTTCCCTGATGCTTCTATTCTCCTTGTATCCCATCTACCTTTTACTCTCAGTGTAGCTACAACTAGAAAGTGATCTGATATATCTGTGTCCCCTCTATAAACATGTACATCCTGAAGTCTACTCAACAGTCTTTTATCTACCAATACATAATCCAACAAACTACTGTCATTTCGCCCTACATCATATCTTGTATACTTATTTATCCTCTTTTTCTTAAAATATGTATTACCTATAACTAAGCCCCTTTCTATACAAAGTTCAATCGAAGGGCTCCCATTATCATTTACACCTGGCACCCCAAACTTGCCTACCACACCCTCTCTAAAAGTTTCTCCTACTTTAGCATTCAGGTCCCCTACCACAATTACTCTCTCAGTTGGTTCAAAGGCTCCTATACATTCACTTAACATCTCCCAAAATCTCTCTCTCTCCTCTGCATTCCTCTCTTCTCCAGGTGCATACACGCTTATTATGACCCACTTCTTGCATCCAACCTTTACTTTAATCCACATAATTCTTGAATTTACACATTCATATTCTCTTTTCTCCTTCCATAAGTGATCATTCAACATTACTGCTACCCCTTCCTTTGCTCTAACTCTCTCAGATACTCCAGATTTAATCCCATTTATTTCCCCCCACTGAAACTCCCCTACCCCCTTCAGCTTTGTTTCGCTTAGGGCCAGGACATCCAACTTCTTTTCATTCATAACATCAGCAATCATCTGTTTCTTTTTCATCCGCACTACATCCACGCACATTTAAGCATCCCAGTTTTATAAAGTTTTTTCTTCTCTTTTTTAGTAAATGTCTACAGGAGAAGGGGTTACTAGCCATTGCTCCCGGCATTTTAGTCGCCTCATACGACACGCATGGCTTACGGAGGAAAGATTCTTTTCCACTTCCCATGGACAATAGAAGAAATAAAGAGGAACAAGAGCTATTTATATATATATATACATATATATATATATATATATATATATATATATATATATATATATATATATATATATATATATATATATATATATATCCGAATATGTAAAACTGTCAATTAGCAAAGAACTCATTTAAAATTCAGTCCTTTCTAAAATTTTCTCTTATACGTTTAAAGATATATTTTTTTCATTAATGTTGATGTAAAAATTTATAATT